>JAMXBD010000628.1:0-600000 GCA_024138025.1 Combretum micranthum | reverse complement strand
CTAGAAGTAAATTTCCCAGATACAGGCTTAGCTATCGATACATACCTGGAAATGCAATGCCAAAGGAGACAAGCTGCACAAAAATTAGTAGCTCTGAGCTGGAAAAATGCCAGATGGAATGCCAAGCATGTTATTTCTGCAAAAGCCTCCATACATTCTTCATGTACACCACCAAAGACCAAACAGCCAGCCCTGAAGAGATATAGAGCAGAACGACTCCAGAAGCTACAAAAACTCCAGGACTTCCGAGACTGCATTCATGTTAGAAAATTTTACAGAGAGATCTTCAGTTTGATCTTCAATTCATGAGTGTTTAAGTATAGCAAAGATCCATTGCATTTCAAGAGAGGGATAATGAACCTGCTGTCTCGAGTAGCCAACAAGATGGTTAGTGCTGTCATCTGAGTAGCTGTTTTCCACTTCCCTAATTTGTTTACGGCAACAGCCTGAAAGTTTCAGATTTTCAAAGAAACAGTTGAAAAATCAAATGCAGTGGTTCTAAGAGGTCCATGGTCTTTATACAGTACGGAATGCCAAACTTACCTCTAGAAGTTTACTGTCCTGAGAAGCAGCCCATTCTCTTAATGCAGACATGGTAATCTGAAAGCAAGTTCAAGAGAATAAATAAGAAAAAACTTACAGAAAAACACTACAGTTTACACAAGGAAAGAAGAAGGCAATAATATGGCCACATGGGAAGATAGATACGGAGAAGTTTCTCCTTAATCAGAGAATAAAAACTACTAAAGTTTGAACCAGAACTCAGTGACTCAGCATCACAGACAAAATTGAAATGCAGAGAGTGCAGAACCTTTTTGAAAGGAATTAACATCGTCAGTGTGTCCACTAGAGTAAGGAGGTTTTAAAGATCAACCAAGCCTTACCTCTCTTCCTATTATGGCAATTGCAGGTATAGCCATCAGCCAGGGTAACTCTCCAAGCAGAGGAACATTCAAGGGTCTAGCACAATAAGACCAACGTTGCAGCAACCATAAGCTGCAGACCAACTTTTTAAGTAAATCGTTCTTGAAGTCGAGCACTAAAAATAATCAAATGTAGATGCAACAGAACAGCATATAGAAGCCACACCTTATCAGCCACAGGATCTAAAAAAGCACCAAATGCAGAGCCTAAACCCATCTGAGACAAAGAATGAAAACATGCTCTACATCATCCTCCAAAAACCTTCTGCCTTTGCTATACGAATCAGCAATGTACCTTCCTAGCAAGGTAACCATCAAGCCAATCTGTAACAGCAGCAGCAATGAAAATACTTGTAGTTGCTTTTGCACCCCATGAACTATCCACGTAGAAGGCTGGAGCAAACAAATCAAGGAACACTTCCCAATGTCAAGCAAACCCATCTTCAACTGGAATAATATTAGGAAGCAACAACAAGCAATAACAACACAATACATAGTTTAACGAAATCCGGTAAAAGAGTGCAACAATACGCAGATGTTCAGCATAGAAAAGGAGAGAAAAGGCACCACTGACAATATGCACTGGACACTCAATATCAATTAAACCACAAAAGCTAGTTTTTTTGTGCGTCCTCTAAGAAGCAATGATCTAAGAAAGCTCCCTACACCGATAATGGTACATAATTCTTTCGGGTGACTGATGGTACGACCGTAATTCATCGGGTTAATTACCACTTGAACGATTGTGTTTACTTGCACTACAAGCCCAAAAGAAGTATTCTTTTCGATTGCTGAGACTTTGGGATCCCTATGCATATTTGATGTGGAATGGCTAATGTTGAGCAAAAATGCTTAGAAAACAAAAAGATTTCACTTTTCACAAAATACCAATGAAACCATCAAAACCAATAACAAAACACAACACAAAGCAAAGCTACTCCATGTCCCAAAACTACGAACGCAAGAAAACCAAACGTACTGCCAACGAAAAGCGGCACGGCGGCGACGCGAGCAATCGTCAAAAGAGTCGGCAGCGTGAACAGGTTATTAGCCCTAGGGTTTTGCTTTAATTCTGATTCCTCATTCCCATCATCTCCATTAGCTAGCCTGTCTTTTTTACTAGTACTTTCCGCCGATGCATCAAAACTTCCAGCCTTAACGAATCCTTTCTTATCCGAGTAATACCTATACTCCAGGCTAGTGTTTGCTCTTCCGGCTCGAACGAGAAACCGTAGATTGGTCTCGTAGGACCGGGAGCTGGGTGGTGAAGCAGACAGTACGTGGACGGAGGAGAGGGCGTTTGGGAATTGAAGTGAGGAAGCGGTGGTGTTGCGGCGCCAAATGAAGGGTTTGACGCCGTGGAAAGAGGCCAAGACGGTGGCCGATTTCAATTTGAGAGCCGACATGGTTGCAGGAGAACGAACTTAACTACGTCAGCATATGTAATTTATTCTATTCTGCTGCTACTTCCAAGCCTCCGGTCTTCTTGGAGTCCTTTGATGAACACGAATTCGTAACGCTAAAATGCACTTTATTTCCAAAGAGCTAATTACACTCTTCAACTTCAATACCTCTTTCCCAAGCCCAAAATAAAATAAAATAAAATTCAACACCCTTTTTATATAAATTATCTTAAAAATATTCCAATTGTAATTATATATGAAAAAATTATACCAAAAAATCATAATACTTAGGAACAAAATTTATTTTAAGTCTTAACGTTTTAAGTAGTTAAAAAAAACTCTTACGGTCCATTCATTTAACATGAAGCTGATATTACAAAATTTTCTTTTAATGAATCACAATTTTATGAATTGCTATTACTAAAATGATCAATAGCAATTTATGTCCCTAACCCATGAATTTTCATTTAATGGTCTATTTTTTAACTTTTTCATAAATACTCATGTCTTGAAAATAACACATATACAATTATCCTTTTTCTGTAATAAATACATGTAGTGTTATAGATATTTTACCTTTCACTATAATAATTACTTGTTTTACATCTTACACTAAGTGAATATTGTAATAGTCATTACAACCCTATTACATTCCCTTTGAATTAGAATTACATCCCCCTCTTATTTCATTCAGCGAAGTGAATAAGTCACCAATACTTGAGGGTAAGTTCATTTTTTTCTCAATAGGAGAAGGTTTTATGAGTTTTAATTAAATATTTTTTCATCTAACATGTGTCCTTAGAGACCTGAATTGAATCACTTTTCTAAACGTTACAACAAAAAATGCACTTACTTGCAAACATTAACCACTTGAAACATTGAGATCCAAAATAAACTTATTCCCAAACGTTGAGATTTTCTGGTGTAATTTATCCAATTATAGATCCATTCTTCCAATTTTTGAAATTATATATTTACAAGGATGTTTAGTTTGTTTGGTGAGAATGGAATAGGATAAGTATTCCTCAGTACTGACTTATGGATATGGTTGATTGCCAGAAGAGTTGATTTCATAAATTTGCTAATATATATAAAAAGATGATTATGATTATTTTATGAGATGATGGGAGTAAGTATTCTTTATTTTCTTTTTTTTTTCCTTTATATCATAATTTCACATCAATCCCTAATGTCTTAAGCTTGTGTTTGGTTGGTGGAAGGATATAAAAATAGAGTCGATTCACAGTTCTTTGATAATTGGATTGGATTTAAGTTTAAATGGCTATTAAGAGGGAAAGATAATTGCTACTTTCCAAGAAAGAAGTTTGGATAATTTATAAAAGTAACAACTAAACGTTGTATGAATGTTATGTTATTAAGAAGAGAAGAAGAAGAAGAACTGCATAGAAGTATGTCATTGTCGTTACTTAATTTAAAGGAAGAATACTTATTATTTTTTTTATGTTTTTGTAATGTTTTTGTCACTAAAGTACAAAGTACAATCAACTAAGGAAAAACTGCTTAATAAGAAATAAAGGTAGAATAAAATATGAATTCCACATCTAGTATGCTCCAAAAGAATTATAAAAAATAGTCTATTCCTCAATGGCATGCTTGAAGGCTGGCTATATGATGGTGGAAAGGAATGATTATTTTTTTATTGCAAATTTATTCTTATGTTTAGTTGGTAAAATAGCTATTCATGTGAAATCATTATTACTATAAAATAAGGACTTATAATATCTTTAAAAATTTAAGAGAATAACTATTAAAATCATCTAACATAATTTCATATCTACCTTTAAATTTTCCAATGAACAATGAGGGATAGACGAATAGCTACTACTTCTCCATTCCATCCCCTTTGAATTAAAATTCTATTTCTACCATATTTTGTTCCCCAATTAAACATGCCACAAGATTTTGTTATAAAAGAATCCGAGAGTCTAGTTTTTTTTAGTAGTTTCATATACTTTTTAATTTTAAATTTACAAAATGTTCTTTACTAATTATATATTTGAAATGAAAAATCCAATCGGTAGGTAAATCACCGTGCTTGCCAATTACCAAGTTCCATTTATGAAATTTTCACATGCATATTTATTTAAAATATAAGTTCCTTTTTTCGTTTTCATCTAAAATTTTACGATAAATGGCATCTACTACCCTAATAAACTTTTTAGATGACATTAAAACCTTATTAATTTTCTAAATAGTGCTATTAATTCCCCTTCCCCCTTTTTTTTTCCCTTGGGTCCTTTTATTTTTAAATACTATGTGAGGTTTTTAATAACATGGCGTTATTGGCTTTATATAGCATTTTCTATGTTATTTATGTTATTGAAGAAGTAAATGATTTTAACATGTTTGAAAATGTAAAGAAAATGAAGTGTAAATACTAGTCAAAAGAGGTAAGTATAGAGAAGTAGCTGACTTAGTTAACAGCTTAAATGAATATGGATCAACAATAAAGCAACCTTGGTTAATGGTAAAAATTTGGGTTATAAGGGGTCAAAGGCTGATCATATTATGAAGCAAGATTAGGCACAAATGACCTTGAACCAATAGTCAACTATAGGATCGTTCGATCCTCAAATAGCATTGCATTGTCCAGGTTGTTGTTTATGCTGGTCTAAAGGTAAGTCTCATAACTAATTCAAAGCGAAAAGTGTCTTTTATTTTATTTTGAATTGTGACCTGTTAATTTGAGTTTGCATCTTTATGGTTAATGAAGTGACTCGGTTCTTTTCTTTTTTTTTTTTTTTCCTTCCAATCCAAACCACTTCAAGATACGTTATTTAAACCAAGACATCAAGAAATTCATGCAAAGGAGAGTAGGAAGGTAACGCAAAGTCCAAGAGAAGCCACTGCATTGGTTCGATTCAAACAATGTTTGTTTTTGTGAATGTTATCAATAAGTTTTAAGGAATTTTAGTTGAATTAATAGGCTCATTAAGGATTTTGATGAAAATGAAAATATGATAATTTATGAATATTGAATCAATCAAAATGTTGATCCTAATATTTGCTACACAATAAATTCTTTTATCATTTTAGAATAAATCAATTAAAAATAGATAAAAAGAAACATTGTAGTATTATATTAGGATATCCCCTTAATGATTTTGATGATAACAAAAAGGAATCAAAGATATCTAATCAATTAAATTAAATGTGTGGATTTAATTAAAATATATATTAGGAGTTTTGCCAGGATATATATCAGAAGCGTTGCTAGAATCTTTATCAGAAGCTATGCTATAACATATGCCAGAACTTTTGCAAGAGGCTTCAAATAGAAGATAAAGTTTTTACATAGGTACCAATAATTTTTTTAAAGATCAAAGTATTTAGGGTGAATTACACTAGAAGGTCCCAACGTTTCGAGGTAAATTCATTTTAGGTCTAAACGTTTGAAGAAGTGGGTCAATTTGGGTCCCGATGATGTGTTAACATGAGAAAATATTTAATCAAAACCGAGAAGATCTTCTCCTGTTAACACGTGTCATTGGGGACCCAAATTGAACAACTTATTCAAATATTGGGCCTTAAATAAATTTACTCCCCAAAAGTTGGGACCCAAAATGAACTTACCCTCAAACATTGAACATTTTAGTGTAATTTGCAAAGTATTTATTAATGAAGACCCAACTCCACTTAGTTGGATGTATTTGAGTAATGCATCTAACGTGTTCCACCTAATGAGGTTAGTGAATCAATGGGATAACATATTATATGATTTTGGAACTTGAATTTTTATTATAACTAGTTTAATTAATTTTATTTTTCCAAACTTTCACATATATTGTCAAAGACAAATTTTAAAACATGAAAACATCATTTTATTTGACCGAAAATAGAATTTGAAGATAAAGTTTATCAAGTTAATCGATAGCATGAAGATGTTAAGATATGCAAATAAGATTCTATCAACAAATTATTTCCAGTAGATAAAAACGTTTTTTTTTTTGTAAGCTTTCAATTTTCAAAGTTAAATGAAGCAATAGTGGAAATGGATTAAAGATTGGATAGCATCATTCCTTCAATAACAAACAACAAGATAAGCTTAATTAGATTTTGTGGGACACTAGATTTCAAATGTTCATATTTCGGGAAGATAGAGTTTTGATCTTTTTGGAGATATTTTAAAGAAATTACTGAGATTCTTTCAAGGAGAACATTACACAAACAATATATAAGAAGACGAAGTTCAAATCAAAACAAGCTTGCTCTCACAATTACAAGTTTACTACTAATATTCTACAAGAGCTTACTTGAGAACTTTCGTCAGAAGCTATCTACATTACTTTTACATTACAAACTGATCTTAAACTTTTGAAAACCTATTGTGTCTCGTCTTAAACTATCCTTTGTATCTCATCTTAAACCATCCTTACTCTGTTTTTAAGTTAGGTTGAGTGATTAGTCAAGAGGATTACACTTAGTGTCTTGTAGTTTTATGATTAGCCAAGGTATGAGGCTTGTAAGATAAAGCAAGATAGCATTGGTGCTTGTAATCTCTCAATTGATTTTGGATTAGTGGAACGACTGGTGAGGAAGACTGGATCCTTAGCAATGGAGCTGGAAAAGAGGACTGACTCGGAAAGAGAAACGTTTATAAATCTTAAGCTTCATTTACTTTTCACAACATGAGCTGTGTTTTTTATCATTTGCAATAAGGTGACCTGAGTTTGGTTTTTTAATAATCACATCACTCAAGTTTAAGAATCTTGTACTAAATATGAAAGAGGGTCACATGGTGTTTTTACTAGCTAATTCTATTATTAATTAACTTAACTTATTAAAATAAAAAAATATATAAAAAAATTCCAGAAATTTAAGAAAAAACAAACAAAATTTTGAAAAAAGAAAAGAAAAGATAGCTGATCTAGCCACGCACCAGCTGGCACCATAAAAAAGGAATTTAACTCACTAAGGTTACACTGTGACTTGGTGAAAAGGTTAGCTTTGTTGAGTTATCGGTGTTTTGGTAATCTTAATAGGTGGTTCAATGGACACAATTGATCTTGTGTTTAGCCTGTGTTGCGGAGTTGAGTTGGCCTAATGAGTTGTTGAAGGTCCAAAAGGGTTTTGGTGATGGGGGTTTCCATGGAGAAGGTGGTAGATGTCGTGTAGGTGATAGGTTAAGTTGACTTTATTTTGGTGGAGATTTGATGGTGGCTGAATGTGTAATTTTTGTCTTTGAAAATGTTCCACCAAACCTTTATTTCGATGGTTCACTGGCTCCACGCAACAAATGAGACCATGTAGTATTTACAACATCCTGTTTAAGATATAATCTGGATTGTGTAACTCCGAATGCATGATTTGGATTGTCTAGAAAGAAACTCAAGTGGAAGTAGACGAGACTTATTTAAAGTGTTGGAGGGACTTACTAGTTGGTGGGTGATTGTCCTTTTCTTTTTTTCTATTATTTTGTTCGTTTTTTTTCCTTATTTTCTGGACCTTTTTCATTTTTTATGTATTTTAATAAGTTGAGTCAATTAATAATAGCACTAACTAGTTAAAATGGGCCAAGTGTCCCTCTTTTATAATTAACACAAAATTATTAAACATATGTCATGTGATTGTTAAAAAACAAAACTCATGTCACCTTATTACAAATGATAAAAAAACACATATCATGTTATGGTAATTTACCTATTTTATGACTATTTCATTGCATTGCATGCACACATCTATTGCACACAACAAAAAGAAAAAGTTTGTAAAAGTTTTACATAACAAACAATTCATCCCTCCCTTTTATTTGTTAATTGAGACCTATATATTATATGTTTAGTTTCTTTATAAAGTTTTTTTGGATATGTTGTAATTGAAGCCTTTTGGTTAGTTGGCATGGAAAGGAGCCAACAAACCCATAATTAATAGTTGGCGTTAATGAATAAATCAACTAATCAATTTTTGACATACAATGTCATAGTTTTGCTTGTTGAATTGCCTATAACAGATACCATGGAAGATGGCAAACCGATATATGCATGAACCTTTTATGCATTTTGTACTCAACACCAGCATAGAGTTAGCCTATTGATTTAATGCATACGATGCAAGAAGCACAGCTAGCGAGGAAGTGAGTCGCATATAGCTAAAACCCATCAATAACTCCATCCAATACAAGTGCAAAATTCACTAACAATAGAGAGTACACACACACACACACAAAAAAAGGGTTTTGGTGGATATTAATAACTTTAAAAGAATTCATTACTTGTAATCAAACAAAGTTTCTAATTTCACTTATTTTTATTGTTTCTTGTTCATAGATTTACGATTTTCATTAGACACATATTGAGTTGTGCCTAGTGAGTGCTTATTTGCAATTTGTATAGAAGGCATAACTCTTTTGATCATTGTAATATGTGTGTAATCTTATGTAATTCCTTACAAGCATCATTTGGAAATTAATAAAAGTGTTTTTTGAAATCCTTAGTTGGAGACATTATGGTTTATGTAAAACAGGCGATCTAAGCACTACCTTAAATCTGCACTCAATTTCTTGTCCCAATCCCTCTTACATTTCATACACTTTATTCATTGTTAAGTTATCTTGTCAATTTGTTTAAATTGTTGATTTGAGATTTTTTTTTTTTAAAAAAAAAAGTTGAGTTCTCTTCTTTAATTTATTATAATTTAATTGAGTTCCCCTTTCGAATTTAGTATAATTTCAATTTTAAATTACCGTGTCAATTCAATTCCAAATGGTCATGTAGCTTAGAATAAGTTATGCCCTCTCCATTTTTTTTCCATTATTATTATTGTGAATATTCCTCAACAAAACATCAGACAATAATTAATGAACAAAATTCTTGCGTTGTGATTTGTTACATGTCTAGTCTTAACAACTATCACTAATTGTGGCAATACCTATATACTAGTGTGTAATATCTTTTCCATTTAAGTTAGCTCAACCTTTAAGATGTGTAATATCTAATAAAGAATTGCTCTCTTACTTGCAGTCATAGATTCAATCAATTGTAGGTAGATTTCATGTTGAGGTGATCATATCTTATCAGCAAATTGTTTACATCCCTTGCTTGTTTTGTTCAAATTATATAAAAAAATTTAAAACATTTTATTTCTTTGCCATTTATAAATTTTAAAAACCTTATAAAGGAATAATCTCTTATTCACACCAACTTTAAAAGATTGAATGGTCACATCTTTTTTCAAACTTTAATCATTAAGCAGAGTTGTGAGTGATTTTAAGATACGAATGGGAGGCTTCTTTAAAGTTATGAGGTCAAGGAAATGAATTAGAAGCAGAAAAAAATGGATTATTTTCCTTTAAGCGTAGATATTTAATTATATATGTGTATATATATTTGAAAATAACTTCTCTATTTTTTTCCCTTTCTCTTTATAGTGCAATTCATGGTGCTGGTCAAACCAAACTTCTAATAATTTACATATGCCTAAGGTTAGCTTTAACCATCATTTGCTTTCTAAAGTAAGAGAGATGAAAAATAGAAAAATTATGTTTGAAAATAGTTATTATTATGAATAGGCTAGATATTTAAATTTAAGCATTTATTTTGTCTAATGTTTTATTCCAAGAGTGCTTATTTATTAGGGCAAATTACACCGAAAGATCACAACATTTGGAGGTAAGTTTATTTAAGGTTACAACGTTTCGAGTAGTTAAAGAGAGGTCATGACAATTAAGGAAGGACATCATTTGAGTTTTCCATTAATAAGTGTCACAACGTATTGGATTTTATGAGTTTTAATTAAATATTTCTCATCTTGACTCATGTTGATAGAAATCTTAATTGACTTACTTTTCTAAATGTTGTGACTTTCTTTTAATCACTTGAAATGTTCTAACCTCATAATGAATTCACCCCCAAACATTATGATATTCTGATGTAATTTACCTTTTTTATTATAATATACAACACCTGCAATTCTTTAACCCTTTCTTTCTTTCTTTCTTTTTTCTCTTTCGCTTTATTTTTAATTTTTTTTTTAGTTCTTAGATATAAAATGTGCTATATTTATAAGGAGTTGTAAAAATAGTTGAGAGTGTTTTTGAGCATTTTCTATTAAACACTAATGTTTGCACATAGATTATATATATAATGAAATGATTTGGACACTAATCATACATAGTTAAAGCCATGTAGAATAAACCGAAGTGAATTTAAGTTCAATTATGGCTCAAACAGTAAAAATTTTCAAAAATAAATCCAATTTTGCTCCTAATTTAAAACCAAAAATTCAAAAAAAAAGAATACTTAAATAAGATAAACTAGAGTTTAAAGTGTTATCGGATAGTAACATTACAAGAGAAAATTATTAAAATACCAAAAGTAGTCAAAATTGACACATGTATGCAAAGTGTACCTTGGAGATTGCATAGCAAAAAGCCCCAAAACCCTAGCATTATCCTTTTCCTTGCTATTTGCCCATTTACTTCCTTCATCCGTATTTTCTTTTTATCCATTCTTCATTTTATATTCTCTCTAAAACCCTATCTAATGGCTCTCACTAAGTAAGCTCCTAATACCTTAAATCATAATCACCAATTATGTTCTAATTGCATAATTATTATATGATTAAGTTAATTTTTCCATTCTCTTCTTCATTTTCTATAGAAAAGGAAGAAGAATTAGCATCTACTGAGGAGTTTAGAGCTTCCCATTTTGGGTTATACAAGGGCAAGATAAGTAATTAGTGTTTTATGAAAGTTTAAGTGCATATTTAGGTTCATAATGAAAATTAGTCACATTGGTAATGTGTATTTGGTTGAAAATCAAGAAAATCATTCTCTAAGGATGCTTGGAGCTAAGCGTACAACAAAGGAAGTGATTCAAGATTATTTCTACAACTTTGGTATAATTTTGAACCTATCTTACTTGGTAAAGCCCCTTGAAAGTTGAAAATGCATGTTAGGTTGTGCTTATTTGTGGTGTATCTATATATGTGGTGGTATATTGTGTTCTTTAGTTGGAAAAGGTGTAGTTTGGTGTTGGTTTGATGTTTAAGAACTTCATTAATAAGGTTACATATTGAATAACAAGTGAAATCAACGATAGAAATAGATTAGGTATTGATTTGGGTTGGTTTAAGCTTTAATGATATTTTCTATTGCTTGGGATAATGGATTAAATAGTGTTATGCTATGGTTATTAGAATTAATGAGTGTATTTGATTGTTTACGAAATGATCTTGGACAACAATCATTAATTAATAAATCAAATTTATAAAATTAGAGTCAAAGGAAAGTTTAACAATGCAATTTAGGGCCTTATTTTTGTAAAATTATGATTTTACCCTTAACCAATAACTTATGTGAATTAAAATCCAAAACTTAGTTAAGATAAATAATTTAGAGTTAGTTAAACTATTTAAATCATATTTAGCTTATAAGATTAACTAAAAATCTCAAACTAGTTATATATAGTCAAAGTTTTCATACATGTAAAATTAGACGCTTAGGTTTGTGCCACATGGCACGATGTGGTAAAATGATATCACCCTTCCTTCTAAAACCATAGCTACCTACCCTTTTCTCCCCTTATTATTTTTTTTTCCGCCCTCTTTTTTTGTTAACTCTCTCTAAAGCTTAAGGTAAGTATCTCTAAAACCTCAAACCTAAATGATATTTTTAGTGCTAATTAAGTTAAATTAACTTAATTTTAGCACTAATTACTTTATAACATATGTTTTTCATTAGGAAATAGTAGAAATGAAGAAATTTGAAGAGGAGGAAGATATTCAAACTCAACCAAATTCGTAATAAGATAAAACCATGGATCTAAAGTGATTTACTAAGAGTTTTATGACAATTTAAGTGTTGAAAATGATTTAGGTATATGGGGATATGCTTTGTGTGTCTAGATTTCAACTTCTTGAAGGATTTGGAGGCTCTTGTTTGAATTCAAAGCTTAAATAAGAAGTGATGCAAAATTAAATATATTAAGCTACTAAACTAATTAATAGTATTGGAAATTAATGAATATTGATCTGGGTTTGTTTATGTCTTTTGTAAATGGCGTGTTAACATGAATTTTAGTCATATAAGTTGCTGGAAATTTCATTTTTAATGATGAATGTGATGTTTGGGTTATAATATTTATGAATTCTTAAAGGATAGATGGATATGGGAATATGTTATGTTGTAAGTTGATGATTGAAAGAGGAAAATTGAAGGAAATGGTGTAACATTTAATGTGTGTGGTGGTAATTAGACTACAGGTTTGATTTTCAGAGCACGAGCCAAAGAATAGCAAAATCTTAGTCTCAAAGTTCTAATGATAGATTGGAGTGCAATGAAGCTAAGTTGATTCCTTGTTTTAGATTACACAATAATAGTACTTATGATGAGTGTAATTTGTTAGTTTTAATTGTGTTAGATGATTGCAATTTTTACATGAGTGTCGATAGAACTCTTGTTGAAAACAAAAGCAGAGAAAAAGGATTTTGTGCACAACACGACCAAAGTATACGCCTAAAGACCAAATTGTGAGTTTCTTCATATTTTGCAATGTTCATATGCATGAACTACTAATATGTAAAACAAATAAAAAAATAAATTACGAAGATAAAATAAATAAAAAATAGTAATATGCCATGTAAGTTGATGCATGGCATGTTCTTATTGGTGAGATTATCACATCAACTAACAAAACAAACAGAGTTAGATTATGTAGTATTTGTGTAATGGAAACTTGATCCAAGTATAAAATTTATCAAAATGAAAGTTGAAGAAGTTAATTGCACATTTGGGCAAAGTTTGAGGTATCAAACGTGACATTAACCCTAAAATAAATTTACATCAACCAAAATGGTCTTTTGATCAATTTTGATACTTGGATTTCGTATAAACAAATACTACCTAACCTAACTCTATTAAGTTTGTTAACTGACGTGGCAATCTCACCATTAAAACATGCTATGTATCAGCTTAATGGCATATTACTATTTTTTATTTATTTTATCATTATACTTTATTTTTTATTTGTTTTACATAATATACTGTCATAATTATAATTAATATTAATTTAATTATAACAACAAACTAACACACAACCCATTTGCTAAATAACTTCAACCAAGCCCACCCACTAACCAACTAAAACTCAAATTAACACAACCCTGTAAGCCTGCCCATGATATAGTATAATGATTTCAAGTCTACTTTGACACATTGCTCATTATAAAGGTGAATAGTTGCTAAAAATTTAGCAATGTGGGACTTGCTAGAACAAGCTGTTGCACTTCGAACAACGTATCACTTTTTTCCATATCCACTAGGTGTTACTGCATGGAAAATAAAGAGAATGTGGTTTATCACCGGTCTTGTTGTCATGGCAGCTACTTCAATTGCCATTGGATTAAAAGGAGTTCTATTGCACATTGTAATTGTCCATGTATACAAAAATTTCACTATGTTAATATCAGTAACCTATATATAGATTTATTCCTACACTTATCTATCTCCTTCATACAATGAAAAGTTTTATCATAATAAGTTGAAAAGCGATATTTGGTATGATGAAATTGAGGTAGAAGATGAAGATAATAAGTATCTTGACTCGACTCGTTTCTTGTTTGCGAGTGAAGATGTGTAGTTTGATCAACATCCTGGAGGTTCAGTGATTTATATGGTGAAGAATAATAAAGGAGAAGGCGAGGAGGTTAATTTAAAAGAAGAGATTGACGAGGTTGTGGATTTATTTATTAAGAGTTTTCATCATCGAATAAGCATCCAGAAACTACTGTCCTTAAAGAGTTACCAGGAGATGCTTATTAGGAATATATAGTGATTGATTTCATTTATGTTACACTATACAAAAGAAGTTCTTGCATTTTATCGAGAGTAGTAGAAATCCTGTTCTTGTAGATTTGTTCTTGGTTTTTATCGAGAGGCCATAAGAAGCTTTGATTTTCTTCATCTTTATTAAGAGATAGTTGAAATGATGGAGAGTGTATATAACTTAACAATTTTGTTCTTGGTTTGTACTTGGAAAGTAATAGTATAGATTGGTGGATGCAGCTCAAAGCAATTTGGATCTCCATCTTTGTTTTTCTTTTTGAAAACAGAATGTCTTCTTTCTATGCCAAATATGTATGGTTATAGTGATTCACTAATAGCATTGGTTAGTGGTGCTCCAATTGTAGGTGTCACACCATTGATGTTGTGATCTACTTGCTTCCAAGATATAGCGATAGTGTGGAAAGAGACTTAGGTCTTATCTCGTTCACAACTTACTTAGTTGTGCCAGCCTCATGGATCATTTGCCTTATTGGTAAAGGTGGAGTTACTACAACTAAGATAAAGAGATTTACAAATGCTAATATATATATATATCTATATAATATGACAAATATATATATCTATATAATATGACAGTTAGATTTCTAGGGATCTTAAGAATGCTAAGGATGCTTTCATACAAGTGTGAACCTCTTTGATACAGAAGGTGAACTATCAATTTTGGTGTGTTCATGGAAAAATATTTGAGAAATGGACTTGTATATAAGAAAAACTAAACCATTTAGCTATTGAAGAATAAAAGACTATAAAAGAGTTATGGGCTTGCTCAGTTATATGCTATATTAATGGTTGGGCCTTAATTACAACAAAATAACATAATTTATAATTTATAATTACAAATAATAAAATACATAAAATTGTCATGTCAGTTGACGCATGGCATGCTATTACACCACGTCAACTAATGGAGTTAACATCGTCGACTCAGGTAGTATATGTGTACACGAAATCTTGATCTAGGTATAAAATTGATCAAATGCGACATTAACCCTTTATTTTATTAAGGTTATTTTAGTAATTTTATTGACTTTTTGGGACTCCTATAAATTATCATTTCTCATCATCTACTAATGATTCTCTTTTAAAAATTACTAACACCTTTTTTAGAGTTTTGCTCCGAAAACCCTAGTCTTATAAATCAAAATCCTTTGATCATGACAAGTACAAACACAAGCGAATCTTTGTACGTACTACATAATATCAATTATTCATAAGTGTCTTTAAGATCTTCTATTTTGTGTGAGTAATATCCATTAATTTAAGTTCTCTTCTTATTATATCAATTCAAACTCTAATTTCATCTTGAGATTGAGATTTATATTAATTAATTGTCAATAGTTGATTTGATATCTTAATGATAGTCCTCCTAGGCATATATATTTATTGGTATCATAGTTATCTCAAGTTATTCAACCGGTGTCATAGTGCTTATCGTTACAGGAATGTTAATTTATGTGTACATGTGGTGTTAATGATAGGAATTAATGTTTAAAATTTAAAAATTTTAGGGTAAAATAAGAATTACAATAATTAGGTGATGGTTTTAGAGATATTAGTTGATAGAGTCGGTGTAAAAGTGATTGGGTAAGTGAAAACAGAGGGAATTTGTAAATTATTCCTTGAAATTTTATCAAGATGTAGATTTATCCCCTCAACTTTCAAAGTAAGTTTTTAAATTTTTAAAAATTAGCATAGTTAAAAAGAGTTAAAATTTTCTATGAATTGAGGGGTGGGGATAAATCCATACATAAAAGAAAGTTTAGGAGGTGACCGCACATATGTGAAAGTTCAAGAAGCTTTATCAAAAATCTTATTTAGGGTAAAGCATGTTAATTTTTGAAAGTTTAAGTGGTCAAAAAGCTCACTTTAAAAGTTCATTGGATGAATTCGTACATAGGTAAATGTTTAAGGGGGTAATTTACAATTTCTCCTTGCATTAAATTAGAGAATTTGTGAGAGAAACCTTATTTAAATGGAGTGACCAAAGAGCTTTATCAATGTTGAATGTGGTCATTTATAATACATATAGATTTTGAAATTAGTTACAAAGGTGTAAGATTGAAAAATTGACAATTGGCACATGATTGGATTAATAGTGTCTTAGAGAGGCTTTATTGGGATAAATTGTGTGTTGGTTGTTCTAGAAAAATCAAAATGTTAATTTGATGAACTAATTATGATTCAAGTTAAGGAGAAACTAATATGGATGTATGACTTGATAGGTTAATTTTAATCTCTTATATGGAATTAGTGAATTAGGAGAAAATGACAACCTAAATGAATATTACATGTTAGATTAGGAAGATTTAATTGCTTGTGATCAAATGAATGCTTCAGAGACTTAAGGAATATACCGATGGGTTATATGTGTGTAATTAAGGTTTGTGTCTTGACTAAATTTCACTTGGATATATTTTACACTCAATATGATTTTCACTATGCAATGATATTACTTATGAGATGCCCACAAGTAGATTTTGCAAAACACGGTTTAGTCTTGACTTTTTATTCCTTATGAACTTACAAGTTTGGCTTGAGCTCAATTTACCTTCAAAATTTAAGCCTACAAAAGTTATCTAGAAAATTTAGACCAATATGATCTATGCATGAGCTTGTCTTTGACCTGTGCTAAGCTACACAACCTATGCATGAGCTTATGTTCAACTCATGTGTAGCTATTGTCCCCACATGACCTATGCACGAGCTCATATTCTGTCTGTATTGATGCCTGGACCAACATGACTCCTCAGCATAGCCGTATTTTACCTATATTGAGTACAATTTCTATGAATTTTCAAAAAATTTCCCTCTAAAGGTCAAGAAACTTGTTCAAATCCTCTCTTAAACTTAAATTACACTATAAGACCCTAAAATTGAAAGGAAATCAAGCTAAATACCTACTTCAAAAATTATACCTCAAGTAACCATATCAAGGTCAAAATGTTTCTTCAAATAAAAGTCTTTCACACTTATTAATCTAATAATTGGGATATGATACTACTAACTATACTTGATTGATGGACTATGGGTAATTTATTCATGGAAAGTCAAGAACTGAAACCCACAAAATATGGCCCATTAAGGATTGATTGACCTAAACCTTATAACCAATTCTAACCTATATAATTGAACTAACAACTCGATTAAATAAAATCAATGACATAGAAACATAAAAAATATTGCTTATCCATAACCAAGACTCATTATATGTAAATGAGTTGAGTCTTAATCTAGGATTCATAAACATATGGACGTAGCCCGATTAACTTAAATAATGAGAACAAAACATAATCGAACTAAGTTACTTTAGACTTTAAACTAACATTAACTTTAAACTTGCAAACAATTGTTATATTTTGAATTTGTGATAGAGGAGAATGTGTTGCAAACATGTAACGGGTACATAGTGGATGTATGTTGCTTATTAAAATAGAGTTAGTAACCAAATGAATACTTAAACTTGAGAGTAGGTATTAGTTGCTACTTGAATGTTTGATTGAGTCGTTGTCACTCCTCAAAGGGTACTTTAGATGTGATAGTTCGTCGTACACAATATTAAAACCTAAGAATGACTACCTTAGTCATGCAGAGATTTTCATATCATACACAACGTGTACTTTCATAACAAAAGAGATGCCGGTGGAGTTACTTAATTCAAGAGATAACAATAACAGTATGCAAGAGAACTAAATGTAAGATCGATAATCAAACAAAGGTTACATCATCTTATGGGCATTCCTCCACTAATGTCTACATGACTCATAAGTTTTACAATTATCCAAGATCTGCAAAACATAAAATGTCTCCAAAATTACATTAAACTAAACTTCAGTTGGTAAAGAGTGTCTAGAAGTTCATTAATCTCCTCCAAAAGCTTCACGATCTCAGAAGTCGATACTTTTGGTATGTTAAACCTCGAATATAGGCACAAGTGCTCTTGTCTCAACAAAAGTCTATAAAAGGATAAGCTAACCATAGCTTAAGGAGAAATTTCTATCCACATACCCAAAACAAACAAGTTCATTAGATAACCATATGTAATGTTAATGAATCAAACATGTGTGATAGTAAGCAAATACATATGGTCACCCAGAAACCACATGCAAAATGAATTTGCACCCTCCATGACGGGGTTAGGAATCAATCAAAAGGTCTTTGTGACCTCACTACTAGTCCGCAGGCACCTACCCATGGTGAATGAAATCAACATGACTCCTCCATGAGGCCATATTCCTAAACGTTTTTTGTACCCCATGCTGGAGCAAGGTCCATACATTTACATGTTTTGTAAGGCTTGCAATCCCCTCCGGACTTTGTTGTAGGAGTAGTAGCCCTCTGTAAACGTGACTTGACAAATATTATATATGTCTAGTTTATTGTATCAAGCTTAATATAATTTAAACAATGTTAAAGGCAATCAAACAATTATCACATATACATGAGCCAAAATAATAATAACAATGATCACTTAAACAACCATAGATTGGTAGATATTCTTAGCATTTGTTATTACACAATCAAACATGAAATACCCCAAACCTTTATGTTTTGTTAATTAAATTAAAATATCCTAAATCTTAACCTAAGTTAGAAATATAAAGTAGATAGTTTAAATAGATCAAATAAGTAAACAATAGAAAATAAATAGACTTTTTATTGTAATTAAATTAGTAAATAGGGGGGTGAGCAGGTAAGGGTGGGTAGGGTATAAAGCATTACCTATACCATACCCTGTAAGGTATAGGGTATTGAATT
This sequence comes from Combretum micranthum, assembly GCA_024138025.1. Classification (NCBI taxonomy): domain Eukaryota; kingdom Viridiplantae; phylum Streptophyta; class Magnoliopsida; order Myrtales; family Combretaceae; genus Combretum; species Combretum micranthum. The sequence goes on along the minus strand of JAMXBD010000628.1, from coordinate 581,116 downwards.
TTATACCCGGAACCTATCCTGTGGCTCCTTGTACCCATCCTGTACCCTGTAAAATCTATAAGGTACCGGGTACCCTATGGAACTTGTAATTTTTTTTAATAACAAAATCTCTATATTTTTTCTTTCTTTTTAAAACATCAAGTATATAGTTTTTAATATATTTTAATATAATATATAACACTATCTTATTTGTATACATTCAATATAAACAACATGCAGAAAAAAATTAAAAAAGTTATTTGTTAATATAAAAAATTCTATAATATATAGAATCTATTTATGTGTAAAACTTGAAACCTATAATAAATACTTATGGAACCTATTTACGTGCTATTAAACAAAGTTATAAAATTTGCACAAAATTCCAAAAATAAAAACTTTAGAACTACTTCTATATATTAATTAGTATTATAATACAAACAATATATCTATATAATTTGGAAGTTCAAGTACATATATACAACCATAGTTCTTTTAAAATAAAAATAACAAGTCATTCTAAAATAAAATAGTACAAATCATTCTATAATAAAACTTCTTGAAATGTAGCATACAAATAATAATCTTGAATATAAGTGGTTGTAAAAGTAAAATATAGAATATCGTTATTTATTTATTATATATTAATATTATTATATGATATTAAATACGGTGGATGCATGATAACCTGAAACTTGTATCTTATACAACATAGTATAGGTTCCAGCGTGGGTACAGGGTTTGAAGACCTTATACCCATACCTTATCCTGTGAAAACCAGTTTCAAAAAATTGATACACATACCCTACCTTGTGGTCCGTAATACCCACCCAGACCCTACTTGATCGAGCATGATCGGGTGGGTACCCTTTATGATAGGGTTACCTACTCACCCCTAAGTCAAATTGAGATTTGGGATTCAAAATATTCTTTTAAATCCTTCATATGTCTTAATGACTTTTCTTTATAAATCAAACTTTTAATTTTCTTTCAATGCTTCATTGAAACTTCTTTTTCTTCAATTTCAATTCCTAAATCTCAAAAAAAATATTTTAACTATGTTTTAAAAACTCCTAAACCCTTAAACTTTAATTATCTTTCATTTTGTAAAATCTTATTAACTTTTTAAATCAATTACTTGTTTAAAAATATCAGTTTTAAACCCGAACCCAAGTTAAATATCATATTTTCACAAATTATACTTTTGAATTGTGTTTTTATATTAAGTAATAAATTTCTAATATGTATGTTCTCAAATTATTTTCGATTTAATCATGATTTTTAAAATAATGATCAGATAGGTTTAAACCGAATATGCTTACTTTGAAAATATCTTAATTTTACTTTTCTTCTCTCTCTCATATAAGCCACCTGCCCTCCTTCCTTTCCCTTCTGTTTATTTCTTTTCTCTTCCTTTTACTTCTATGTTTTTCTCCTTCTTCTCCTTTTTCCTTCTCTTCCTCTTCTCCTTTTCTTCTCTTTCTAAAAAAAAAAAATCTCAAACTCAACAAGTCTATAGAAGAAATCAAAGATAGAAAACAACATAGAGGATGGAGACCATGCTAGAAACAACTCCAAGAACTTAGGAAAGTAGGAATAGAAGAATCAAGAAGTTGGGTTTTGCTTAAAAAGATAAGTTTTGTTATTTTCTTTGTTTTAGTTCTTGTCTATGCATGTAAATGTTGTGGTAGGACTAGATATATGTAGAATTTGTGATAATTTAGATAGATTAAGGATGTATGATGAAAACCTATATATATGTATATTTGAGTAGACTAAGTGTTTGATTAAATGATTTGTTGTAATATGATATAGAAATGTGGTTAAAAGTATTTATGAGTTAAGATTATGCATGGAAAGGTTGATAATGTGATGTTTTGATTATGTATGTGTTGGGAATTTAGAAACCAAAACACAGCAGAAATATATTTTATTTTTCATAAAATTGCAAACCCTAAATCCTCAATTTCGGATCCATGCGATTCACTCAAATTTAAGGATAGAATTACCTTTTTTATGCTATAATACTCTAGAAATTTTGATCTGAGATGTTGCAAATGCAAACACCCTCTATTGTATCTACGTGAATGAATTTCCAATCGAATCTATGTATTTGTGCTAGCACCTTGGAATGATTCTAAGTTTTAGGAATCTCTCTTAGAAGGGTTTCTCACTTTTGAGTTACAGAGTTTCTCTGTAATCCTAATGTGATGGCAAGTGTCTTTAAACCCTAGAGGTGATCATCAACTCCTATTTTAAGAAGATGTGACTATTGGTTACCTACTTTAATCTTATTAGGGTTTTCTTCATTAAACGACACATATCTTATAAAATAACAATTTTATTTAATAATTATTTATTATTCTTAATCTAATTAAGAATAATTATATAATTCCTAATATAGTTATCTAAAATAGCCCATGATCCAATCAGTTCATTCTTTGTATGTGACCATATAGATTCACTTAATGTTGGCAGTGGCCCTAAAACACCTTTTAGACCTACAAGACATAATTGGTCTTTAGCAAGACATTATGCCTACCCAAATTAAGTGAAGATCGGTGATCTAACTTTACCTATTAAAAATCAGTTACTTAGTCCTTTTGTTACACGATATTTTATAATTAAACATAAGGTGTGGATCAATACACTCTTATATTGTTTAAACACATATTTCTTAAATCCAGACTATAACTGACTTAAACAAATGATATTGATAACTCCTTATCAATTTATTCGAGCACGGCCATGCATTTCTCAGTCTTACTCATCAAGAGGCCCAAAAGATATCTCTCTCAAAATAATGAGAGGAACAAATCCTATATTAATTACTCAACTTCTTCTACATGATTTATATTATGCCCAGTCTCAACCTTTTATAATTATCTGGTTAAAGATAACGTTTGATTTGAGTCAAAACATAATATTCCTCATGTTGGAATCCATGGTGATTTCAGGTCTAAGGACTAAAACAACACCGCAAATGAGAAATACTTATCGCATTAATCCATATAGCATTCTTGTATTTGGTCATTCCAATATAATGTACTCTTACATGTATTCATGTGTTGAATTAATATCCTATATCCATGATCAATAAAACATGATCATCATCCATCCAACATACTAGTCTGAATTCATTATTATTCCATATAATGAATGACTAGAGATAATTCAGAATAAAATTATTTCTCACCTTATGGTTTTACTATTAAAGTCACATACTTTAATGACATAAGGAATAACTAATTTATTTAAGGAATAATACTTTATCAAAGCAAAAAGGCCACTAACAATTTTGATAAAGAAAATGAATCATATTATAAAGATAATAAACATTCAAATGACATAGAATCCATATGGTCTATGGCACATCACTAGCAATATGTTGAATTGAAGTAGTTAAAATTTAAAGAACAAACAAAGGAATTCGTAACAGAGATCCCTCTGTTCATCATGGCTCGTGATCTCCTCAAATCAAATTATTTTTGAAGGCAATGGTCTGATCACGACCATGACGAGGAGCGTGATCTCCTCTGATCACATTTTTTTCTTTGATCACAAGCGTGATAAGGACTGTATCGAGCATCACGGCCCCCAAAACAGCCGTTATGAGACAAATGATGAAGATCACATACCCCATAATGGGCGTGATGATGATGTTGACGATGATCACGACCCCCATCATGGGCATGATTTGTCCCCTGGTACTGTCCATAAAGAAGAAAGAAAGAAAAGAAAAATAAAAAGAAAGGAGAAAGAAAAATAAAATTAAATAGATAAATGATAATTAATGTGATGTGTTAGCTAAATGATATAATTAAACATGAATTTAGTTACTTTATAGATTTAATAAACAATTGGATTAATGGTAGAAGTTAGATATAAAACGAACTTAGTTGATTAACTTAAGTTCAACTTGACCTAAATGGGATTGAATAAGTTAAAATGAATTAGATTGAATAGGTTTAATCGTTTTGGCTTAGTAATTGAATTAAATGATGAATTCTAATGAAATTGGCTAAGTTAAAGTAATATAGACTTAATAAATAATAATTAGCTTTAGTTAATGAAATAAAATAAACTTTAGTATACCATGGGGAATATGTTGTTTCATATATGTATTTCCTTAGGAATTGAATGTTTTTGAATACGTAATATGTTGTTTCATATATGTATTTGCTTAGGAATTGAATGTTTTTGAATATATATGATTTGATGATGTTTTTGTAATAAATAACTAAGGAGAACTGTCCGTATTTTGGTGGGGCGATATTCGCAGCCATAGCGGGATTCTTATTTAGTGTATAATCAAATAAGGTTTTAATAAAGGATTGATGTAAATGGCTATATAACTAGATTTCTTATATGAGTTCAATTCTTAAATCTACAAACATGGATACTTGGTATATCTTCTGAAATGGGTTCTAGCCTATCTTCTGTATCTATTTGGAATCCGAATTAAGACGGTATGCAGTAACTTGCATGTTGGATGTTGGGATAGACATCCTAAAATGAATTAAAAATTAAACCAGACTTAATAATTGATGAGTGATGATTGTGTGTGTGCCGTCAAATCCTATCCGGGGAGCGACAACCCTGTCATGATGTAATAGCATGGTAGTTAGGCACCAAGATGTCATGATACAATGACAAATACCATGATGCAATGGTGATTTTATATGTGATTCAATGGGTAGCTGATGGGGTAAATGGTTCGGCGTAATATTTACTTAGGCTCGGAATGAAGTAGCATGTTTTAGTTCACATTTGTGGGACCGATTGAACTAACTAATGTTATAGACTGGGATAAGTGGTGTGTACGAAGGTTGTGAACCCTATATGAGGTTGTTTTCTCTTTCTCGGATAGGTATAGGAGATATAGATACCTAGGCTTCCTATATCAACCCCCTAAACAACTGCTATTACTCAAGATCCCTAGATTCTCATTGGCTTATTCTGGAGTGTGAGTGCTCTAGTGTTAATTTGTTTATTTTAATGAAAAGATAATAACTTATTGATGATGCATTGCATTTAGTTAATCCCATGTGTTACTCCATATTGATTGTGTTATTACCTACTGGGTTTAGGTTCATTATTGTTGTTGTTGTTGTTATTCTTTTTCCAAGTATTTTATTGAATCGATGAGGAGAATGACTAATGATGATAATGTTGGTGATGATGATGAGATGATGAGGATGGTGTTTATGTAGTTGATGTCTGATTTGGGTTATGGCCGATCTTAGAGATTTGAGAAGATAAGTCAAGTGAGTTTAGGACCATACGTATATTTTATATTACTTCGTTTTATTAAAGAGCTAGATTTATCTTCTGAGTTTACAATTCTTTTAAAGAGGGCCTGGTGGTGCCTATATGTTTGTAAATGATGATTTACCTTTGAGAATAGATTGTAAAATGATTTTATAAAGTTTCATTCACTGTTGCTGAATCTAGTTGATTTAGAATTCTAAACAAATGATTTCATTAATTAAATCAATTAGCAATGGTCATGATAAACGTATCATTCTAGGAAGCCTAAACGCGTATGCATAAAGTATTATACATGGCGGTAATGCCTTAATTAAATTTAGGGCGTTATAAAGTGGTATCAGAGCAATGTTTGTCTTGGACATTGCTTTTGCTTAATGAATTATGCATAAAGTATTGATTTGCTAAACCTTTAGTTTAGGAATTAATAAGATTAAATTATCATACTAAATTTAATCAACTTGACTTAAATTTAATTTCTGTCAATATTTAAAAATGGATCTAATTGAATGTTGTATGATTATTATGTGTTGATTGTTGTATATGTTTTCTTTTATATTAATTTGTCTTATGGTACATTACTAAATGTTATATAATATGCATATGTGTTTTGTATGAGATATGTATATGATAAGTGAGTACTTGTTTGTATGTATATATGTGCGTGTGTGTGTCTTCGTATTTTGTTATCTATATATTTATCTTGTAATATGATTATGAGTGTGACATGTATATAATATTCAGTAGATGTTTTATTTTGTTTTGTTATATATAATTGTGAGTCATACATGTTGTGATGATTTTCTGTATTATACATAGGCTATGTTATATATTCTATTATGATAATATATACATATTGTAAGTATTATGTGAATAAATTATTTTGTATGATATATGTTCTGCATGCGTTGTACATTTGCTTATGGAATGCTGTAAGTATATGCTTCAATGTTTGATTTAAATTGATATGATTGAAATTTTGTATTACTTATGCATTTGTATATTTCATGTTGTGTTTTACTCAGTAAATTATATTTATGTAAACTTTTTCTTGTGAGATGTTTTGTTTTAAATATGTTGTGCGTGTTACTTGTTTTTATTTGTTTGAATTAGATTTAACTAAAATAACTATGTAGTTTTGCATATTGTATTTATGTATGATTTTGTTATGTGATATAATATGTGTTTTATATGTGATATCTAAATGACTTACTATGTGTTTTGTTTATGCTATATATATAGTGACTTTGGGGTGATTATGTGGTTCTGTATAATATATAAATGTATTTACTATGTATTTTGTTGCAATTATGAGCGTGAGATTGATATTGCTTGAAAATAAACTTAAGTCAAATTAGGCTAAAAGTAAGGAAAACACAAATAATTTAGACAACACTAAGACTTGCCCCTAAATCCTTTAAAATTGGAAATAGATTATAGGTGTTTGTGTGTTATGCTTTGAATATGTTTGTTTAATAAAATGATAGATTTTAATAGAGTTTTCCCTTTAAATTATATTTACTGTATATTAATAAGAACAAGGAAACTGAAATAAAAAGAAAAATTGAATTTTCAAATTTGAGTTAACATATCCAAATTAAAAAGAAAAAATCAAATGAATACCTTCAAAATCAAGTAAATTAACAAGATAGAAATCCTAAACAATCATTTAAAACAAATCTAAAATCCTCTTAAAAGAAAAATAAGTTTCTAATAGTAATATGGTAACAAAATAAAAATTCTAAATAATTGTCCAATTAAATTCAATGATAAAATACGTACAAAATGTGAAGATTGTTTATGAAACCAAATTATTAAAATTAATATACACGTAAATGACGAAGATGAAAAACCTAATTATGTTTTTTTTCAAATAACAGTGTTAATAAAAGTTTCAAAATACAATGTTTTTGAAAATTTAAAGAATGTAGTTACTGTATGTTTCATATGCATATTGTTATATACATTCAAATGAGGATGGAATAATGAATTTACAACCTTCAATTGTCGGTTGTTGTGTTGTGTGATAGTTGGTGTCATTTCGTTTAGTGTCTTTGTAAGTCAAGAGTCAAGTAATGTCAGGTCAGAGTCGAAGTCGTCTGTCATTTTATTAAGTTTGAGTTTGAGTCTTGTTTTGTCAAGTAACAAAACTTGAATAATTCCTAAACCAGTGCCTACTGTTTTATATGTGTTATATTGCATTGAATAACAATTATATAAAGTTAAAGAAGTTTTTCAACAGATTCAAATTAGGGAAATTAAGAACAAATGAATTTGTAAATGATTGCAAGAAAAATATCAAAGTTAGATAACATTTTGAAATTTTGAATTATGAATTGGAGAAATATGTAATGAACAATAAAAGTTTATAAGAGATAATGTTAATCCAAATATCTATGAAACTTAGTTGATTAATTTAAGTGTAATTTGACCTAAATGGGATTGAATGAGTTAAAATGAATTGGATTGAATATATATAATCGTCTTGGCTTCGTAATTAAATTAAATGATGAATCTTAATTAAATTGGCTAAGTTAAAGTAATATAGACTTAACAAATAATAATTAGCTTCAGTTAATGAATTAGGATAAACCTTAGTATAATATGGGGAATATGTTGTTTCATATATGTCTTTTCTTAGGAATTGAATGTTTTTGAATACGTATGATCTGATGATGTTTTTGTAATAAATAACTATAAACAAAGTGAAAAGAAATACTTTGACTAACAAAGAAGAACTGTTCGTATTTTGGCAGGGTGATGTTCGCACCCATAGCAGGATTCTTATTTAGTGTCTAATCAAATAAGGTTTTAATAAAAGATTGATGTAAATGGCTAATTAATTAGATTTTTTATATGAGTTCAATTCTTAAATCTACAAACTTGGATACTTGGTATATCTTCTAAAATGGGTTCTAGCCTGTCCTTTTGTATCTGTTTGGAATTCGAATTAACAAGGTATGCAGTAACTTACATGTTGGATGTTAGGATAGGCATCCTAAAATAAATTAAAAATTAAAATGACTTAATAATTGATGAGTGATGGTTGTGCGTGTGCCATTAAATCTGTCCGAGGAGCGGCAATCCTGTCACGATGCAATAGCATGGTAATTAGGCGTGGAGATGTCATGGTGCATGACAGATACCATGATGCAATGGCATACCATGATGTGGTGGTGATTTTATATGTGACTCAGCGAGTAGCTGATGGAGCAAATGGTTCGGTGTAACATTTACGTAGGCACACATGAGGTAACATGTTTTAGTTTACATCTGAGGGACTGATTGAACTAACTGATGTATAGATTGGGTAAGTGGTGTATGTGAAGGTTGTGAACCCTATATAAGGTTGTTTTCTTTCTCGGATAGGTATAGGAGATATAGGTTCATGGAATTCCTATCTTGACCCCTAAGTAGCTATGTTATTCAGGATCCCCAGTCCCATTAGCTTGTTTAGGATGTGAGTGCTCCAATATTGATTTATTTATTTTAATGAAAAAGATAATAACTTATTGATTGATTGATGCATTGTATTTAGTTAAGTTTCTGTGTCACTCCGTATTTGAGTGTGTTACTATGTATATGGCTTCGGCTCATTATTGTTGTTGTTATTCTTTTTCCAGTATTATTTATGATTGATGAGGATGAATGATTAATGATGATAATGTTGGTGATGATGATGAGATGATGAGGATGGTGTTTATGTTGTTGATGTCTGATTTGGGTTATGGGCGATCTTGGAGATTTGAGAAGAGAAATGAAGTGAGTTTAGGACCATAGGTGTATTTTATTTTACTTTGTTTTATTAAAGAGCTGGATTTTTTTTTTAGTTTGTAATTCTTTTAAAGAGGGCCTGGTGGTGCCTATATGTTTATAATGATGATCTACCTTTGAGAGTAGATTGTAAAATGATTTTATAAAGTTTCATTCACTACTGCTGAATCCATTATTTTAGAATTCTAAACAAATGATTCATTAATTAAAATCAGTTAGCAATGTTCTAATAAATATGTCATTCTAGATGTCTGAGCATGTAATACATAAAGTATTATACATAGAGGTAATGCCTTAATTAAATTTAGGGAGTTACTAGATATTATTAGACTAATTAATAAGAAAATACGGGTAATTTTGAGCCTTAATTTAAATTTAGTTTAGAGATTATTTTAGTGATTTAGCGACTTGAATTATGGAAACTATTAGGGATGGGCGTGGTACGTTCACTCCTCGAATGAAAAAAAAATTACGATGATTATTTTTGTAAAGTCGAATCTAACTACGATTTGATTCTCTAATTTTTCAAACCTAAAAAAACTATTCGGTATATGGTTCAAACCATTTGTTATGAAAAAATAATCCAACAATATTTCCAAAGATCAAATAGTTTCCACCAGCAATTAACATCAAGATAAATATTTAACTTTATAATAAATTTTATTTTTAAAATTAATATTTTTATAATACGTCAATATTCTTATTGATTTTATAATATTCCTATATATGAATCATTAATTGGGCAACAATTTTGCCACAAGAAATTAAATTTATATAATGATACGGTTTGCTACCAGCAGCTTTGCCACAAGAAATTTCTCCATGGTATTGCAAAAATATTTTGATATACATAGCTTTGCCACTAGCAGGAAAAGAATGTTGCATTATGTCATTATATATGGTAGACACCAATTAAGCACTACGAATTTCCATCCAGTACAATTAGCAAACACTGAGTGAAAAAACATGAAACGATGAAACTTTAAAAGAAAAATGTATAAAAAAATTATATATATCGTGCGGTTCAATTTGGTATTATGAACCGAATCGTGAACTAAATGCTACAATCCAAAACGAACCGCGAACTAATTAAAAAATAACTAAAATTTCAATTCAGTTTGGTTTAGTATGGTTCACAGTTCGATCGGTTTATTTACTCAGCCTTACAAACTTTAGGATATAATTAGATAGCTTAACATAATTGAACTAGTAAATGGATTTAATTGAAAATAGAGATTCTAATATCATAAATACTTGATTTAAAATGTTAAACTATTTCATTTACCTATTACAAAGAAGTTAAATTATTCAATATTTTCTAATTATCAAACTAAATTCCATTCGTCAAGTTTAATCGTGTAAACCCCTAAACCTTTAATTTAGCCATTTAAGCTTAATTTCCAACTCCTTAAATTCCGAAATTTAAAACTAAATTTTCTTTTAAGTACCAATTCCTAAGCCCTAAAATCTTAAATTCAAGTAAGATATCCTAATACAATTAGCATTCCTTAATTCAATTCCAATGCCTAAAAGCCAATAACCTAAAGCCTATTTCAACACATGAAAGTCCATACCCATTGACTTAAGTCCAAATCCATCAACATAAAGCTCACAATTAAAAAATTAAGCCCATGAATCAAGCCATAAAGCCTATGAGTTAAGCCCATGAGACCATGTTCTTACCAACATCATCACACATGATATAAAAATCTAAATTTAGAGAACTTCAACATGTGCAAAGTCTAAAATGACCTTAGCCAACTCTAAAAGAATTCTACATTAATCAAAGGACCAAAATACCCCTAAACTATTCAAATAAAAGGACCAAATTGCCCTTAACCTTAATGGATAATACAAGACATAAAATACTAAAAAGGAGCCTTAAAACCCTAATTCTATCACCCTTTTTAGCAGCTCTTGATCCATAAATTCTCTCAAGAAAACCCCTCTAAACACATAGAAAATTCTACAACAATTCCCCTTCAAGATAAGTCCTCAATAGGTAAGAAAATCTATCATATTTTCATCATCTAATTACTCAAGTTCTCCCCAAAAAGCTAATCTCTATTTCAATAAATTCCTAGGTGGTTTTGAAGTCTAAAAGAAAGGTTGAAGATAAGAAAATTAGCTTGAAAATGCTTCATCAACACAAGGGATAGTAGTAGTAAGAATCTAGGTTGTTTTACTAAATCAAGTAAGTAATATAATTAATATGTTTTGGATGTGTTAATGAAATTTAAATTAATGTAAAATACTAAAAATAAACTTAGATTTAAGTAATGATCCATAAATGTGTATGTATTCATGAAAACCAAGATGAGCATGTATCTACATCCATAAATGAGGAAATTATATGATTACTAACCCCTCAAATAAAAATTACTCAAATACTAATTACATAAAATTAATTACTAAAATACCAATGCAAAATCGCATGTTAAACACGTGTTTCACAAATTTACACGTGATTGTCATGTTGAGGATGCGATTCATGAAGAAATATGAATTATCTGTTAAAGATGCAATTTATGTGCAAAATAAATGAATCGCCATTTCAAGATACGATTCATCTTAAAAAATTATGAAACGCCCTTTGAAAATGTGATTCAGTACTGTATAATTTTTTTCCTGAATCACATCTTTAAAGTGCATTTCATATGTAAATTTGTGAAACCTCTTTAATATGCGATTTTGCATTGGTATTTATGTACTTATTTTTATCTAATTTGTATTTATGTAATTTTTTCTTCAAAATTGATAGACACGTGTTTCACCCATATATATGTGTTGTGATAGTTATTAATTTAGTGAAATTATTATATATGTGTGTATGTACTGAAATATGTACATATATGTGTGATTATGTTAGATTGATATTTTATGGAAGTGAAATCATCAAGAAAAAATCTTGAAGTGTACGCATGTATATAAGTTTTGATATATACTGGAACTTGGATAAATCGTGTTGATAATGATGATTTGAATTATGATTTGTGATTTAAATTCTAAAATATAAATCTGAATATGAACTAGATGAAATAACATAGGATTAACATGCTTTAGATGATTAAAAGAGGTTAGAAGTCAGATTTAACAAAGAAAATACAAAAATCACAATACAGTGTCAGATCAGTCCTCGCGTCATCACTTTGGCATGAATGTCGGAGGTTGAATCGGCGGCCAAATGACCTTCGTTGGTGGTGAGTCTTTGTCAAAACAATAGATCACATGCTGCTTTACAAATATGTGATGAATTAGCCAAGAACCAGTTGTCTTAATGGTCAAATCGTTCTAAACCGATCGGTCGTCGTTGCTAGTGCCATATTTCCAAACAAAATGAGTTAATTTAAGATAAAACCATAATTAATTATTTATTTTAGGCCAAATGAACTTATAAACATGTAAATACACATATTAGGAAGTTTATATAAAAATTTAAGCTTAAGAACCTGTGTTTAATATAGTGAACCGATTGATTAAGGTCAAAGGTGCACATTGATTTTTTATAAGAATGAAAATATTAGAATTTAAGTAATTGATTCTAATCAAATAAATATGACATAAATGTAAATAATATGTTTTCATGTTAATATATAAATTTTAAGATGAATAATTAATTATTTTGATTTTAGAATTTATTTAATAAAATAGATATAAATATGACATTATAAGATAATATAAACATAATAGGAAAAGAGTTTAGATTCCTTAGCATATTTAGATGTAAAAATAGATTATAAATGATATAAATAGAATATTATATTTTAAATAATTTATTTTACTTAATAAAAGTTTATTAGATTTAACATAGGACATGTTATTTAAGATACTATTTTAATGATCTAATTACCATTAAATGGGCTTAGTAGACTAAGTTGGATATAAAATAAACGTGATTGATTAATTCTATCCAACTTGGCTAAATTAAGTTAATATGGATTTATTAATTAATATTAGCTTAGTAAATTCTTCAGGAACTAACAATTTACATTTAGTTGTTAATCTAATTATTGAATTCTTATAAGACCATCTTAACTTGTAATTGACTTAGATATAATTGTAATATGATAGATTAGACCATGAACAACAAGAAGAATATGTTGTTTCAAATGTAAGTTTGCTAAAAACATGGGTAATTACTATGAGTTTGATATAGGTTAATAATTGATTTAAACGCTTATATGAGTTAATTTCTTAAGCAGATATTAGTTAGGAGTATGTCTTCTGCATTATCTTCTAGCCTATCGTCTGTTTATCTAGATTTTGTACCAGGTATGCAGCGACTTGTGTGTTTCTTGCTAGAATAGGCATTCTAAATGAATTAATACTAAAAGATGGTCTTAATAATTGCTTGTTGCTTGTGCATGGTTGTTTTTGAGACCCGGTCCGTGGGGCAACAATCTTGTTAGGCGATGCCAATACGATAGTTAAGCAGTTAAGCCATCATGGGTAGCTCAACGGGTAGCTGATGTGGGAAACAGTAATGGGATAATGTCTACCTGGATTAGAAAGAAGTAGTATGGTATGTTTCACAACTATGGGCACCGATTGATCTGCACCATATTATGGATATGAAAGGTAGGGATGTATAATGGTTGTAACCCTAGGCTATTACTTAGAGAGATATGAGATATAGGAATTCGGGTTGCCTATATCAACCCCTTGAGCAGTTGTTACTACTTAGACCCTCGGGTTCCCAGCGTGTGCTGAAGTGTGAGTGCTATACTATTGTTTGCTATGCTTTAATTTAAAGATATAAATTGTTAGTTGTTGCATTACATATAGAGAAGCATGTGTGCCCATCTCATGTCTGCTTGTGTTGTTGTCGTATTAGGCTTCGGCTCATTCATTTCTTTTCAGATGCTGATGATTATGATGATGATACCTATGATCACATGAGATATGACATGGACTTTGAGGAATACCTCAACGAGTGGAGTGACTAGGAGTCGTTGGCTTATTATTATTCTATATTATAAAATCTCAATTAGACTTATATTTTAATGAGGGCCTATCTGTGATCCCATGGGTTATATTATGAGATACTTGAAACTCTTTATTTTGAAATACATAATGGCATTGAATTTATATATATTAGTCTACTCTCTGGAGTAAATTTTTTGGAATATATTTTGTAAAATTTATTTTCCACTACAAATTCAAGTTGTTTCCATAATTTAATTTAATGATTTCATAATCTAGAAATTTATTTACCGACGATCTTGATAAATTGTAGATCAGGTTAGCCTTAGCATGTGACATTTAAGCGTTATGCGTGGCAGACTAGGTACACCTTGAACCAATTCGGAGCATAACAATACATGCACAAACGTAACCTATGAATCTCCATTCATATCCATTTTATCTTGTACTTATGATTCTAGTGCCATTAAGTGTAAGCACATACAAGAATACATAAGAAATAACTCACTCGGCTATTGAAGCACTTACTTAGTGATAAGTGTCAAAAGATCCTTAATATTCACATTTTTTCAATATGATATTTTATAGATTTTATGTGAATTATTAAAGAAAAGGATACGTGTTAGGTCAAAATATCAATTTTAGTAGCAAGGGAAGATGATGAGCATTATGAAGGTATTTGGGTGGGTTAATGAAGGCTTTGATGAAGAATTTGGGAAAGTGAAGATTTACAATATACATGACCTTTTTTACACAAGCTGTGTAGAACACTTGTGTATGAGGCAAAAATTGACTAATAAGCAATTTCAAAGTATATAAGGAAGCTACATAGGCGTGCAAGATGCTCATGTAGAGGATGGAAAATGACCAAAACTGATTTGAAAGTACATGACTTGTCTACATAAGCTGTGCTCATGGTCTTGCAACCCCAGATTTAAAGAATTTCACCAGTTTACTTCCTACACAAGCTTCTAACACAGGCCGTATATGATGCCCGTATAGAATTGATTTTGTCTCTTTCCTTTAAATAGTGGCCTTAACTCATCTTTTTTATATCATACCATTATTCTATAGAAACATTATAGAGAAAAATACAAGCTTCAAGAAGAGAAGTGCCAGGGCTTTGTTGGAGATCACAAAACTTTGTTTAAGGGAGTTATTATACATCATGTTTACATTCTATTCTTCTAGATTTCATGTTAGGATTGTAAAATTTATGAAGGAATAGATTTCTTTACCCTAAGTCTTGTGAAACCCTAGATTTACATGCTAAATCTGTTTGATTAATGAAAATTTATGTTCTTGAGTCTATTCATGCATTCTTTACTGTTCTTGTAATTAATTTATGGCCAATTGATTGCATGTTTGATTTCTTTTAGAAAGAAATATATTTCATCTAATAGAATAGATTTATAGGAATAAAGAGGTTTAAATGTAGATCTAAACATAGACTACATGGACTTTTTGCATAAATATTAAATCTTTCTAAGGAATCTTAAATAATAATGCAATTCTATATGTAATTAATAATAAAAGACATTTCCAATAATCATGTAGTGTTAGAATTCAATTATATTGAAAGATAAGTTGATGAATTTAGGAATTGCTATAGTTTAAGTTATAAACCATCCATTAATCAATCTTTTATTATAAGAAATTAGGGTTTAGGGAGGATCAAGATAAGGGGTATTGTTTTGTGGTTGTATTATCTTAAGAAGGCACATAATTAACTATTAGGGTTATTAGTTAGATAAGTAGTAGTTATAATATTGTCTCAATTATTAAGTTAAATAGTAGAGAAACAGTAACACTAGTGCTTGACATCTAGATCATAGAGGACGACACCCGTAGTAATTCTATTTTGTAATCAATATGTACACTACCTTAGAGCTTTTCATAGGATTTCTATTGGGTTTTATTATTTGTTATTTGATATGAATGATACACTCTTATCAAGTTTTTGATGAGTTCGATTCAAAAAGTTCTTGCATCATCTTAACAAATGAGTCTAACTTGTCATATCTTGTCTTGATGATCCATTCCAACATTGATAAAAGCGTATCATTCATATCAAATAATAAATAATAAAACCCAATAGAAATCCTACGATAAGCTCTAAGACAACGCACCTATCGATTACATAGTAGAATTACTACGGTTGTCGTCCTCTAGGATCTGAATATCAAGTACATGTATTACTGTTTCTCTACTATTTAACCTAATAATTGAGATGATATTATAACTACTACTTATCTAACTAATAACCCCAATAGTTAATTATGTGCTTCTTAAGATAATAAAATCACAAAGCGATACCCCTTATCTTGATTCAACCTAAAACCTAATTTCTTATAATAAAGGATTGATTAACGGATCGTCTATATCTTGAACTGCAGGGTTTCTTAAATTCATCAACTTCTCTTTCAAGATAATTGAATTCTAGCCCTACATGATTAATGGAAATTTCTTTCATCATTAATTACATATAGAATTGCATTATTGTTCAATAATTCCTTAGAAAGATTCAATCTTTATGTAGAAAGTTCATGTAGCCTATATCTAGATCCACATTCAAGCTTCTCTATTCCTGTAGATCTATTTTATTACATGAAATCTCTTTCCATCTAAAAGAAATCAAACATGCAATCAATTCTGGCCACAAATTAATCATAAAGACAATAAAGAATGCATGAATAGATTCAAGAATATAAATTTTCATTAACCAAACAGATTTAGCACATAAATCTAGGGTTTTACAAGACTTAGGTAAAGAAAATGTAATCCTCCATAAATTTTACAATCATAACATGAAATCTAGAAGAATAGAATGTAAACATAATGTACAATAACTCCCTTAAAAAAAGTTTTGTGATCTTCAATGAAGCCCTAGCACTTCTCTTCTTGAAGCTTATAATTTTCTCTCTAGGGTTCTAGGAATAATGATATGATATTAAAAACACGAGTTAAGGCCACTATTTATAGGAAAGGGCCAAAGTTAGTTCTACATAAGCATCTTACATGGCCTGTGTTTGAAGCTTATGTAGGATGTAAACCAGTGAAATTCGTTAAATCTGGCGCTGCACGACTACTAACATAGCTTGTGTAGACATGCCATGTACTTTCAAAATTAGTTCTGGTCATTTTCGATCCTCTTCATCAGCATCCTGCATGGCCTATGTAGCTTCTTTGTATACTTTCAAATTGCCTGCTAGTCAATTTTTTGCTCCTATACCTGTGTTCTACACAGCTTGTGCAGAAACAGTCATTTTCCTTTAGCCTATTTCTTTATTACAATCTTTCTCCTTAACTCATCCAAAAGTCTCCATCAAGCTCAATAACTTCCTTTATCCCTAAAATTGATATTTTAACTCAAATAAGTATCATTTTCTTTAATAATTTATATAAAATTTATATAATCTCATATCAAAATAATGCGAATGATAAGGGTCTTATGACACTTATCAAATTTCCCACACTTACCATTTACTTGTCCTTAAGCAAATAATTAAGAATAAAGAAATCTATCCTTAATCACACTTTGAAGTTCAAATCACATATTAGGCTTCAAATTTTCATTTAGATTATAGCAACTTTAAACTTTTGTGTCTTTCGCTCAAAGCTACTATACATGTACTTTGCATACCAAAATAAAAATTCTAAAACTAATCAAGGTAAATCAACTTTACCCTCACCTTTAACATTTTCTAAAGTTACAAAGTAAACACAAAGTCAAGCAGAGTAAGAGAGACCTAGTCATGCTTCAACTACCTATTTAAGAATATATATATATATATATAGCCTTTTCAACTATTTCTCTAAGCACACTAATCAAAAGTGAAAGTATATGGCATCTATTTTTCCTTTAGATTTTCTTCCTTAAATCTCTTCAAAATTTTCAATTTTCCTCTCTCTCTCTCTCTTTAATTTTTCTGAGGAGGGGGTTTTCACCTTCATCTTTTCCTTTTCCTCTGGACGGGTTTTTGCTCACTTGTTTTAAGATATCTTTCTCTCTCTCTCTCTCTCTCTCTATATATATATATATATATATCTATCTATCTATCTAATAGGATCCAAAGGGCATAAACATGGAAGATCAAAAAGCTGGCAAAGTTGGACTGTAGTCCTGTATGCTACCCGCATAAAGACCTATACTATCGGCATAGGAACAAAAACAAGCCAACCTTCTGCCAGCTTTCATTGAAGATTCACTGGCCTTCAATTACAGACTGTACACCGGCTTTCAACACTGCTAGTGCATGAATGTATGTTGCCAGCATATCGCACTTAGGTTGCCGGTGTATAACCAGCTTACAAGCAATTAGAAGCGTATAGAATCGAAGCCATTGAGTAAGCCACCGGTCTTTATCCTTTACGCAGTCGGCCTTCTAGCTTACGCCGTTGGCCTTCTAGCTTACGCCGTTGGCCTTCCAGCTTACACCGCCAACCTTCTCACCAGCTTTCCCTGTTACGAAACTGACAGTTCGTAATTTTTTTCTTGTTTTGTTTAAAGGCCGCCAACATTGTTTTTAAAGCCGCCAGCTTATATTATCCGATGATTATGTTTCTTATTATGACCTTTAGGTTTCTTTTAAGCTTTTATATATTTCTCTTTGCTTTGTAATGAACATATAAGTTGAATGAACACAATTTCTTCGGAGTTTCTTCCAAAAAGGTGAGAAATTTCTTTTAGTTCTTGAGAAAAGAACTAATTTTCTTGATAATATTGGTTCTAGTTAACAAAGTTTAAATAGGGTCGAACTCCGTTGTTGATAGCTGTGGTTCCAAGGGATAGGTTTGTTTGGGGTCAGGTTACGATTGAATCTTTGATAACTTTGGTTTCAATTGGCAGGTTTAATTGGGGTCAAGTTGTTGTTTGCTTGTTTCAAGACAATCTTTATGATTCTTTTCCTTTGACGATCGATTGGGTCTTAGGCTTTCTATACTTAAGGTTTGTGGGATTGCATCGCTCTCTCTCTCTGTCTCAACTTTTGTCACCAACGGGGTCAGACTTCATTCTTTTGAAGGACCAAAGCCCACCTATACTAACTAAGCTTTTTATATTATCGTTAAAGTACATCCACTCATCAAATGATTTTCAAAGAGATTATCATAAGAAGAATTACCAAGTGATAAACTTCATATGCCCTTTCACTAGAGATTAAATGAGCTCTCGAAATTTTTGAAAAGAAAATATACAAACCAATAAGCTTAGAAAGATAACCAATTAACTTTTACTAAGGACATCGATCCACTTTCAAACTATAAATTCCATCATTAAATAGCAAGTAAGTTTGCCCCACCTAGATTTTATCATACAATTTTAACTAAGCATGCCAAGTTCAAAGTAAGTGAGTAAAATACAAAATTGCGTTCAATTCTTGAACGCTAAAATTAATTAAAAACTCATTGAGTATAATTTCAGGATTTTTAAAATTCTTCATCAATCACATCACATAAGTGGGGGACTTTTGAATACAGTGCATAATTCATTAAAATACAAAACAAGACCACTTAATTTAATCTTTCTACATTATCCTTGAAAATCCTGAAATCAAAAACTTGATAAGAGCGCATCAGTCGTATCAAATAGTAAAAAATAAAACCTAATAAAAATTCTACGACAAGCTTTAAGGCAATTCACCTATCGATTACAGAATAGGATCTGGATATCAAGTACATATATTACTATTTCTCTACTATTTAACCTAATAATTGAGATGATATTATAACTACTACTTATCTAACTAATAATCCCAATAGTTAATTATGTGCTTTCTTAAGATAATAAAATCACAAAGCGATACCCTTTATCTTGATTCAACCTAAAACCTAATTTCTTATAATAAAGGATTAATTAACGGATCGTCTATATCTTGAACTGCAGGGTTTCTTAAATTCATCAACTTCTCTTTTAAGATAATTGAATTCTAGCCCTATATGATTAATGGAAATTTCTTTCATCATTAATTACATATAGAATTGCATTATTGTTCAATAATTCCTTAGAAAGATTCAATCTTTATGTAGAAAGTTCATGTAGCCTATATTTAGATCCACATTCAAGCTTCTCTATTCCTGTAGATCTATTTTATTACATGAAATCTCTCTCCATCTAAAAGAAATCAAACATGCAATCAATTCTAGTCACAAATTAATCACAAAGACAGTAAAGAATGCATGAATAGACTCAAGAATATAAATTTTCATTAACCAAATAGATTTAGCACATAGATCTAGGGTTTCACAAGACTTAGGGTAAAGAAAATGTAATCCTCCATAAATTTTACAATCATAATATGAAATCTACAAGAATAGAATGTAAACACGATGGACAATAACTCATTTAAAAAAAGTTTTGTGATCTTCAATGAAGCCCTAGCACTTCTCCTCTTGAAGCTTGTAATTTTCTCTTTAGGGTTTTTAGGAATAATGATATGATGTTTTAAAGATGAGTCACGAGCGTTATTTATAGGAAAGGGCCAAAGTCTGTTCTACACAGGCATCCTACACAGGCTATGTTCGAAGCTTGTGTGGGATGTAAAATGGTGAAATTCATTAAATCAAGTGCTGCATTACCACGAACATAACTTGTGTAGACAGTCTGTGTACTTTCAAAATTAGTTATGGCCATTTCCAATCCTCTACATGAGCATCTTACACTATCTATGTAGTTTCCTTGTGTACTTTGAAATTGCTTCTTGTTCAATTTTTGCCTCATACACCAGTGTTCTACACAACTTGTGCATAAATGGTTATTTTCCATTAACTTATTTCTTCATTAAAATCTTCTTCCTTAACTCATCTAAAAGTCTTCATTAACCTCAATATCTTCCTTTTATCCTTGAAATTGACATTTTAGCCCAAATAAGTATCATTTTCCTTAATAATTCACATAAAATCTATATAGTATAATATCAAAATAATGTGAATAATAATAATGGTCTTTAGATATTGATTTGCTTAGTCAAAGTAATATTCGGGATAGGTAAGATTGTCTTCCTCATCACTTGAACCAAGAAATACCCTAAATGAGTATTCTATACTAATCTTGTTTAAGTTTCTACTTCCATAATTGATATTTTCACTACTTTTTCTGGTTACCCAATTTAACCCTTAAAACGACCATAACTAGATCATTTTAACTCCGATTTTTGCATATGAGTAATCTTTTTCTACATACATTGAATGCTCTATCTATTTATCAAGTTGTTTTGGTCATATGGGGTCATTTAGGTCTCAAAATCATTAAGGTTAGATCACGTCCAAAACTTCTACTCTACTCCATTTTAATATCTTTTTCAAGTTTCACCTTATATAGACTCTCTAAGTCAAGTATTTATTATTCTTATTAAAATATAATAATAATTTATAATACATGCATGTTCCTAGTGATATTGCTTATAATATAACTTTTACCAAAGTAACATTTATAAAGATGTTAGAAAGCTTAAAATCACGAATAATCAACTTTGAAGCTTGTAGTGAACTTTTATTTCTTAGGACTTTGCAAATGAGTGATTCAAACTTAAAAATGAGGTTTTATACTTTGTTTTATTCTTTGAAAATTTCGGCTCTCTTAAACAAATTTTCACTTGGAAACTCATTAAGTAAAACATTGATTTTTATGTGCTTTTAAGAAAAGATTTCAAGTTGTAAATTTCTCCATGATCATGCCTAAGGTCTTATCCTTTTAAAGAAGATTAAGGGTAAGGTTTGTCTCTTGGTTTTATCATTTATAGATATTGAAATCAAGTAGCTTAAGAAAGGAAAAATCAAAGTTTTACATCCCCTTTTATAACTATGAGTCGCAACATTTTTGAGGAAAATAGGGGAATGGTTTTCTTTACGAATCATTATTTTGACAAGGGATTTTCCAAATATTGAAAATGAGTTTTAAAAAATACTTTACATAACAAAGAATTGTCAATATATAGATGTTCACAACTTTATGAATCTCCCATTTGTCCTAGGCTTTCTAATTTAGTAAGTGATTATAATGACAATCTCAAAATTATCATCTTGTTCTTACTTTTAAACTTAGAGACTTTTAGCCATCCTTACATTTTTTGTTCATAACTCATTCTAGTATTATAACAACATCACCATGGGCATTTTATGTACATGAACATAAAACTTAAACTCAAGAATATTATGATAACAAAATGAATATAAGGTAAAAGATTGTTACTTAAAGAATAACATAAGATATCAAAATAAAATTGGAGAGTCTTAGCTTGTAATCAAGGCTCCTTGGGACTTGAAATGGATAAGTCACAAAAAAATAACATGAAAAATTAAAATAGGAGTTTTAGATTTAGATAAGGCACCTCGAGACTTTCAATCGAACAAGTCCCCTTTAGACTTGAATATGGACAAGTACAAGACTTGATTTAAGACAAGTCGCATAAGGAAATAAAAAAGCGAGAATTAAATTACATTAAGGTAAAGAACATGAAAATAAAAGTTAGATTAGTGAGCAATATAGTCTAAAGTTTATATATACATAATCATAATAATTTTTTGTTTAGGGTAAATATTAATAATAATTACTTAAATAAAGTCAAATTGAAAATAATTATCAAAATACAATATCAAAATCACGATTCATATACAAGATATATAAATGATATATGCAAAATATATATCATGGATCATACACACGATATACAGTCATATATAACATTATATATCGAGTGTGTTATCTGCGATAAATGTTGATTAAACACGATCTACACATAATTGATTTTATTTTTCATGTATGTGCATCACTTTCTCTCTTCCCAAAAAAGCAAACAGTGAAAAGAAAAACAATCGGTAACTCTCTTCCAAAAAAGGAAAAAAAGAAAAAAACAAATAGTGAAAAGAAAAGGCAAATAATACAAATTAGCATTAGCCTTCACTTGTATCTTTCTCTTTGGATTGTTCATGATGAAAAATGAGAATTTACCGTATAATGCGAATGTAAACCACGATATAAGAATAGTATATAAACTTAATATCGGTATTCATATTTGCGATTTGCATGTAATTATTTTTTATCCCCTTTTTTGGACATGATTTAGCAGCTGTATATATGTAATTAATTTCATCCAACTTGTATATTGATAATCTTTTTATCTAGAAACGGTACACACGTATTAGACCTTATATATAGTAAGATTAGTAAATATGAGATAACATGAATGTAAGCATGAATATAGCATTAAATAAAGTATGATGTCTTGTATTTTTTTTCCCATCCCTAGCATGATGCATCCTTAGATATCTTATGGAAATTTCTTGAAGACACATATATATGCTACATAACATAATATATAAAGAATGTTTAGTGTGTTTATCTAAAGAAAGAAATGAAATGAGAATGAGGAATCGAGGGAGAGAGATGTGGCATGATTGAAGGAGGGAGAGGAGAGAAAATTTGAGAGAGTTTAAGAGAATGAGAGTTACGTAAAGTGTAAGAAAATGAAAGAGGGAATATATATTTGTAGAAGGAGTGGAGTGGCTAAAGAATGAAGAAAATTGAGAAAGAAATTGAGTGAGAGGAGGAGAGATGTTGCCGGCACCACTTTGAGAGAGAGAAAGAAGATGAAAAGTGATGTAAAATATGGTGGATCAGATATGTTGCAAGAGTAAGTTGTGGTGTGTAAGAATGTATATGTAAGAGTATAAAAAAGAGTGATTGATGTGGATAGTAGTAAATTGTAAATGAATAGTAATTGAAATGATAAATATTTACTAGTAGAAAATAAGATACACATAAAATTAGATTCAACTAACATTTTTATAATTAGATAAATAAGGATATAATATCATAATAATTTAATATTTTTTATTATTAATTATGTTACTTCTCGATTTACGTATTAGCGGTCGAATTGTTTCGCGTAGGATTTTTGGAACGATCAGCGTATCGACACTTCTTATCGTTTTAGGGCAAAGTTTTCCTAAATTCTTTATTTTAGGGTTTCTACTATTAATTGAGTCATTCAGTACAATAGGATTGTGGAACTTTAAGTGGTCGTGTTAGGGTTTTTAAAGTTTAGTGTTAACTCGGATTGATTCTAGGGTTTTGGTTTCGATGCTAACTTTACAATTTACTTTTAAAGGTACAAAAAAATCTAAAGGCTTATAGTTGCAAGGTAGTTAGGCATGTATGCTTGGACTGAGTATGTTGTATGACTTGATAAGTAGTCAATAGGGGAGTCTTTAAGAGAAGAGATCAATTATGGTAGGTTTGAAGTTGTAATGAGATTTTCGTGATTTTTTATTTTTTTTGTTAATGAATGTTGCTACATTGTTCAATGGTGATAGTATGTGCTGTTAGAATCATTTAATTGTGCAATTAGTAAGTGAAAGGATTTAATCCGGTTGTTGTATGTTATATAGATAGATACATACGTATACATATATGAAATTATTGGGAAAAAAAATAATATTGTGATTAGTTGTTGGATAATTTTTTAGGAAGTGCAGTTGGGAAAATAATTTAAAATAACTTGTAATGTCGGCAACGGGTATTGTTGAGCGATTCCAATACGGTAGAAAATTTTCTAATTATATGGATACATATATATATATATATATATTGTACATTGGGGGAAAAAAATTAATATAGTTATTGGTTGTTGGAAAATTATTTTAGGAAATGTAGTTGGGAAAGAAATAAAAAAATAACTTGTAATGTCGTGAAGGGGGTGTATTCGGTACTGTAGTGTTGGTTTATCATGGAAATGTGCGGTGAAAAAAGATAATGTTTGTAGGAAATCAGAGTTTCTTAGGAAAAAAAAATAGAACTTTGGAAATGTTGCATTTGGAATTTGATTGAATATTATGAGGAATGAAACTCATAAGTGTGATTTTGCGAATTTGATGCATTGAAGCTAATTTTGATGAGATGGCAGGATTGTTGAGGAAATGGATAAGGCAAAGTTCATACTGTATGCTCATGGTAATATTGTACAAGAGGATGATGGTTTTTGTTATGATAAGCGGCCGGTTGCTATGGTCAGTATCAGTAGGAATTCAACATATGAGCAGATAGTGGAGATTATTTGCAATAGATTAAAGGTAAATAGGTGTACACATCGGGTGGAGCTATATCATAGGGTAGCTATTGGAGATAGGACGCTACGTTATGATATTATTCCAGTGACCGATGATGATGCGGCGCATGAGATGTTGGTGTACACAGAGGGATCAGTGGCTGTTTATGTGCAGATATTTGAAAATGAATTGTCACAGGTACCCGCAGGGGATAGGGGCATTGATAGAAATATTGGAAGCCAGGGGCTGGTAGACTCAAACTCAACCCCAGCTCAGACAATAGGCAGTGCACAACTGGAAATAGGTAACTTTGAATTTTGTGGCGGTACTTCGATAGGTGGTGATGATATGGAGGCTGTGCAAGACTCATCAGTAAGTGAATCCAGTGACGACTATGATGATGATGAAAACGATAATGTGGAAGTTTTTCCACAACAATATGCTTTGCCTGATGTGCAAAGAAGGGAAAATAGCTGGGACCGTTTCATTGCTCCTACTGATGTTGATGCAATAGGGAGCTCAGTGGCAGTTCCGTTTTTCAATGCTGAAGTTGGTAGTACTTATGCAGCATACGATGATGAGCAGGAAATGAGTGCTGGGAATTGGAGCTTCAGTGATGAATTTAAGGTTGGGATGCGGTTTGAAACCAAAGATCATCTCATCCGGGCTGTTAAAATGTGGCACGTAAAGAACCACTATAACTTCAAGGTGGTGGATTCGGATCCAAGGTCATGGGCTGTGAAATGTACCGATATCCACAACAGAGGTTGTAAGTGGAGACTGAGAGGCAGTTATAAGAAACACGGTGGCTGGTTTCATATCACTAAATTTGATGGGCCTCATACCTGCTTGGATGAAATCACTGGACAGGATCACTCTCAGTTGGACTCCACCAGCTTGTCTAGGGCCATAATATTGGAGATCCGCAATTCTCCAGATGTGAGGGCGAAGGATCTCCAAACGAATATATTAAAGGAGTTCGGATATAACGTTCACATAAAGAGAATTCGTGAGGCAAAGAGAAAGGCAATTGAGCAGGTGTACGGTAGTTGGGAGTCGTCTTACGTAGAGCTCCCGCATCTACTAAATGCAATTACTGAGGCAAATCCAGGAACGAAGGTCGATTGGCAAACTCAAGATTCAAATGCAGCCGGCCACGTGTTCTTGGATAAGCTTTTTTGGGCATTCGGTCCTTGTATCGAGGCGTTCCAGTATTGCAGGTATGTATTGTAATAATGCTTTAGTTTTGTTACACCTGATTGATATTCACTGACTATGTTATATACTTTTAATCATTGCAGACCTGTGATCACAGTTGATGGTACCTTCCTGTATGGCAAGTACAAGCACAAATTGCTTATTGCAGTCCCATTGGCCTACGGGCTAGTGGATGAGGAGAAGGCGGAAACCTGGGGTTGGTTCCTTGCAAAAGTGTTGGAACACGTCATCAAAGACCGATCCACCATTTGCTTGATATCGAACCGCCATGCGGGTATCAAGAGTGCGGTGGAAGGTGACAATGCGGTGTGGCCTACAGGGTGGCCTTGGCGCTGGTGTATCCGGCATGTTGCAAGCAATTTCAATTCGAAGGCCAAAAGCAAGGAATGTAAGGAAATAATAAAAAGAGCGGCCTATCAAGCGCAGAGTCGAAAATTTCATGGATACTTCAATGCAGCACTTCAAAGCAATCCTTGGACGGGACGATATTTTCGTGAGCTACCTCCATGCATGTGGACCTTATCTTACGATGAAGGTGTCAGATATGGCCTAGGTACAACAAACATGGCTGAGAGTTGTATTGACTTATAAGCTATTCACTGATATAAATATTTGCTATTACTCGCAGGCTGATTTCATTTCTAGCGTCCCTGACATGCCCCCAGAGCTCACTGCATCCACTGCACGAGATGTCTGTCGTGTAGTGGATGAGTTTATGGGGCTGAACTTCAATGATCCAGTGCCACCAGTTCCACCAGCAGCAGCAGGACAGGTGACCCACAGCCTCATACCTTACAGAGACGACATCCATCTAGAGAGAGGCGTGGGCGGGGACGGGGACGGGGTCTGGGCCGAGCTCGGGCTCCAGGTATACAGATCAGAGATGAGCCTGAGCCGTCCGACCTACCTCCATTCGATGACTCTGGTCCTTCCGAGGTCATTCATGACGGGGCTGGCCCATCTTCCACTTCTTACGATATGGGGGACACCCCTATGCCAGACTCGTCATCCAGTGACTTCCACACTCCCCTGGCTCCACAGAAGAGGCGACCATCGCCATCTCATGATATGGGGGAGGGCCTTACACAGGTCGAGCCAGACCCTGTCCCATTCCACCAGTACAGTGCTGCTACGGGAGAGGAGCCCGCTCCAGTTATAGAGACTCGCCCATATTCCCCGCATCCTCATCATCAGCGTACCCCATTCCCGAGGACATACGTGAGGCGGGGTAGAGGCCGAGGAAGAGGGAACAGGGCCACGCATCAGCAGGAGGAGTAGTGGACGACAGATAGATTTTTCTTTTTATTTTCATTTTGTATGTAGCTTTTTCTTATTTCATTGTATTATTCTTGTATGTATAGATCGTACTCATTTTCTCATATTCATTCTATTAAAACAATCACTGTACATTTCATTCTATTTCATTTCCTACTATGTATTATGACTCTACGAATACTCATATTTTCATTGCACTGTCTATGATTGGGATTGGGAATGTGAGTTTCGATTGGGCTTCGAAACACTGTAGTTTGTTAGTTTTTTTGGCCATGTTGGAGGACGGTTAATGGCTTTTATCGCTGTTTATATTTGTATTTGACAGGTTTTCACAGGTTTTTTATGTGAATTTTTGCTTTTTCATGAAAGAAAATAGGATGGTGGGGATTTGGCCTGGCCTCGTCTCTTGAAGAGACGGGGTCTCTCCTTGGCCTAACCTCGTCTCTTCAAGAGACGAGGCCATCTCTTGCTGGACCTCGTCTCTTCAAGAGACGAGGCCGCCTCTTTTGATTGGCCTCGTCTCTTGAAGAGACGAGGTCAGGCACTAACGACCTCGTCTCTTGAAGAGACGAGGCCGTGTTGCCTATTTATGAGATTAAATTCGTCCCAGTGGCATTTTCGTAATTTTTTTTAATTTTAATAATATTTTTTTCCTTTTCCCCCATTATCTTGGCCAGCGCATAAAAAGCCTGTTCAAAAAGTATGAATCCAAATGCTAAACCAGTAAACCCTAGCTAAACGCAAAAACTGGAACGATCCATGGAGCGACAGCATCTGCTGGACCAAGCCCTAGGGCTTTATCAAAACAGAGACGAACCTTGGTCCCTTCGCGGCAAGTTCCTTCTCATCGAAGACTGCGTCGAAACCAATGCTTCCTTCGTACTTCACCACCTCATCAAGCGATCTCTCTCTCCCCAATCCCTCAATCCTTCCACTAACAACGTCGTCGTTTTTGTCGCCTTCTCTCAGCCATTCTCTCACTACAATCGAATTCTCAGAAAACTCGTAATCTCCTTGTAGTTTTTGTATTCTGAGATTTCTTCGAGGTGCTTCAATGGAGCAGTAGCGGTTGTAATTGTGATAATATGTTTATTTATTCTTTGAAACAGGGATGCAACTTAGTTGCACAGAGGGAGAACAATAGGTTTTTGTTCTTTGACATGCTTATGTTCAACTGTCAAGGTGAGAAAGAGCAGAGCAGGTAAAAAAAAAAAAAAGGCACTTTGTTTTTAGTGAATTCTTAGTATATCTGTGTTTTCTGAATTTGAATAAGATAGAATGGATAAGTTGTTTGGGTGATTTTGGAGTCATGCAATGTGGTGGGAATACCTTTGGAATGGATGAATTTATCAAAAGTGCACCTTTACTTTATTGAATATTATTGACCTTTTTATTTCTTTCATGGATTATCTTACTTTTTGTTTCCTTCCTTCATTTCTGGGCAATAGATTTTAACCATTAAGACAAATCGATTTGAGATAAGTTACTTTGCTTTGTTGTAAAAATAATGTGTGATTTTATGTGTAAGCTGAATGTGTAGAGATAGGTTTGCAATGAAATTACCCAAAAGGAAAGCAAAATAAAAGAAAAAAAAATGTTTTTGTATTCTAAGATTGGGAGGATAGGATCACAGTCTGGAAAGCTGGCACATGGAGCATAATAAGATCTATGTTTGCCATTGAGCTAGTTCCTTCCTTTTTCTCCTATTCTTGCTGTCTCCTCCTCTGTGTAGATACATTTTAATTACAATTGGTTGAAATCTGTTCCAGATGATAATGATGGGAAACAGTGCAAAG
Organism: Combretum micranthum; assembly: GCA_024138025.1. Taxonomy (NCBI): domain Eukaryota; kingdom Viridiplantae; phylum Streptophyta; class Magnoliopsida; order Myrtales; family Combretaceae; genus Combretum; species Combretum micranthum. Next base: position 551,840 of record JAMXBD010000628.1, on the reverse strand, counting down.
ATGGATTTTTGGCGTTGTTCGAAAAGATACAAAATACTGTTGTGTCCTTATCTGTGGAGAAGAAGAATCACATCATCATTGTGATAGATGATGTTTCTCTAATGGAGGTGGCTGCCAATGGCTCTTCAGACAATGTTTTGGACTTCTTGCATTATTGCCACACGTTAACATCGGAATTTGTGAGTCAATGTACTGAGATGTATTTTCTTCTCCTGTTAAGTGACGCCCTTTTTCTACTAGTTTTCATTGTACAATATATTTTTTTTCTTTTTAACCCTTGCAGGATTGTTCAGTAATTGCACTCACACATGAAGACGTTTATCCAAGAACAGAGAGGCCCTCGCTTTTACTGTATATGGAGCATCTTACAGATATTTTAGTTAGAGCAGAACCTTTGGCGACTGGTTCAGCTATTGATGTGCATGGACAGGTGCAGCTAAAAACAGACTGTTAATTATTCAACTTAAGCTAAACAATTTTAATTAATCTCGTCTGTAGCTGATATGTTATTTGCATGAATTTATGGTTCATCTACATTTTGGGGAGAATCTAGGTTGCTTAGCCTGCTTTTGAGTTCATTGATTTAAAAAGTTTTCCTTCTTCCCATCTGATACTGAATTTTTGTCACGAGCTTCATGACGGGTCTATGTTTTTGTTATTACAGTTGACCATTTTCGGCAAGCGACTCAGCAATAACCAGGAAAGTTCCAGGAGCAAAATTCATAACTTCCACTTGAAGATCAAGGACAATGGTGTTGAATGCTTCTATCCCGGGAGCAAGGAGTTATGATTGTATTCTTTTGGGTATAGATTACTAGGTATTATAACCTCAAGGGGCACTTGGGCAACTTTTAAAAGGCATCTGCTATACAGTAATGATAAGTTTACAAAAATTGCAGAATTATGCCTTTTGTTATTATCTAAAGTATTTGGTGTATGTGAGAGGATCATTAGCTGTTATGTGACAGCCATTATGCTTTTGCTTTAGTTATGGTTGAACATCTCTCTCTCTCTCTCTCTCACACACACATGCCTGCATGCATGCACGCACTTATACGATCTGTGTGTCACAGATTTGATGTCTTCTTCCTGATCATGTCTTTTCTCCATATGATTTTTCAAAGGCATAAACAATCTCGAACAAACTAGAGATGAATATGCCCTCCATTGTTATCCTTCATCTGAAAGGAAAGCGGATTCCTATCTTTTCTGTACATGGGCCAACTAGTCGCGTGAAAGGTATTTACCCTTTTCCTCGCCAGAATGGCATGATGTGGGCCAGCATCACACTGATTAAAGCATCTCCTTGTCCACTATGGCCTGTCTAATTGCCAAGGTTGCTCTTTCTCTAACCAAAATGTTTCATCCAAGTATTCCCTCAAAATGCTTCATTCTTGTTCGTTTGAAACATTCTGATACATCTGATCGTCCTTTATACCTTTCTTCATTTTTACGGGTTCTCCATCACATTATGAGGTTATTATTTATGCTGTTCAAAGTAGCTGACATGAAAGCAAGCGTCGAAGAGGTTCTTCTTTTCTGCTCCACTGGTGGGACGAGGTGCGTGCGCCAAGGTATGGGAATATAGTTAGAGAGATAGTTTTGCTGTTAACTCTGCCATGCTGATCTGAACCATGATCGTTTTTTTCTTTCGTTGTGATTAACTTTGTCCTTCGATTCTGTTTTCTAATGAATCTATAACAAAAATGATCGAGCCACTGCAAATATATTTCAATATCACGTACTAAGGAGCTGGATCCACTCCATTGCTCTTTCATCTTTTTTATGTTTACTTCTGCATTTTGTTGCAACGGAGAGCAGCTGACTCATCAAAAATAAAATACACGGAAGTCCACAAGACACTGGGATAGATAATGGCGAATGCAGGTTTGATGCATAAGTAAATTCCAATTTTACTGATGAAACTTTTTTTCCGTTCAAGAAATTTTGTCATTGGTTTCAACTCTCTAACTCTCAACTCTCAAGACTGTTCACCATAAACTTAAATTCGTCAACATCATGGCTGGTATGACGGAATTGCTAATATGTCATCTTAAGTCATTGCCAAAATACTAAATAATACTCGTTGAAATAAGTAATGTGATAAACATTTTAGGATCCGCTGGTTTCTATCTTTTTATTATCGTTTTATTATTCTATTTTTATTATTTTTAAATAGATATTATCAAGTAATAAATATAAATAAAATAAATATTTTTGCTTATAAATAAATAAAATCAATATAAACATGAATTAAAAACAAATGAAATATCGACAAAAATCAAACCATCCAAACAGCCTCTTCCACACACTAAGAATGTGCTCTACCTTTGTGCTAGCATGTTATTAAGGACGGGCTTAGAGGTGGCCCAAAAGGACCATGGTCCCCCAGCCTGGAAAAAGATTCTTCAATAATAATTCTGTATTTGTGGGTTGTTGGGCTGCTTGAAACTGAGCTCTGTTCTATTCTTGTTACAAGAGCCCACCACCACCAACCGTTTCTAAAATAACATTTCAAAATAAAATGGAACTATTATATTAATTCTGAGATGCAGCCTTTGCTAGGGTGCTAATTCCATTTCCCTTTGGCATTCACGTATCAGTTCAACTAAGTCCTTCCCCAAGCTAACTATTCTCGAAATTTGCGATTTATGTTTTTATGAGCTAATGAACCTTTTTTCACATATATCATACTAGACTTTACCGTAATTAAATATCTTTCGGTTTCTACACCAGATTAATTTACCATTAACTTTGATAATTTTTAGGAAAACAAGAATAAATTTCCTTTTGAACTTATGAAAAGAAAAGGAAACATTTCGTATCGTTGAATAAAAGTCGAGGTCTTATAGAACACTGTTTTTTTTATAATGGGATTAATATGGATTTGATTCCTACTTTCTCATATGTTGTAATTGGAAAATAAAAATTTATTGAAAAAAACATATTTGAATTTATTCAAATCCTATTTATAAAATACAATTTACTATAACTTATTCTAGCGATATGAGTAACTATACTGCCTAATTTGTTGTAATTTTTTAATATTGATCTATTCTTTATTTATTTTTAAATAGAAAGGAATCAATAATAAATACCATTTGCCATTCATTTGTACAAAGGCATCTTCAATGATATTTCTCCTTTAAATTTTTTTTTTTAAAGTTTGCATGTCTTTATTTTTTCCCATTTAAATATAATACATAGAATTAGTGATTTCAATTTCATTGAGTTTGGTTGATTTTTGCAATATTGTTAGACCCGATTCGAGTGCTTGATTCGAACATTTTAGAAAATCATGAGTCAATGGGTAAAACTGAGTTGAATCGACCTATTTTAAATGAGGGGTTAGGTTTACTGGATCAACCCAAGTCTGACAACACTACTTTTTAGTTGTGTTTCCAACGTTATTTGTCATGTTGATGTTTTTATTTCGTAGTGAATTTGTCTCGCTATTAAAAGCATACAAAATTGATTAACATATATTTAAATTATAAGGTAACTACAAAGGGTGAGTGGGTAGATGGTGAGTAGAGTTTGATGCTTTTCTTGTACCTTTTACCATAAGGTATAGGATATCAAATTTTATATTCAAGGCCTACCTTGTAGCATAATGGAAACGCTAGATAAACTATAACCTATAAAATCCTGTGGAACTTGTAATTTTTTTTGTTTTGTCTCTTAAATTTCAAATTTATCTTATATTGTAAGCAATACATATGATTTCATGTAACACTGCCTCATGTTCATATTTTCAACATTACAAAGAACCACCATAAAATAGATTTAAAAGGTAGTTTTCAAATATCATAAATTCTTCCTTATGCAAAAATTGTTTTTGTGAAATTTTAAAATAAATATCAATGTGAAAGTTGAAACTTATAACAAATACCTAGGTGACTATTTATCTGATGTTAAACAAAAATATTGAACTTGTAGCACTTTTCAAAATTTTCTTGAGGCATTTTTGTATTCATTTATTTTTAAAGATAACCAACATTTCTCTATAACTTTGGATATCGAGCATATATAATCGAAGAATGCACATTAGTGTAAAACATTACCGAGCAGTCATCCTAGAAATGATGATATGTTGCTGTAGTTGGAAAATTACAATAAATTAGATTAAAGTCTACAAAGACGGAAAAAAAAAAAAGGAGAAATGGAAGAAGTTGAAAAGAAAATGATGATGTGAATAAATAGCCTTAAGTTTTTTTTTTTCTTTCTTTTCTTTTAGCTTTAAAATAGTGGTATTATTTTTTTTTTCATTTATTGGTATTATTTAATCATTCTTTATAGAGTAGTTAGAGTAGTTATTAGGTACCCTAAAACCTTTACCTTATTTACATTAAAACCTAGGTTTAAGGTGAATATAGAATATGAAGATCCTATACACGTATCCTACTCTATGAGAATATATTTCAAAAAATTATACTTAGAACTCTTCTTCTAACCCTTGGTACCAATTTACACCTTACCTAACCAAGCATGGCATGGGTGCATACTTATACATCTCAATACTTTTTCACCTTTAGGTAATCATGTATATTTGTGTTATAATTTTATTTTCATTGTGTGGATCATATTGTGTCTTATAATTTTTTCTCTATAATCAAAATTTTTGTTGTGAAAACTCTAACCGGGGCATAGCCATTCCTCCACAACTGACTTGAGTCCATCTCATTGCCACATCATGCCAATCCTCTTTTAGTCATGATACCTCTAGCCAGAGGAGACTATCCTAACCACTTACAGCCTTTCACTCAACATACTCTTCTCGGATCATATGCTAGATTTGTGACAGGTCGGGACATCAACCTTGCAGTGTTATCATATATTTAATGACTCTTATGTAGATGTGCTATAGTCATTTGCTAACTTTACCTCTTGGAGAATCTTAAGAACTTGTCTAGTAACCTGACTTAGGTTCTACCCATCACATAACATCAAATGTAGGTATACTCACCGGTGCATCACTTCCAATATTTCATATAAACAGTCTCACCATTAGTACTTGTGGATACAACTTGTATCTTAAGAATAACCTTCATGTCCTCTTCCCTCACATACAATCTGCATTTTGTCATTAAATCATGTTAAGACAAACATAACCCTAACTTTTATACATAATCGTCAAAACTGATAAGACACCATGATTTTGATTCATTGTGCACTTGCTTCAAATCCATTTAATTAAGTTATCGTTTCAATTTGCTTTAGTTAAAGTGTCGACTTACAAGTGTGCATGTGTGTATATGACAACTATAATAGTTCGTATCATTTCTATAAGTTTAAACTTCCAAATTAAATGGTTGCAATACTAATAGTCTTAACATATATGCTATTTCATGTAGATGGGAATAAATTGGCCAGACATGCACTTATTGGTACGGTTAAAAGCAACAATTCTTCTATTGGAAAGTAAATTTAAAGGGAAATGGAAGGAAACATCGAAACAAGGCTTTAAATGAGTGTAGCAATAGAGAAACCATCATAAAAGAAAATACCCTAGTGCTGTAATTTTTTATTGCTACAAAAAATGTATTATAGCATCTTTGTATTATATAAGGATATTCTAGTCTTTTTACCTCATTATATTTTACTAGGGTTAGTTTAATCTTGTGTATAAACACAAAAACTAGTCATTGTAATATTTAGTTTTATTATAGTACATAATATCCATTTGTGTTCATGGCATTAGAGCTCTAGAATAGATTATTATATAAAAAAAGGGAAAAAAACCATAGTTACTTTGTCTACAGTCAACACTAGCAAACTTTATTTTCTTTGATAGTCTTTCTTAGCTGTCATCGCCAGATTTCATCTATTCTAGTCACCTTCCACATTATCAACAACCATGGGCACGCACACACACACACACAGAGACCTTATGGTTCTCAATCCCTTCACCAAAGCTATCACTACCACCATTACTGCTTCTTTTCCTCCTTCAAGTCATTATCACCACTACTCTCTCCTCTTTTCATGTCTCTTTAGTTAACATCAGTCACCCATGGACCCATGAAATTACAAACCCTAACCCTAACCTAACTTTTCCACCTACCTATTTCATCACTCACCACCAACCCAAACCCTAACCTTAACCCAAACACTGCCAACCTAACAATTATTGCCACTCACCCTTGATGCATTGGATCTTTAAGTTTCAAATTTATAATCTTGTTAATTCTAGACCCACACAAGGCAGTGCACCTATCGTGTAATATAGAAATTAACTCAGATATCGTCCTAGGAATCTATGTGCGGCTACTAGTAATAACCCGTTAACTATTATCTAGTCGAATCAATTAAAAGATAAATACTAACTTTCTACTAATTCTAATTAAAAGCAAGCCCAAAAACCTTAGATAAAAGATAAGCACAAACTTCTCAAGATAATCAATTCACAAACAATGCCCTTAGTTTTGGTTAACCCTAGCCTCCTTCATCTTTAAAGATAGATTTAATTGAATGGACTTAATCTTAAACTATCGGGTTTCGCAAATAGATTAATTACTCTCTTCAAGTTAATTAACCCCTAACCCTAATTGCAAAAGTGGGAATTTCTTCCTTCACAATTATCAAATTAGAATAGTATGAAGATTATGAACCCTAAATGATAGAAAGTTGGAAAAACCCTAATTTCTAAGTGGATTACTCAACTTCTTTGCCTATGAGAGATCAAACCCATTAATTGAAATCTTCTTTCAAATTAATAAGAATCAAGTTTGTAATATCCTTGGCCTAAAATCATTACAAACAACAATATAAATCATGAAGCAAACTCAAAATCAAACTTCATTCAATTAATAATCAAGTCAATACATGAAGGCTAGGGTTTCCCAAAACGTAGGGCATACACAACTACTCTTCCATGAAAAGATTAACAACATAATAAATACAATGGAAGAAATAGGAAAGATCATGATGATAAAACCCTTTTGTAGAAGTGATTGTTGTGGATCTTCAAGTTGTAGCACGAATTCCTCTTCAAAAAGCTCTCTAAAAAGTGTTCTAGGGTTTTTGGGTGGTAAAACAAGTGAATGAAATATGTTCTTTCAACTCAGGGTGCGAGTATATATATATATATATATATATAGTGTGTACACGACCCCTACACGGCCTGTGTACATCGGGGTAGTGTACTCTTAACTTCGCGCACTTTTCCTTTTTTGGCACATGTACACGGCCTATTATACACAACTGGTGTATGCGGGGTCGTGTATCCTGGAACTTCGACTTTTTCTTCAATTTTTGTCCTCCAAAAGAACACTAGTAGTGTAAAAATACTAGTGTATGTCCAGTAACTTCACAAAAGGCTCCAAAACTCTCCAAAATCTTGGCTTCTTTCATTAATAATCCTTTGAAAAGCTAAATTGTTCTATGATTGTCCCTGAAACACAAAATTAGTTCAATAATAATCCTTTTCTTCAATAAATCAATTAAATAGCGTATGAAATATGCTCAATAATGCACTAATAATAAGGTCTTAGGATATTTATCAACCCTCTTTCACCCCTTGCTTTCATTACCCATCACTTGTAGACATTACATCTTAACCCCTTTCTCAACTCGACCCTTCTCACTTCTTATACCTTCATCAACTTGCATGGCTCTACTATCCCATCCCACCTTCCTTACCCAACCTTCACTAACTCGACTATCACCACCTTCACATACAAACATTCTTTTCATTCTACTCATTCCTCTGCCCTTTAGGCCTTTAATATCTTCGTTGTCGTCTTGATCAAATTGAGTGCGAAAAATTATTAATTGTAGTCATCTTTGATCAAGTCATTTGTTATATTAATGGATTTGTATTAATATGTTGATGGCATCATCATTGTGCCATCATGTGAACTTCCCAGTTCTTTTGCTCTGCCCTAATCCAAATTACATATATTGGCTTCAGATTGGTCATCTAGGATGAGTTGCTATTCTCTCCATGATCTCCCCTAAAATTCTCATGGAGATTTACCATATTTACCTGCTTATGACATATGAACATTGGTACGACAACACTTTATTGAAAATTCCATGGCCTAAGAGATGAAATTGAAGCAAAGTCTCCTTACCCTTTTGCTTAATCATGCATCTATATTAGATTATCTATGAAAACCTAAGTCCATCATTGATTAGCTTGCTTCCATCAATCGGCCTCTCAACTTGATCAACCTCATTACACATGCCTTTTGCTTCCCTACAACTAAAACACACTTATCATGAAACTTACTCATTCCTCAACTACTTTTGCCTTTGAGCAAGTTTGTGCAAAACTGTTCAATCATGAACGATGGATTAAGCGACATGATACTCATGATAAACTTGCTGCCATTCTTACGACACTCCTTACTCTGACTACTCATCTTCCGTTCCAAAAATCATCTCATCATGCTCAAAAGCCTCTAGATTTCATCCACTAAGATGTATGGTAGTCACTCATTAGATTAAATTTAGGATTTTCTATTATGTCTTTTTTGTTGATGATTGTACAAGATACTCATCTATTTTTCCATTGCATTAATAAAACTAAAGTCTTGTCTCATTTTCAATAGTTTTAAAGCTTTAGTTAGAAATTATTTTTCCAATTGTATCAAAACATTTTATAATGAAGATGGTGGTGAATTCATTAATAAAGCTTTAATCTCTTTTTTGCACAATAATGGCATTCGAATCCAACTCTCTTACCCTTATACTCCCTAGGAAAATAGGGTGGCCGAATGCAAACATTGCTATATTACTGACTTGGCTCGTACCATTCGCCTGCATGCCAATCTTTCTCCTTTCTTTTAGGTTGATGCTGCTTTAATAGCTATTTATACTATTAATCGTCTTCCCTCCACAACACTTGATCATAAATCTTCATTTGAGCTCTTTCACCACATGCCACTTGATTATCATTTCCTGTGTCTATTTAGATGCCTATGCTTCCTTAACTTAACTCTCTTGGCTCCTAACAAACTTTCCCCTTGATCTATTTCATGCATCTTCATTGGCTACTTGCCCCAACACAAAAGTTATTGATGTCTCAACTTTACCATTAGCAAAATGTACTCAAGTCGTCATTTTGTTTTTTATGAGTTAGTTTTTCCATACATGAAACCTGTCTCTTGTGATTTTACTATAAACAAATCCTTTAACTCCCACTCATAATTGTTACTCTTACCTTACCCACTTCTACATTCCTAGACAACTCCACACCCCATGCTCATTAATCCTTGTGTCCTGTACCTCTCTCCCACTCCACCACAAGCTTTTCCCCTCAACTATTTCTACCTCTACCTTTCCTCCCCCTTCCTCCCCCTATTATACATATCAACCATCACTCCCAGTCACAAGCCCCTTCATCCTTTATAAGTTCTTCCACTCCTTCTACCTCCTACCCTTGCAACTACCTCCAAACTTTCCTCCTCTATCCACTACAATCTCCTCTACCTAACCTTCTGACCCCATGCATACATGCTCTGATATCACAAAGCCTTGTATCATTTTCCATTTTCACACACATACACTTCTCTCTCTAAACCCATACACTACACCACTACCCTTCGTGACCCTAAGTGGGTAACAACTATGAGAGAAGACTTTAATTCCTTTCTATGAAACAAAACTTGGATTTTGGTACTTCCATAACTTTGTCAAAATGTGGTGGGCAGGACTTGAAAATTCAAATTGAAACATAATATAGAAGGCAAGTTGAGTGTTATAAATAAAGCCTGATTAGTTGCTCAAGGTTTCACCCATCGAGAAGGCATTAATTATATTGAAACATTTAGCCTAGTTATTAAACCCACCACCATTCGCTTTGTCTTGTCTCATGCTATCTCCTTTAATTGGGCCATTCACCAACTTGATGTGAAGAATACCTTCTTCCATCGCCATCTCACCAAGACAATTTTCATGAAGCAATCCCTTGGATTTGCCCATGCCCATTATTACCACTATGATTGCAAATCGCAAAAATCTTTTTATAGCTTCAAATAGGCTCTTTGTGCCTGGTTCAATTGGTTAAGCAGTTTCCTTCTTCACTTAGGGTTTTGCTAAAGTAAGGTTGATGTGTCTATGTTCATTTTTCATGAGGGTTTGAGAATTTAGTCCTTCTTTACATTGATGACATTATATTCACTGGTAGTAGCACTTCACTTCTCAATCATTACATTTCCATTCTCTCCCATCAATTTTTCATGAAAGATCTTGTTCCTTTGCATTTCTTTTTTGGTGTTTGTGTCACTCAAATTGCTACTAGCATTCACTTGTGTCAGTCGCAATATACTCATGATCTTCTCAAACGTCATCATATGTACCTCTCCAAACAACTCACTACCTCCCCTATCGCCTCAAAGTCACCTTAGTGCACAGGGTTCCCCTTCTCTATAAAACCCCACTGCCTATTGTGAGATCACTGGTGTGCTACAGTACATTACAATTACTCAACCAAAAATCAAATTGTAGTGAATCATTTAAGTCAATACATGCACAATCCTACCATTGCTCACATGCATGCAACAAAAAGGATTCTACGATACCTTTAGGGTACCTTCACATTAGGCTTTCCTCTCAATCCACGTTTTATATTTCTCTAACTACCTTTGATAATGTTGAATGAGTTGATTGTCCTGATACTTGTTGATCCATAACATGTTATACCATCTATCTTGTTAACAATCTCATCTCCTAGCGCTCCAAGAAACAACACACATTGTCTCACAATTTTAGTTAGATTTCCCATACGAAATACAGAGCTCTTCCCTATGTTATGGCAGAATCCACTTACATTTCCCATTTAGCTTTAGAGCTTGGCATTCCTATTTAGCAACCCATCATCACACTTTGCTGTGACAACCTTGGAGATGTCCATATGTCAGCAGATCTAATTCAACATGATTGCACTTACCATGTAGACATAATCATTTTGTTGAGAAGTGGCTATCATTGATAAGATTTTAGCTCGTTACATTGCCACTTCTCAGCAATGCGTCGATATCCTCATGAAACCTTTGCTTTCCTTGATCATCGCTCTAATCTCACATTGACTCTTGCATCATGAAATTAAGGGGATGTATTATTGTATATTTATGTATTATCACATCCTTATATTATACAAGGATATATTAGTCTTTTTACCTCATTAGATTTACTAGGTTTAAGCTAATCTCATATAAAAAGAGATGTGTCATTGCAACATTTAATCTTATTATAATATGTTATCTTTATTTGTGTTCAAACCTTACTCCCTCTTAACAAGCGACCTTTTAATGTTTGGTTTCATCTAAATCCACTTATTGTTAGGAATTTAGGATAACGAAAAAGCCCCAATTTTGAGGTCTAATTATCATGTGCCTCATATTTTCCCATAAATAAAGAAACAAAACAACTAAATTAGGTGTCCTGTCTCGGGGTTTTGTACGGATCTACCTTAATTTTTGAAAATAAATCCTTAAATACCCTCTTTCTGAAAGATATTCCAGAAGTACCTAAATAAAAAACACATTCGAAGTGTGCGTGCGAATATTTACCCTAGTGACGCACTTATAGAGTGCGCTTGAAATTTTATTTATGAGAGCGAGTAGAACGGATATAGGGAATGCGTTCGAAATAATTTAAAAAAATTTCAAACGCATTCCATATATGCGTTTAGGTTCTTTCTCACGAACGCATTCCCTACATATGTCCACTTGCCCTCACACTGCCTACTCATGTCTCTCGCTTGCTCGCTCATCTCTGTCGCTCGCTTACTCATCTTTCTCGCGCGCGCTCGCTTTCTCGCTACACTCGGTATTCAGACACATTATCGACATGCGTTTGGTTCATGGACCCATTTGGTGCATGCATCCGAACACAATATTTTTTTTTAAGCATCTTATAGTGGCATGCATTCACAGATACATAACAATACAAAATCAAGTGCACAATACATCATATCTTAGCAATAAAACTTTAAAACCAGTCCAACCTGCATAATATTTATCAAAGTCCTACTTTGAAGCGACGTGTCTTATCAAAATCCAATATAACTCTAGTTCAACCATGAGTGTAATGATAGAAGTATAAAGACTTTCAATCAAAATGGTAGTAACCATACAAACACATTTTAGTAAATGAATATTTAAATACAAATTTATTAAGTAAGAAATAGTCTCAGATACAGTAATGGAGATAATTGTAATAAGAAGTCCAATCTAGCTAATTTTTCTTCAGTCGTCTAGTGAAGGTTTTTCCAAATCTCTTAAACATAGACTCTACATGGGTCGGCTCATACTCTTCAAAGTTCATAGGGGAATGATGCATCATAACTTGTTGTTGTGGTGTTTGGTTACATACATCGACCCCACCTATGGGGTGAAGACATGTGTTTGCTGGTCTTCCACATTTGAAACCTCAACTTGTTCCAATTGCAATAGCATAAACCCTGTCTGAACACTATACTGTCCTTGTACTTACACATACAACTCTTGCAATAGGCTTGAACCAAGTTCCTTAGCCTGAGCCAATCAAGTCTTCAACACCTTCATCATCTACAATAGAAAGCAGCATGAATGATGGCCCATTTGACATATAATGAGGGTATCTATGGACTATATAGATAGCTCCCATAATTGGATCTACCCCGATACTACCACATATCTTGATCAAAAAATGATTAAAGTCAGCATCAGTTCTCATCGGGACCTTCTTCATGGGAGCTCGGCCATACTTTGGAATGTATTTTTCAGTCACAACATTCCCATGAGCATACACAATCAACTGAACAAAATCCCCCATAATAAATCTTATATAGACATTTTATCGAACACTTATTAAGCATTTATGAAAATCAATACTTTAACACATATAAGCTTCCAAAATCATCACCATACAACCCAATAAACTTAAATCAACACCACAAATCATGCATTATAAGTTCAATATGCCAATCTATGCTGCATTCCTTTTTAGGGTATCATATTCAAGAATTTCAGAAATTAACGAATCTAACTAATAAATATAAGAAATTGTTTTTGAGTTCCACCTTAAAAAATTTATCAAGATGTGAAACAAATGGGTGTGAGTGATTTCGCAAAAAAACACCTTCGAATTTCCTTGGGCTGAACGAGAGTAGCGAGTGCGTTTTTGGGTATGTAAATGGCAAAAAAGAAAGAAGGCTGCGTTTTTTCGTGTTTGGGTGAGGAGTAGTTGGCGTAAACGGGTATTTGTGGGGGAGTAGGCTGAGTTTGGATGCATTCAGTGAATGCATCTGTTGCTTTAAAAAAAAAAAAAACCAATTGCAGATCATTAGCAAGCGAGCGAGCGAGTAAGGTGGGTGGGCGAAAGAGTGAGAGAGCTGGGCGAGCGAGCAGGAAAGATAGCTGGGGCAAGCAAGCAAGAGAGATGAGTGAGCGGGAGAGAGATGAGCGAGAGTGGTAGGAGTGTGAGGACAAGCGAAAGCAAGTAGGGACTGCTTTCGCCAGAAAGAACCTGAACGCATATATAGTATGCATTTGAAATTTTTCAAAATTATTTCTAGCGCATTCTCTATATGCGTTTGACTCACTCCATAAATAAAATTTCAAGCGCACTTGTAAGTGCACAACTAGGGTAGGCATTGGCACGCACACTTCAAATGCGTTTTTGATTGGATACTTATAGAAAATCTTTTCGAAAGAGGATATTTTGAGATTTATTTTCAAAAATTAAGGTAGATCCATACAGTCTCGTACTAGTGCCTTCCATCAATTAGGTAAAATGAACTGCAAAGATCGCAAATTATGAGGTTTGCTCTGTATATGAGCAAGACTACGACGGTGTAATGATAGAAAACTAGTGATCGTCCATGTCAAGAAACCGTCCTGTATCGAGTTTACCGAACTAGTTAAGTCTCTCATTCATTACACTAAGTGAGCCAATGATTACCAAATCATAGCATTCAAATTTACACGCTTCCAACATGTAGGAAAGAGCACGAAACAGAACAGACAAAGCAGGCCGGCCATTTTCTTACCAAGCATGGGTATTTATCTCCCACACACCCACACGCATGGACATGCCCATGCATTTTCCATGTTCCGCTAACTGGTGAGGTGCTAATGTGTGTCTGCCTCTGCCGTTGTTGTTTTACATCCTCAAAAAAATGAAGTTGTTTCATGATTTTTGAGGCATTGTCACAGAAAAGGTCCTTTCTCACCATTTGATTGTTTTTGGTCAAAGTCATCATGTTTTGTTTATGTTTAACGAAAAATCTCTTCTTAACAGCCTCTGAATCCTCTATTAGTGGACTTCATTACTGTTCTCAACTTGTCATTAAAGCACTCAGAATCTGACGAAATATTTCACTTCTGAGATACAATTACGAAAGGTATCTTCAAGACAAACAGCACACAGAGTTCAGAAGTTACAGTACAACAGAGAAAGGTAACACTCTCTTGCAGCAGTCTGCATTAGAAGCTGCAAATCCATGAAAATAAATTAAAAGTTAAGGGAGTCTTCCTAGGTTTCGTAGCTGCATAGTCAATGGTTTGAATGATAATAACAGTTTTCCACGACTAAGATCTATTTCCTTCCTCAAATTGCAAGCTCTTTTCATGCTCATGAATAAAAAATCTCATAGGCACCATTAGGGCTTTGTTGTTTCACTTGCTTCCTTCCCTTGGTTATTGTCACCAGTAACCTGTCGCACAAACTGCCCCCGAACACGTGGTCTCTGTTCTGCCAGCTTTTTCCTGCTATGGTATCGTACCTAAGAAATTCAATATGTGGAGAAAATCAAAACTTTCACCTCCTCAAATTTTGGAAAAATGAAAAGAGAAATGGTGAAGAGACTTTGTGGTATGAATGTGCTTTCATACAAAATTTCACACCTCTGTATTGCATCTTCACTCTACTTAACACTAGATTTTACTCAAATGTATCAACAACATGGAAAGGCTGGGACAGCACAAAATATAGTCACAAATCCCTTGTGTTTTTCAATGAGATGGTTGTGCTCTTCTTGTGCAGTCGTGCATTTTTAAAATGGCAGATGTTAAACTATCAATATGATTGCATAATATAAAATTGAACAAACAAATCTGAAATTGGGTGCTCTATTCAAAAGAACATGAACACAAGAAAATTTTGCCTATATAGCTCTGCATGCATGTGTTTGTATAACTTTTTGCATGCTGGAATATAAGGAAGGACGTTAGTTTTCGGGATCAGTGTATCAGCCAATGCTTTCAATGTTTTTAGTTTTTGTCTGATGTTTGTTTATATTTAGTCTGGACTTTTTAGTTGGTGTTTATCTAAATGTATCATTTCAAACTGTTTCTTGTAGTTTACTTCAAGATAAGATTTGACCTATTATTTTGATTCTTATCCTCTATGGCAATGTTACATGACTCATGTACAGAGAGGTTGTGCTGTGATAGTAGGCTCATGATAAAATCTTTGCGCTTCAATAACGGCAATAGTGGCTAGTATTTGTGCAAAGATGTGAACAGTAGTTATGTGAACAGTGTTTGTGCATATGCTGTAATTTATTGTGTAGTTCGATATTCTATATCGGTCATGTTCTAGGGTAATTACTTAATTATTATATTGTGATAATGTGCAATTAAGCTTAGGGAAAAGGAAATTAATATATATATTTAAAAAAAATTACAAAAATACCATTGGAAGGAAAATAATCCCAAAATTAGACAAGTTGACCTCGTCTCTTCAAGAGACGAGATTGTTGTATTTTACAGCAACCTCATCTCTTGAAAAGATGAGATTCATTCTGTCCTCCTTTCTTCAAGAGACGGGATTACTTACATTCTCGTTTCTTCAAGGGACGAGTTTAGGTTGCCTATTTTTAGGATTTTTTCTCATATAGCGAGATTTGTGTAATATTTTTGTAAAAAGTTACCATTTTTCTCCTTAATCCATTAAGCTTATGTGTCAAAAAGAGTAAAAATAGCACCAACGGTTGGTATAACTGCTCTTGTAATGTAGAATATATGTATTAGGAAAAGAAAGGGAAAGACAAGTCTTATTATTACAAAAGTTTCAAAATTTAAATGTTTTAAGAGATCATAGGGTTCTTTTATAATGAGCCCTCGCCAAAAGATTGTACGTTCATTCTATAATGAGACTCAACCAAAAGATCATTAGGTTCACTCTTAACAAGCCAAAAAATCAATCAATCTTGTAACATTTGGTATCACAACCAATCAAAATGAAAGACTTGAAAATTAGCTACCCAATTTGAAGCCATTATCGATATGCACGAGGACAAATGCACTCAAGTTGAGGCTTACCATTAATACTGTCCAATTAAATAGTGTCTCTATTCCATGATACAACTCTAGTGGTAGTGGATGATGAAGATGAGAGTAATGTTACATCTAATACCAGCAAATATATCTATGCAAGTATATTTTGCTAGAAGAGGAAGAAGAAAGAATTAAATGCTTTTGTGTGTAGTGTGTGTGCAAATGCAGTATTTCACACGTGTGTGTGTTGTAAGTGTATAAATAGTTGATAAGGACAAAGAAGTGCTAGTACTGTTTAATGTTAGCAAGATCATTAATGGTTTGTTTGGTATTAGTCAGTTTGTCTTGTGTTTAGGGTAGTTATTTGCCAATTATTTTACTCAAAATAGTGCCAGAGTGCAACTTCAGCAGCAAATCAAAGCATAGCAAAACTAGCCATTAATTGACTTCCTATTTTATAACTTATCTAATCTGTGTTTGTAACATTAATTTCTAATTTGCAGGCTCATTTACTAATCTTTGAAAATATTAATTTTGTATAGCTGACATTCTATATTAGGACTCGTGTATGGATATATATACAACAGCTATGATGTAATCAAGGCTGTAGAAATATACAATCCTTTTTTCTCTCTATATCATACTTCTTTTCTTCTCTACACTAGTGACAGCAATAGCGCTGTAAGTTGAGTAAAGTAGGAAGCCAACAACAGTCATCAAACCAGATTACATCATTGACTAGGGATGTAGTAACTCCACAAACAGCAAAAATGGGAAATGAGGTGGCTAGCAATAATAGGGACGTTTGACTCGGACATCATCCCAACTAACGTGTGAGGTCATGCACAATTCCATGGGATGAGACAATGTTTACATTACAATGCTGGGATAGCAAACATATGATACAATTTGTGTTTCAATGGCAGTAATAGTGGGTAGTGTTTGTGCAGTGATGTGAACATTAGCATGGATAGCGTTTGTCCATGTGTTGCATAGGTATTTGTTCTGTATTGGTCATTTTATCACGTGTTACAGTGGTTACGCAGGTTATTATATTCAAGA
Organism: Combretum micranthum; assembly: GCA_024138025.1. Taxonomy (NCBI): domain Eukaryota; kingdom Viridiplantae; phylum Streptophyta; class Magnoliopsida; order Myrtales; family Combretaceae; genus Combretum; species Combretum micranthum. Next base: position 534,570 of record JAMXBD010000628.1, on the reverse strand, counting down.
TAGTGAATTAGGATAATTCAATCATATTAGTCAGGGATAACTTTGTAATTTCACATTTATAGTATTGTGTTAAGGTTCGTTGACCCTAACATGTTTTGACCTCAACATGATATCAGAGCTTGGCTAGCAACTACATATTGCCATCCACCACTTGCCACCACACCTATCACCACCACCACCATTGTTAAAATCATCGCTGCCAAAACAAAACTGCCATAGCTTCAACTGTGTCCAAAACACAAACCTTTCACCACTCATATATGCCATCACAAATGCCAAACACCCAAAACCATCAAGATTCATGATCAAAACCCGTCATCAACAACTCCCTTAGACCCCAACAATGCACCGTGACCATACCAAAACCCCAACCACACATCATAACTAAAGTGAAATCCTAACTATACACCACATCTAAATCGCCCAATCACCAACACCATCTCTTTCAACCTAGTTTAACCCAATTCAAAACCCTACCCGCATAAGTTAGCCATTACCGTGAATGATTTCAACTGCTTTGAAGACACATCAAAGCCTAGCTTCTCTCACTAGCAAGTTTGATTGAGCTTCGGTAGTATACGTTTGCTTAAACTCATCAAGATTTTTGTTCGTTGGTATGATAATCTAATCCAAAACACACCATTGGTTTAGCATGTCTAGATAGTTGTCTATTGTCAAATTTGTTTAGTTGGGTCGTCCTATTTTCTTATGTTAAATTAATATGCCACTTATCATGGACTCTAAATCTGTCATCTCATTGCCCACATCTTTTGCTTTGTCACTGACTTTTGTCAAATTGAATGGTAAAAATTACTTTCAATGGGCACGCATGGCCCAAGCATTTTTTCATGGTCAAGGCTGTCTTAAGATTCTAATAGATTCACCCCCTAAAGAGAATGATAGCAAATATAATGAATAGGTCAAAGTTGATCAACAATCTTCATTTGTTGTGGAATTTGATGGAATCTCAGATATTTAGTTTATGCAATAGTTTTGTTACCGGTAAAGAAGTTTGAGATTGTTTTAAATTCTTATACGCCTTGGACGATACATGTATGTATGATCTTCTTCTAATTTCATCCAACTGCAGCAATGGGTTAAGGATTTTACTAAATATTATTGGGAAGTTAAAAAAAATCTTGAAGAAATGAATGGTGTGATGCCTCTTATTACTAATTTGAAGGAGATGTAAAAACAACATAATCAACTTACAATTAGTAAACTTTTTCATGGTCTTAGGGTGGAGCTAAAATCAATGAAATCACAGGTTCTTAGATCATCAGAGCTTTCATCTTCAGGTGATGTTTATTCTCACATTAGTCTTATATCTGCACAATCTGTATCATCACTTACTTCTCCCAGCAACCATTCAGACTTGTTAGTTAGACACTTCATGCTGGTCATTAAGGATCTTTTGGTTGATGGGAAGGTCGCACGGGTCATGGAGGGTGAGGTCATGGTTCATGCCTTTATTGTGATTACTTTTGTTTCCCAAGTTATATTCCAGAAACTTATTAGGATTTACATGGATGCCCTCCTAGAGTTCATGCTATTCAATTTAGCACCTCTACACTTACCCATACTATTTCAGAGTTAATGCTTTCCATGCATAATCTTGATGTGCATAGTGAAGAACCAAAGCCATCTTCTATAACTTTATCAGGAAAAGAATACACTAAACTCAGGTAGCTTCAAAATGCCTCGCAAGCATCACCTTCTTCTTCACTCTACCCCAATCAGGTAATCTTATTGTTTGTCTTACCCGGGCTTCTTTGTAGCCTTAGGTTGTTGATTTTGGTGCCATTGATCATATGTCAGGTGTTGGATTGCTTCTCACATATTACCAAAGTTCCACATCATCAAATGCTACTCTTGCTAATGGATCCACTTCATCCGTTAGGGGGATTCGTTTTGCATCACCTAATCCATCATTTCCTTTGAAGCCTATTCTGTATATAACTCAATTATCTTTTAACTTACCGTCTGTTAGTAAACTCATCAATTCTTTTAATTGTTTCATCACATTCTTTCTTTCCTCCTTTGAGATATAGGATCTGAGAATGTAGAAGACGATTGGTGGTGAACATGACTACAATGCATTATGAAAGGACAAACATTCATTTATCCTCATCTTTGTCATCCTCTTTTCAAACATTCTTATATACCCTTTTCTTTCCCATCTTATGCGTCTTTTGTTGCATCATTATCCATTGTTTCTACTGCATGTTCTGTTTCAAAGGCCTTAGCTCATCCTGACCGATTGGCTACAATGTAAGAAGAAATGTTTGCTCTTTCTCATAATGATACGTGGGATCTAGTGTCTCTTCTTACTAGTAAATCTACAGTTGGATGTCGATGGATATCTTTTGTGAATGTATTACCTAATGGTATTGTTGATCAACTAAAGGCATGTTTAGTTACAAAAGGTTATAGTCAAACATATGGTGTTGATTATTGGAATACTTTTTCATAGTAGCTAAAATAAATTCAATAGGTTAGATGGACTAACCCATTTAACTGTAAGAGCTAAGTGAGAAATATGAAATACATAACAAAATAGCATGCACTTAATTAGGCATCCTATGCAATTATGTGCTTATAAATGCAATTTTTAGACTTACTCAATGTCAGCCTTCTTGATACAAGATTATTGGTTGGTTATACCAACACAATCTTAAACCATGGATTTAGGTCCAGCTTAAATTCTTCAGCAATTGGACAACTAGCTTAAACTCATTATTGGTCGAACAACCAGCTCAAACTCATATGCATCCAAAGACCTCAAAACTTATCCTAATGGACTCTTGACAGACACAAACTTACGCCCTTCATTAGAGTATATTTTGTATGACTTTTGCCACTACATAACTTGAATTAGTCATATTCAAAGATAAGATAACCGTTAAATAATAAATATAATAGTCCATACCATATCTATAAGTTTAAACTTTTAGATTAGATAGTCGTGGTACTAACCTTAATATGGAATCAGAGCAGAGTAGGAGGTCAAGAGTTCGAATCCCTACACACTCATTATCACCTCTTTAAAAAATTAAGTCATCCACTTGATAGGCCTCAATCAAAAATCAAAGTCCGACCACAAGTGAGAGGAAGTATTAAATAATAAATATAATAGTCCACACCATACCCATAAGCTTAAGCTTTTAGATTAGATGGTTGTGGTATTAACCTTAACAACAAGAAGTTGATATCGGGATGGATACAAAGATTAGGCCACAAACTTGAGTTGGATTCGACACTGTCACATCAAGTCAAATTCAATAGATTGGACTGCAAGCTCATTTTGGGTTGCAATAAGGATTTGATCTAATTTTTTGTCTTTGTTACTCTTTCACACGCATGACCTGAGGGTTAGAGTACTCTTACCAAACTGTGTTCCTAGGTCCTTACACTCTAGACTTGATATGACACTTAAAAGTTCAACCATCAACATTTCAAGTATATAGGAAGAGCAGGGGAGCTACCTAAGTGTACAACTTAGTGTTGTGTTTCTGCTGATATATGTGCCTCTAATTCTCTGTGGTGTGTTTCTTGTTGTGCAGGTGTAGGTGATGTTAACAGTGCTAGTGTAGTGCTTTGTTTGTGTAATGAGACTTGTACATTGTAGGTTTAGTATAGGTTGTATGTGCACGTATTGCATATTGTGGGGTAACAGTGCATGTGTGCAGTTGTATAGTGTGTTGCATGTGAAAATTTCTAGAATTTTCTAAAAAAACTTTTGTTACTTGGGTGATAGTTGTATAGTAGTAATCATTCATTTATCATGTCAATAAAATAACTAGATTTTCACCCTAATGGAACCCTAGGCTCTACCAATTGCATTGTGCAGGAAGGTTTGGCAAGAAATGACATGGATGGAAGGTGGAATTGAAGAAAGTGAGAAGAATTTGGAAGAAGTACAAGGTGAAATGGTCAAAATTCAGTAGTACCTTCCATTGATTGAAATCAAAAGAATATGGAAGGAGTAATGCTATTAATGCAAAAGATGTTACATGTTTTATGGAAGGAGTAATGTCATCGAATATTAACTTACACAGAACATAAGTGGTTTGCCACCACTTTTATTGACAATTACTCACGGGTTTGTTAGGTTTTTCTCTTAAAAAAAATCAAACATTTTCTATATATTCCAACAATTTCAAAAATGTCTCAAATGGTTTTAAGAAAAATATTCAAATTTTTCACACTGACAGTGGAAAAGAATATTTTTCAAATGGGTTGAGATAATATTTAATTAACAAAGGAATTGTTCATCAAAAATCTTGTCCTTACACCCCTCGGTCGAATGGAATTGCTAAGTGTAAGAATAGATGGTGTTAACCATATATTAAGGTATCTTAAGGAAACTCCGGAAAAGAATGAAGACTCAAAATCGAAGTATAGAAGCTTTTGTAGATGTTAATTGGGGAGGAGATATCTCTGACTGTAAATCTATATCTAGATATTGTAGAAAGGTGTGGGTAACTTAGTGACTTAGAGAAGCAAGAAACAACCTATAGTTGTTAGAAGAAGTGCTGAGGTTGAATATAGAGCTATTGCTTGAGGGATATGCGAAGTGATCTGGTTACAAAGGCTGTTAATGGATCTAGATATACAGGTTAAAGACACTCTGGTGTATAATGACAACAAATTAGCCTTGAATATTGCAAAAAAATCCTAATCAGCATAATGTATGAAACAAGTTCAATTGGACTGTCACTCTTTAAAGTCAGAGATTGAAGAAGAAGGAATCAAGCTATTGCATGTTTCATCTCATAATCGAGAGGTAGACAGCTTTATCAAATCTTTGCTAAAGTAGCACTTTGTGGAAATCCTAGGCAAGTCGGGAACGATAAATATCACTTCTTTAGCTTGAGGTGGAGTGTAGGAATATTAGACATATTGTCAAAAATGTAATTTATATTTTGTCATTTGTTGTTATAAGTTGATAAAGTTAAAGGTGGGAGGTAAGGTTCGTGTATTAATGCTTTTTCTACCAACTTTGTTAGTAGTATCTATATATGTGTTTATGATAAAGGATACTTCAAGTGAGCTTTTCATCTATATTGCCTTTATTCTATTCATAAGTTTTTCTTCAATTAGGAATACAAGTGTTGCTTGAATAGTGATTCCCGTGTTCAAAGGAGTTGATCCTGCTACTTGGATCACAATGAGAAAATGGTATTTCAAAATTCGAAGTACGAAGAGAGAGAAGAAAGTCAGCCCTCCTTTGGTATGGATGCATGATTGTTGTGTATACTGGCTAAAAAGATTAAAGCAACAAGTACCTCAATTGGACTGGGAAACCATGAAGCAAGAGCTGATGAAGAGATATGGTGGACAATCAGCTGCTAATCCTTTTGTAAATCTCTCTACACTTTGACGATACAGTATGGTTAGTCACTATTAGTATAATTTATGGCTTTGATCGCAAGCTTCAATTTTACCTGAATTACAACTGTTAGGGTATTATTTAGGCAGATTACGTGATGATCTTAAAGGGAGAGTTAAACTGCTTACACATTAGAGAAGGCCATGGAATTCTCTCTTAGCGCTAAAAAAGAATATGAAAATGGAATTTTTATTTCTCCACCAGGCCATTCAGAGGTAGCAATATAGCCACTTCCCAAACTCTAAGTAGGAGCAGCTCTTGTTCGAATTGGATTAATACATGAACTAGGAGCAGTTGTGACCTCCCTAGGTGTTGGACTCGAGAAATTAGAAGTGACCTGTGACTTCACAGGTGAAGCATATGCGTACATTGGTGAAATAAATAGGAAACTAAACAATAGGCAGCAGCTCTTCTATTGAACAAACAAACTTGGAGTAGGGAATGCAGGTAAAGCAGTAGAATGAAACCAATACCAAGGACCTGTGGGATGGTTGATTTGTCTTGCACCTTCTAGGATGGACATAGCCAATACAGTAAATGTGGTCAGTCAGTTTATGCATGAACTGAAAGAACATCTCGGTGCATTTGGTAGAATCTTATAGTACTTTAAAAAATGTCTTTGTAAAGGACTCGTGCTCAGAAGAGGTGGTGTTATGGTTGTAATCACATACACATATGTTGATTTTGCAGGCATTCAAGTGGAAGGAAGTCAACTTCACATTATTGCACACTTCTTGAGGGAACTTAGCAACTTGGCAAAGCAAGAAACAAGGGGTTGTGGCAAGATCAAGTGCCACAGTTGAGTTCAAGTGTATGGCATAAGGAATATGTACATTGTTGTGGAATAAAATTATTCTCGATGATTTGGAAATTGAAAGAAGAGATGGCAACAAGTGGCGACAATCATTCAAAGTGTGTGGAGATTGATTGATATTTCACCAAGGAAATACTCGACAAAGGACTGATCAATACATCCTATATACCCTTGGAATTGCAGCTAGCTGATGTGTTATTTAAAAAGTTGACAACAATGTGATTTCAAGACTTAATTTCCAAGCAAGGAATGAAGAGATATCTATCCACCAGCTTAAAAGGGAGTGTTGGAAGAAAAGTTAGGACAAGTTCGTTGTCTGGATCTGTAAGAGTTGATACTTCTGTTTTTTTTTTTTATAATTAAATTTATTTGGTGTTTGTTTACATTTACGTTAGATTATTTTTAGTTTGTATATTATCTGAATGTACATATCTAAGTGTATCTTTTAGTTTACCAACAGATTAAACTAGATCAATATATTTGATTGCTAATCCTTATTTTAAAGATTTAGAGATGTGTATATAAATAACATATTGTATGCTATATCCCTCATCACAAATCAATGAAGTGAGAATACTTCTTTCTACACTTTATCTATATCCTAGGAAACTTTATGCATTTTACTTTTCAAATTTCACATATTTAACCTCATAGATGGTAATATAAAAGTTTAAATACCTTTTTCTCAAAGCATCGATCTTTCCTTTTCTGGCGAAACTTGTGAAGAGCTGCTTCTCGTTGTGCATTTCTACTTTGATCGACTCCACTGTTGCTCCCATATCCTATTCCAGCCATTGCTCCATCCTTTACAGCTAGTTTGTTATCTACATTGTTGTTTGTTTCTTGACCATTCAAAGGATTGCTGCTATTTTGACCATTGCTTCCATGATTACTTCCAGAAGCACTTCCGTTCAAACTATGGTTAGCAGCAGTGCATTGACTGGGGGTACTCAACATATTTGATGATCCACATTGTGGAGCAGCAGCTGACAGTTTTTCTAAAGAAATATCATCATGATCAGCTTGCAATCCAGTCATATTTTGGACATGCTGGTGGTGAAGATGGTAATGGTGATGGTGGTGGTGATGCTGCACTTGGATGCGTTGGTTCATGCCCCTAGCTTGTGTATAAATCATGTTTGCCACCGCAGCATCGGTTTTGCCTTGATTGTTTGGAGGATTAATACCTGCATTTTGTACTGGTTGAAAAGCAGAAGAGGGGTGGAGACATTTGGCAGCAGATTTAGATGCTGATTTCTCAGTGATTGTTGGTGGCTTTGTGACAGCATTATTAGTAGTCGAACCCATATCATTGTTGTTACTACTGCCATTAGAACCTTGATTTGGTGGAGTGCTATTGGACTGAAAGTTCTGCGTCGAGTCCGTTTTGGCTGCCTCTGAGCTATTGTCAGCAGGAGAACAGCTGCCTACATTTCCTGTAGGTGCCTGATTAGGAGTTGCTGTAGAATTATACCTACAGAAGTAACAGGAATTGTAAAGATGGAGTTGAAATGTTGCAATTTCTCTGCTTAAAGGACAGATAAATTTTGTATTTCTCACCTTGAGAAGGCAGAGAGGTCTGAATGTCTTAAAACATTTCTGTCATGGGCATTGCTTTCAACATGCTGGACATCTCTTGTCCTCTTCAAACTGAGCTCAAGACAAGGCATTTCCTCATCACCGTATCTATACTTATCTTTTACTTCAGGCACCTTTGATGAGGCATCCGCGATATTGAAGACCACACTTTCCATTAGAGGATCTGTACTGCTAGTGATGGCACCTGGTTGAACTGCAACTTGATTAAAGGGTTCCCTATTAACCGTGTCACTGTTGAGCTCTAGCTGTTTATTTTTCAACCTCTCATCTTTCTTTAAGTCAATATTAGAGATATCTTCACCAGTGGTGCCCGCCATTTCTGTTGACATCTTTTTGCTTGGTTCATCTATCTGGAGATTTGGATTTCTTGGTGCACCAATCTCCATGTCTTTGCCCATCGCATCATTCTCTAAGAAGGAGAAGTAGTGTTGTTTTGATAGAATCAAACAGAAAAATAAGACGTGTGAGCATTAGGAGCTGAATTATAGATATGAAACACTTGATAGATCCATACGTACCAAGCTCATCATCCTGATCCCTATTCGCAGTCATGGGTACCCAATTGCTGCTGAATGCTTCAGGCCTTGAATAAATAACTTGTGCACAAGTGCTGTCTGGAGGATCGCCTACTTGGTCCCATGATGACACTCTTTTGGGACTGTCAATTTCAACAGCCCTTTTTGTCCAAGAACTCTGCAAAAGTGAATAAACAATAAGTTTTGGCTAGATGAAATATCAATATCCTGTTACTTTCCAACAACAATATTACAGACTAACAAAATACAAAATCCACTCTCTCTTTAAGGATATCATATTTCTTTCAACTAACTAAACTGCACTTGTCAGCTTCACAATAAAAAAGACAAACTTAGCAGGAAGACTTGGTTGCACATCCTGCATTTTCTTTTACTCATTTAAACTGTGTGCGTGTGTGTGTTTATTTGCAATTTAATCATGCTTTGACCAAACTTATCATTCTACTCAATTTTGCATATAAAGAAATTCCAGATTTTAATTTAGGACTGAAAAATGTGCATGTGCCTCTGCGATAAAAGTAGTCCCTAGTTACAAAGATTGTAGGAAACCGCTCAAACTCAATATTTCCCTTATGTCCTTGATAAATTGGACAAATATGGGACCAACAACCTTGTGAACTTAGACCAATGCATTTTTTCTTTCTTATAGCTTCAGATCCATTAATGACTCAAACCACTATAGGACAGATCATAATGATTGGCTTCTACAGCCTTTCCCCAATATTTCATCATGAACTCCTACACATCCTGTTTGAGAGTACCAAGCAGACATCAAATTCCATTTGTTCTTTCCCACATCCAGTTGCATAATCACCATATATTCAGTTTTGGGTTATTGATTCAAGCCTTGAATCATATGTGAGGTATTGTTTTTGATGCCTTGTCTTTCCCCTTGCCTGATATGATTTTGCTAAATGGGCCTACCTTACCCTTGAGCAGGATTATTGCTACCTCTCATTCTATGATTTAGGATTTGTGAAGTGAAGATAATTGATGATGTAGATCACAGGTCTCATTATTTTGCTATTTGTATTTTTATGTCGATCACTGTACATACAGTATACAATCGAGATGTTCATCAATCAAGATGCTCATCCTTATGTACTTTTTGTCTAATATGTCTATTGATGGCAAGTCGTACTTTTATGTTATCTTTCGTGTGATGGAACAAATTCAATGATAGCTCTTTGCTTTCCAAATTGTTAGTTCCCATAAGTATAGAGCTTGTGAAGTGATGTGAATATACCAAATTCCGTTTGAGGTTAGGCTCAAAGTTCCTATCCAGCAAAATTATGGTGTGATAATCAAATTGCTCTTCATATTGCATCTACTCCTATGTTTCATGAACAAACTAAGTATATTGAGATTGACTGTTACTTTGTTCATGAAAAAAATACAATAGAATTTTATCTCTATAGGATATGTAAAATTGGAGAACAACTTGAAGACTTTTTCACAAAAATATGATATTAAGTTCGGCATGGTTAATATTTATACTCCAGTTTGAGAGGAAGTGTTATAGAAGGGATTGTAAATATGATCATCTTTGCTAAACAATAAAATTAATGTAGTATTAGGTATAGGTTGGTACACCAATTATTAGGAACACTTTATCTATATATATCTCTACATGTATGTACAAAAATACGATATGAAGATATAAATTACAATTATTGTACACTTATATTTTGAACTTTTACACTACCCTCACTTTGAAACTTTCAAATGGACTTAAATCGAAGTGTTGGTAGATTTAGTATTAAAGGTAGTGGTTGAATTAGTGTAGCAAGTTAGTAGAGTTAATGTAGTGGATAGTTGGGGGTTGGTACATTAAATGTTGTCATTACCAACTAAGTTAGACCTTTCTATAAATCAAGGCATTTTAGTGCCTTTATACACTTAAAATTACGCACTTTGAGCACCTGAAATGCCTTGATTTTGAAAGTACGGCACTTTTTCGCCTAAAAACAAATATTGGGCACCAAATTGCCAAACCATGATAGTACAACCACTTCTCGCAACTTTATCCCTATATATACAATAAATATACATTTCTCTATCCTTATATTACATATTAATCACATGGTATCCTCAATATACATTGCTGGTAGAAAAACAAAAAATCAATTGAAATGGTAGAAGTATCAACTGTTCTCCAAACAAACGCCACTTTGTCGGATAAGTGTACAAGAATCTAACAACTTGGAGAATTGCAAAATATTCAAGCAACATATAGATTGAATAATAAAAATTACCTAAAGTGGTCCCAACTTGTTCGTACATTTCTACAGGAAAAAGGAAAGATTAGCCATCACATGGGCAAAGGGGTAGGATGTGAAGATCCTTACTTTGAAGCAAGGGATGAAAAGCCTCCATAATCATGGCTTGGCTATGGAATTCTATGACACCATATATAAGTGGCATTTGTCTGTTCTAACTATGGCTAAGGAAATTTTCGAGGCTATTCAAACCTACTCTAAGGCCAAAAATGCAGCTCAAGTATATGAACTCAAAGTAAAAAGAACGGCGGCAAATTAAGTTAATAGAATTGCATTGAATATGCTAACCAATTAAAGTCCTTATGGCAAGAACTATATCATTATACGGCAATTAAAACAAAGTACCCTAAAGATGCGGCTATTCTAGAGGAGTTTATTGAGCAAGATAGAGTCTATAACTTTCCTGTTAGACTCCTAGATTCTTGGTAGACAAGAGATTTCATATTTCAATGAATTGGTGGTACTTCTACAAGGAGAAAAAAGAAAATAAATAATGCTTGAACCCACATATCACCAATAGCTCAACAATGGTGGCGGATAATAATATTGAAAGAGGAGAAATATTGGAGTTAAGGAAAAATGAACAGTCAGGCTTCAACTTGTTATGTATTGTGGTGTACTTACTGCAAGAAACCTCACCATAGTCATGAACAATGTTGAAACTTCATGGAAAGCATCCTAGTTATGGTGTAATGATCAAGCTGCTCTTAATATTATATCTAATCCTGTGTTTCATAAACTAAACATATTGAGATGAGAGTCACTTTGTTCGTGAAAAAAATACAACAATACTTCATCTCTATAGGATATGTGAAAACGGGAGAACTTAGAAACTTTTTAATGAAAGCTCTAAATAGGGCTAGGGTTAATTATCTTTGTAACATGCTAGGCATGATTGATATCCATGCTCTAACTTGAAAGGGTTTATTTTAGAATAGGGGATTATGAATATTATTATAGTTACTAGATAGTGTAATTAATTCAGCGTTAGATAGGGGATGGTATACCAACTAATAGGAGTCCCTAAGTTGACTAAAGTAGTCTCCACAAGAATGGTTCATACACTCAATTTTGCTCTTTTGAGGTTTAGGTATATCCAAAGTTATGTAGATCATACTTTGTTTCACAAACAAATAAATAAATAAAATAAATTGGAGAAAGGAAGAAGTTAATTCTCTTTGAATAAAACAATGATATTGTTGACAGCTGTGCTCATCATTTAGGACCTTGATTTTAGGAGCTAAATATGTAAGATACTGTGTCCTTGATTTTAGGAGTTATTATGTAAATTAATGTAATAAAATACTATCCTTTTCTTTTTAGCTATGGATATTTATGTAATTATGTGTATCTGAGTATTCATATAAATAAGAGATTAATGGGAGTTGAAAAACGCTATAGCACTGTTTTAATTCATATTTCCTATTTAAAAAATTGCATGGTGTCAAAGCACAGTCCCTTTAGGGTTGTTTTCATTCTCCTATTATAGCCATACTGCTAACTTTAGCCACAGCCAAAACCAAATTATTGAATACCAATAGTGCTTAGGACATGCCTGATGGAAAGAAGGATCCTCTAGTAACAATCCTTATCTAGAAATTAGTCTTAAACTAGATCGGACAAATTATGTTTCTTGGACATGATCAGGCTTGCTGTTTATTCAAGTTAGGGGATTGCAAGGTTACATCAATAATAGAATAATAAAAACCAAATGAAACAGACCATGGGCACAGTATATGGGACTTAGAAAACTCTCTGGTCATGTCATGGTTGATCAACTCAACAAAACCACATCTGGCATGAGGTTACCTTCTTCTAGATACAGCTCAGAATATTAGGATGCAACTGCCCAAACTAACTCCCAATCAGGTATCGCAGGTTCATGACATGCAAAAAAGGGTTCCTGAAACCTAAAAAGGTGAGATGCCTACTGCCTGGTATTTTCCTGAACTTAGTAGCTTGTACCAAGAACTTGACTATCATCAGGATTTTCAAGCATCCTATACAACTGATGCAACAAAATTCTTTAAACAAATTGAATAGGAACATGTGTGTTTGTAGTGTGACTGAAAGATGTGTTTGATTAGATTAGAATACAAGTTCTTGGGTGTGATCCTTTTCCCTTCTTGTGGCAAGTACGCGCCAATGTGCAATAGGAAAGGAGTAGTCGAATGTGATGCTGCCAACTTTTTCCATTGAACAATCAAATTATTTATGATGGTCAATTCATTTGCCATAAGTGCAAAACTCGATGTAGCTAGAAGTGATCCTATGAAGGAAGGAGGACAAGATAATAGAAAGTGTGATTACTATAGGAAACCAAGACAAACCTAGGACACATGAATCATGTGGTCGAGGGGGTAAAAGGTATAGTGCTACACAGCCTCAAGCTCATGCGTTTAAAACTCTTGATACCAAGCTGCCAAGAGAAATCTTTAAGAATATTAGATATTTTTTCCTTTATATTTTTTTGTTTAAGTGCATTTTTTTTATTTTTCTGTTTGCTATTTTATAGGAATAAAATATGAATAAATATTCAATAGTTTGTTTAGGAATTTTTCTGTCCTTTTTTAGATTATCTTTCCTTTCCTTGATGGACTTTGTTTTTCTCTCTCCTCCTGCATATATAATTCTATTGTGAAGAATAATCAGCAGGAATTTTAATCCATATATTCGTTATTCTATTCTATAGTATTTCTTCATGGTTTCAGGGTGTTAGATGACCCCCATAACCAAACTGAAGTTTGGTTTGTACGCTTTAGATGCAACTAGCATTAATTTTCAGGTTGTTCCTTCATCTTTGGCTGACCAACAATGGCTCCAAATAACTCAGGATAAGTTGAATAAAGCAAATTTCTGTGAGTGGTTTCAATAAGAGAAACTTGTCATTTGTGGCTGTGGAAAATTAGGGTAATTACTAGTGCTACCAGGGCTCCTTGCATGGAAACAGCTACATACCACATGTAGGACTTATAGAATTTATTGGTAATGGCCTGGTTCATGAGCTCCATAGAGCTGAGGATTGAACGATATATGGGAATCTGTTCAAGAGGTTTACTCTGACCTAGAAAACACATCTCATGTTTTGAGATCTGATAAAAATCTGCACAGCGGTCCAAGGAAATAAAAGTGATTGAATATTATAATATTCTCATGGAACTATGGCAGGAGATGAATCTCTTTGACAAGATCAACTAGAAATGCACTGAATATGGTAGTAAATTTAGGAAGATGCTTGAAAAGGATTAAGTATTTGACTTTTCGCATGGTCTAGATTTAGGCCTAAATGAAATAAGAGGACACCTTCTTGGGAAACAGGCATTACCGAGCTTAAAGGAGGCCTTGGAGGTACAATTGTGAGGAAAGCCAAAGGAAAGTGATGATGCCTCCTGAGGCTTTTGAGTTGCAAATTGCAAGTTCAGCACTCATAGCAGACCGGTCTGGTGCTAGTTGTATTGCCGATCCTTTTAGAAAGGTGACTGTATGGGTTACAGTGGTGTGACCATTAACGCTAACAAAACCATATGAAGGAAACATGCTGGCAGTCTACATGGCAAGCCAGATTATCTTAAATCAGTGGGCCAGAAAAATTATCAAAATCCTGAGATTGCTGCTAAACTGGGACAACCACAGTCAACTGTAGTAGTATATTTTATACTAGATCAGATAATCCTCCTTTAATAGATCTTGGATCAAACACGGCTTAATTCTTGTGATAGTAAGTCAAATGAACAAAATACTTAGCCTAAGTATGATTTGTCATCTATAAGTAAGTTGGTTAAGGATGTGAAATGTAAAGTAATTTTCTCTTACAAGTGTTGTGTTTTGCAAGATCAATCCTTAGTAAGGAGAAAAGCCAATGCTAAAGGAACCAATGGTATCTACTATATTTCCGAAAGATGACTTGCGTCTATTTGGATGGTCTGTATTTTACCTATATCTATATCTATATCTAATCTATATCTGTATCTGATCTGTATCTGGCCTGTTCGATATTTTTGAAAGTAAAATTGTCTGTTTTTCATCTATATCTATTTCTTGACAAAAAGTCTTTTTGAAAACATTTGTCTATCATCTGCACGCAAACGAAACAAACAGACCCTTAAATTTAAGGAAAAGTCAAAGTCAAAGTCCTTTGTGTCAATCCCAATAAGTCTAACATTATGCTATAGCATAAGTATCTCGATCATCCTAATTTTCCATATCCGAGTCATTTATATCTACACATGTTCAAAGCTTAAAAGTTCAGTGATTTTCAATGCGAACATTGTACTCTGGTAGAATTGCTGAAAAATCCCTATCATATTTCAGCCTTATAAACATTCCAAACCATTTCAATTAATACATGGTGACAGTTAGACTCCAACTCGAATTTTAACTTACAATGGACACTAGTGGTTTGCCACTTTTATTGATGAGCACTCACTAGTTTGCTTTCAACTATATATTTCAACAATTCTATAAATTTGTCTCAAATGTGTTCCAGGAAAATATTTAGATTCTCCGCACTGACAATAGAAAGAATATCCTTTAAATGAGTTGGGACAACATTTAATCACCAATGGAATTGTTCATCAAAGTTCCTATCCTTACACTACTCAGCAAAATGGAATTATTGAGCTTAAGGATAGACACTTACTTGATGATGCTAAATCGGTGATTTCTCATCTATATTGCTAGAAGTTTCTAGGGAGGAACAATTTCAACAATTGCGTATCTCATTAATTGTGGCCCATACAAAATCCTCAATTTTAGGACTCCTATTAGTATTCTTCTTGAGTCATATCCTCATGCACGAGTACAAAATTCTCTTTCTCCAAAAATGTTTGGGTACACTGTCTTGATCTTGAATAACTCACAAAATACACACAAGCTCTCGCACCAAACTCTAAAGGCTAGTTGAACCTTCTTTGGTCTCTTTCAGCGGTAGTCTTACCTTTCTTTATATTAGTATTGAATGAATGTCATTGTTGCTCATCATCCTTGTTAGAAAAGGAAGAAGAAAGCCTCTTAATGGGAGGGGAATGAAAGACTCCCTTGGTGCGAGGGAGGGGAAGATCATATACTTTTATGAAGAATTAAGTGCCGGGAAATTAAATTTGTCTTCATGGGTATTTTTCTTAATAAGGGTGTGAATATTATCATCCTCCTACAAGGTGTGTATATATCACAGCTGATATTGTATTTCTTAAAAATCAACCCTATTTTGGCACATCGAATAAGGAGTTAAAAGTCATTTCATGATGATGATGATAACCCTTGTCTCATTAACCTTTACCCATACACATGCCTTTTCAGCCTATACATTTTGTTAAAACTAGTGCTATAACCATCTCATCTAAAATCTTAAACTTGTAGGTATAGTGTAGGCTATTATATTTATTATCTAACACTTCTCTCACTTAATTTTAAAGGGAATATAACAAGTGCGCAGAAGTTCGAACTTATGACCTCTTGCTCTGATGTCATATCATATTTTTGAGAAGCATGTGGTCAGTTCGGTCCAAGTCTTGGTATTCATCATTCATGGGAGAGTGCAGTTTTCAAATATGGGCATGGCATGTCTTTTATTTATATGGGCTAGAGAGTAGTCCATAACAATGGAAGATGGACTTTTTGTCAAAATGCCTAAGGCTTAACACATACCCTACAGAATCAGATGTGTTACAATCATCCTTACACAAATCTGAATTAGTTGAACTAACCCCTTCTCCATTAGAAAGTCCTTCTCAGTTGAACCTTAGTGATGAAGTAATTAGTGAGCATCTCCTTCCGTCCAATGAAACTAAAGGATAATATAGACCTATCTACACCTAAAGATAACAAAAACAGAGGTAATTTTCCAATAAAACCAGCAGTTAAAATGTATAGTAGATGATCAAAGATTCTTGTGCATGGTCAGTCACTACTTTTAGAGCCTACGGTCCATTCTCCCCAAGAAAATGTTCTGAATGTTGAAGTACATAAAGACAACTCTCTGGATCTTCCAACGGCTTGGATAAAGCAAAAAGACGATATGTGCAAGATATCCTATTCCCAAATATTTTATATATGAGAATTCATCCCCTAAGTATAGAGCTTGTTTAGCAAGGGTAGATGAGGAAAAACTACCTGCAAATATTCAAGAGGCCTTAGGAAATCTAAGATGGAAAGAAGCAGTGTTAGAGGAGACGAAAGCCATGTATCAAAATAATGCATGGAAGATTGTAGACTTACCTAGGGGAAAGAAGCCAGTAAGAAGCAAATGGGTATTCAATATCAAATATAGATTAGATGGTAGTGTCAAGTGATATAATGCAAGGCTAGTTACTAGAGGTTATACACATGAGGTAGATTATGAAGAAACTTTCGCTCCGATTGCCAAGTTAAACTCCATTAGAGTAATTTTATCCCTTGTAGCAAATTTGTATTGGCCATTACAACTGATGTCAAAAATGTATTGTTAAATAGTGATTTAGAGGGGGGAGATTTACTTGCAATTACCTTGAGAATTCAATTCATATGATAACACTAGAAATGTATGTAAATTAAATAAGTCCTTGTAGGGTTTGAAACAATCTCCTAAAGCATGATTCCAAAAATCCAATGACACTTTGGTAAGACTTGGTTATAACTAGAGTCAAGCAAAACATAATCTGTTTATAAAATTGGGAGAAAATGGTTTAAAATCTTTCTTTGTTGTATATGTTGACGACATTATTATTACAGGAAAAGACATGGCAAAGATTGAGTAGCAAAGACTGAATGTTGCAAGAGAATTTGAGATAAACAAACTTGAACTAACATTCTTTTTAGGAATGGAGGTGGCCAAGAGTAGATAGGGAATTTTTATAAGTGCAAGGAAATATATAGTGGCATTGTTGAAGGACACAGAAAAATTGGCGTGTAAACCCGTTAACACACCCTTACCACATAACTGAAAGAATTATGCTCTAGAGGATGATGCTCCTCTTGACAAATGTTGGTACCAAAGAACAATAGGAAGATTATATCTCTAACAAGCCAGATTTGGCTCACTCCATAAGTTTTGTCAATCAAGCCATTCATGCTCCTACAAAGCATCATCTAGATGGTGTCAACCATGTATTAAAGTATCTCAAGGGAACTCCAAGAGTAATCTCTATATTAAGTAAGAATCAAAATTGAAGTACTGAGGAATTTATAGATGCTGATTGGGAAGGAGACATTTTTTAATGTAAATCTACATCCCAGTATCATACAAAGGGGTACGGTAGCTTAGTGAGTTGGAGAAGTAAGAAACAACCTCTAGTTGCTAGAAGTAACATTGAGACTGAATATAGAGCAATTGCTTAATGGATTTGTGAAGTGACTTGGGTCCAAGATTGTTAATAAATCTAGTTAAACAATTTTTTTTTTTTTTTGGTGGGATTTAGTTACACAGGTTGAAAACACTTTGGCATATAGTAACAATAAGTAAGCCTCAAATATTATTAAAAAAAAATCCTATTCAATTTGAGTGCATAAAATATGTTCATTTAGACTATCACTTTATGAAATTAGAGATTAAAGGAGGAGGAATTGAGTTACAACATGTTTCATCTCATGGGCAAGAAGCAATATCTTCACTAAATCTTTGGCAAGGCAACAACTTATTGAAATCCTATGCAAGCTATAAGAATAATGGATATCATTTCTTCAATTCAAGGAGGAATGTCGAAACATTAGAATTTTTTTTTATTCTGTATTTTTTGCTTTTCATTTCTTTTTTTCTTTTATAGTTATTCGTGTAACAAGGTAGGCATAATAAATATCTATGTTCTAGCTTGATAGAAAATATTATTAAATAAAGGATTGTAAATAATATTTTATTTACTAGTATTATATTTATTAGACAGTGCAATTGATGCAGTTGTAGATAGGGGTGGTATACAATTGTAAGGAACATATTATCTATATATATTTATATATATCACTTCTTGTGTATACAGAAAAATGAACATAAATATACAAGCATTTCTACAATTTTCTACATTACAACTTTCTATACGGTATCAGAGCTCCCATTCTCATAATTCTTCTTGTACTTAACTATTTGGATGATCTATTGGTTTGTTTTTGTGTCACGGGTGGCCTAGGGTTCACCTTGATAGATATATATGAAGGAATGAAGCACTCCCAAATAGATTACAAGTTTTTCTAAGCAGGAAAATAGATATATCCTACACAAGATTTGAAACCATTTGCAAATTAACACCCAATAATGTTTAAGAGAAGAATGGAATTATTACTTCTTGTTTAAAAAATTTATAGCTTGATGGCTTTTTATAGGCTTGATTACAAGCATTATGAAACGAAACAAATAAATTCTAAGAAAGAAATATAAATTTAGCAGATAACTAAGGAAAAGAGAAATAATTTCTTCAAGTAAAGGATAATCTTACATAAAGGAATCTCTTCTAGAAGGAAAATTTGAAATAAATGGAAAGCTTTTAGAATCCTAGCCTCTAGGGTCACCAATACTTAAATAGAATTCTAGTTTTACCATTCCTAGGTATTGAAGGGATAATTTTTATAACAAATTAAGTCAAATGTCATAAATATTTATATGTCAAGGGGACTGTTGAAAATGTTGTAATTTTGTAGTGGTGGCCATTATGACATTTTAATTGTCATTATTTAAATATTGATATAGATTGGTGTTTTAAGCTTCTCAATCCCTGCAGTTTGTTTCCAAACCAAGACAAGATGAGAGAAGCTTTGAAAACCTCATGCTGCTCATATTTTACTTTGCTAATTCTATTTATTATAGAAAATCATGTAGACAGCATCACAAACAACATACATTAAAAGTTATATGTATAAACCATTAAAAGAGATTTTTGAACAGTAATATATGGAAAAATGGAAGATCACATATCTGACATGTAAGCAGGGGCCAACAGTTACCTGTGTGCCACTTCCATTATCACTTCCGTCCCTAGCGTTCAGGCTGATGCTTTCCATATCATCCTCATCGTTGCCAGCCGTATCATTGTCTGATTCCTCACAACTTTTTGACTTTATGGATTTCTGTGTCTGTATACCACTTTCACTGCCGCTACCACTAGACTGCTAAAAGGATGAGAAGTGAATGAAAAACAGAAGAGTAAAGGTTCGCAGACTTATGCCACATGGTGATAATGCAGTAATCTTTCTTAGAAGATACTGGGTAAATAACAAGGAAATCAAAGAATCATCTAAAAAACTTAAAACTGGCCAACTCTCTTGATTTAGAATGCTTCAGCAATTTGCTCCAAACAGACTTTTTTTTGCCAACCATAGAGGCACATATATGAAAAGAAACCTAGGACCTAAATTGGTCCATGATAAAGGACTGGGTATTTTAGTGACTCACACTGCGGCACTTCCTCCAAATATGCTGCCAAAGATTCTTAAGCTCATTCTTTCGTATAGGCTTCACTAGAAAGTCCTGCCCCCTTCGATAAACACTTAAATACTATATTCATCGAATCATGAGATGACATCACTGCATTCAAAACTCACCAGGTGTAGCAGTTAAAAGTATCAAATTAACAAAAGTAATAAATGTCATTCCTTGAAACCGAAAGGGTACAAGAAATATACTCACTAATCACTGGAATGTTCTTGCAAGTTTTGTGGTTCATAATCTTGGACAAAAGGCCAACACCTGATAAGCAGGGCATAACTACCTCACTCAAAACTAGATCAACACGATTGGTTAGATCCTCCAAGATTCTCCATGCCTGCAGTCCATTTGCCACCGCTGTAACTGCAATATTAGGAAGTGTGATATAAGAACCATGTAAAGTTTATGTGTTACAAGATGTAGCAATCCGAAGTGTTATGTTGGGTTGATATGTAGTCCAACATATACTTATTCTGTGTATCTTATCTAGCAAGAGTATAGTAAAGTGCATCATTACATAGGGGTCAAATCTATGAAATTCTAGTCCCATCGTGGAATCAGAGCTGTATATAAATCATCTTCATGTAACTATGGAATTGAAATGAAATAAATCATCCTTTCTACATAATATTAGAGCTGTGATCATGGGACATTGATGTGCCTAGATGCAAAGAGTGGATTAAAGACACAATCTTTGATATGCATCCATATAAAGATAAGATCATGTTTTATAAGTATTTTATGCAAGTAAAAGAAGATTTTTTATGGGTTTTGTGTAAATGGGAACAAATAAAATGAAGGATATGGACAATTATTAATTGGAAAGATCAAATCAGTAATTGAACCGGGTATTGAGACCCCATGGTTGATATTGACTCATGGTTTATAGGAATCAGTAAAGGATTAATCGATAAACTCATATAATTCCTGGTAAATCAAACAATCAAGTTCACCATAATCAAAGAACTTGATTGATAGAGGGATTTCACTCATTCATGGAAAATAATCTCAATATGAAACATTATGTAATAATTTTTTTTTTTTTTACTACATAGAAAGCCTTTTTATTTAGGTGATTGAATCACTGATAATTGAATAGACATAAAAGGAAATAAAACTAATAACGTCAAATAATCAAAATATAACAAACTGCAATGGATATGAGGAGGAGCGGTCGACCTTGTCCTCAAAGGGGACAGTCTACCAAGACTGGTTTAAGGTCTATCAACATAGGTACTAAAAGAGCCGATCAATCTACCAAGACTGGTTTAAGGTCTATCAACATAGGTACTAAAAGAACCGATCAATCTGGTCTAGGGGGAGGTAGTCGAGCTAGGCCATTATAGGCTGGTTGACCCCTGCCTACTCTTGGGTCCTTTGCTCGCTTTCCAGAGTCTATCTCATCTTGGATCATCTCGGTTACACTTCTTGCCTTGAGAATGTGGTCTTGGAATTCATTTCCTATAAGACATCTACCTCATCACTCATGAAATCCCAAGCCTTTTGGAATTCATTTCCTATAAGACATCTACCTCATCGCTCATGAAATCCCAAGCCTTTGTCACCTTAATCTTCTACCTTATTTTTTGGCCTTAGTAGTCATTTCCAGTTATACGAGAAATTATTGAAAAATCTTCTGATTTTGGGGGAAAAAGATCAGAAAAAATCCAACCTGTTTGACTTGTCAAACTAAACATCATGTAAAGATCTCTAATACATGGTATAGATTGGATAAACGAAACCAATTTAGATGGTCACAAGTTGAATGAACATATTTTAAAGGGAAAGGCAGACTCACTCATCCCAATGGGACGGTGCTGATGCTAAAGATCCAGTTCTAACAGCGTGAGACTAGGAAGATTCAACGGTCATGTTATGGCTGTGGCACTCCATGAAGTTTGAAGCAGAAATTGCATGTTCCTTCCACCAACTAAAGATATTTGGGTATGTTTCAGAAAACTTACTCTGAGGCTCAAGATGCAGCTGTTATTAGTGAAATAGGTCCGCCACTTGTCAAGGTGATTCCTCCATTACAGAATATTACAATCCCATGAGTGGCCTTTGATTTGAGTTAGATCAATAACAAGAGTAGGAAATGTATTGCAATCAAGATTTTCAGTACCTAGTTAAATTTGTGTAAAAAGAAAGAATTTTTGAGTTCCTAGACAAGCTAAATGTGAGGCTGAGGAAAGTAGAGATGTTATGCTGGAAGGGTCAATAGGTGAGAATTCAATTATGATCTCCATACAGCAAGGGGATGGACTCAAATTTACACAAAAATTGAAGGTAAGATGGGTTATGGAAGGAGGAACAAAAGAGAGAGAGAGAGAATATGAGTAGCTATTGCAAGAAATTAAGAAACACAACGTGCTTTAACTTGCATGGGTTAGAAAAGGTGTTGAGTGTGAATAGAGGATTTCAAGGGGTTCACAAGAGCACACTTTACCTTGCAAATCAGGAGAAGGCTCAAAAGGAAAAGCGAATGAAAGGGCAGAGGAGCATTGGATACTAACAAGGAGGAAGTAAAGAAAAATTGACACAGCTTCTTCATTCACAACCTAGTTTTAGCACATGCTGTATTGCTCAATCTGGTAGGTGTTG
This sequence comes from Combretum micranthum, assembly GCA_024138025.1. Classification (NCBI taxonomy): domain Eukaryota; kingdom Viridiplantae; phylum Streptophyta; class Magnoliopsida; order Myrtales; family Combretaceae; genus Combretum; species Combretum micranthum. Next base: position 511,961 of record JAMXBD010000628.1, on the reverse strand, counting down.
AGTATCTCAATCTCTTGTTGAGGAAAACTATTGAAATTACAATCTAGCGTGACTGACCACGTGACCTCAAATCTAAATCCTTTTGGTCTTACAAACCTATTCTTGGACAAAGCAATATTACCATTGCAATGGCACTTCCATACCCATCAAAGGTCAGGGACATATCAACCTTAGGTTGACACTAATTGTTGAGAACACTCTTCCTGTTCCAAAGATTTCCATAAACCCTGTTTCTATATTTTCGCTCAAAAAAGACTATTAACTGTTGCCTCACTTTCTATGATACTCATTGCGTGATACACAACTAAAAGTTGGGAAGAACAATTGGATTTGCTGGGGCAAAAATGATTAATATGTCCTTGGTCAAACTTCAATTCCCTAGGATGCTAAGTCATGGGAGTCTACGATAAACTTTGAAACTAAAAAGCTTATATTACTAAAATAATTCTTTTCTTGCTTATACATTTCTGATCTTAATAGACATTCATAAATGCAAGTCATTACAAAAGATAGGAAAATAGAAAGTCAAATAAAAAGGCTATTCATAACTACTAATATTCCACATTTATTAGACATATTTTACTTGAAAAGAAACCACTTCTGTCGTGTGTGTTTCCCTCAAAATTTGTTTACTTTTTCTTTTTTTTTTTTTTTTTTAATAAGCCAAAAAATTCATTAATAGAGGAAAAATGTATGACGGACAAAAGACAAGATCAGAATACACAGCTACTATACTTCTAAAAGAGAGTATACAAAAACTCTGCAGAAAACAAGACTAAACTTGTCAAGGCCTCACGGTAAGCTTAGCATAGGAAATAAAGTGGTTAGCCAGAAAGCACAATCGTGAGATTTGCATTCCAACTCAAACATGGTTCCTGGATCTCCAAATGCAATAAACGGCCACAGTAAGGGAGGATCTCCAGACACTGATGTAGAGATTCTGAGAGCTCGCTATGTCTATTAAAGCATTAGTCACTCCTTGCCATGAATTGGAGGGGGGACAACTAAGATCAACACACACTTCCTTCCAAGCTTGTGAAGTATATTGGCAACCAAACGCAGATGAAAGTGATGTTCCTGGCCAAAGTTGCAGAAATAAAAGGAAGACAGGCTAGCAATGCCCCATATCAACATTCTATCCAAAGTTTGCAATTTCCTGAGCGGTGTGAGCCAAAGAAAGAAAGCATGTCTACGTTTTTTACCAAGATACAATTTTAGCAATAAAAGCGAGGAAATTATAGCCACTCTTGATAAAATAGGATCCCAAGGAAGAAGGGCCCACCTGAGAATATTTGCTTAGTTAGGATTAGGGAAAATAAGATAAGGAATCTAAAAAATTTGCCACAAGTCACCCTCCAGTAGCCTCCAGAGTCCACCATCAATCAAAGAGTGGAGGGGGGCAGCTGAGCTTGGTATACCAGAACTCTGAATCATTTGAGGCCTGACAAGACTATCTAGGGGTCCTGTTGGCAGCCGATACTCTGACCATAGGGAAATAGATCTGCTATCCTTCAACTCCCAAGAAGCTGGAAGCGAACATGCTTCCTTAGCTTAAGTAACTTTTTCCGACTCTAGGGAAAAGTGAATGGAGTTCTCACTGACCAGAAACTCAATCCTTGAGAAGGTAGGACTTTTGGGTAAGTTCAGTGTTCCCCCCCCCCCCAAATTTAAAAAGTGAAGATACAAAAGGAATACAAAAGTCACCTTATCAAAGTGACAAAAATAAGAAAAAACTAGAGGAAAGAAACTCCTAATCACAACCTATAGAACAAAAGAACATACAACAAGGCAATACACTAGGTTCTAGACCGATGTCTACTATTTTTCTTCTTCTTGACACATGAGACTTTGGATTTGAGCTCTTCAAGAGTCAGAGCCACCAAACTTGATGCCATCAAGGAAATCTGCTAGTGTCATATTAGAAGGAGGATCTAGCTCTAACGTTTATTAACACTATTCACCTTAAGTAAACTCTAAATACTATAAAAAACAGCTATAGAGTTAAAAACTTCTCCATGCTCTTTAGAAACAAGTTTAGTGGCACGTACTTCGATCCAGTCCAAAAAAGAAGTAAATGGAGTAGAAAGACCCTGAAATACTACAGCTACCTTAACCTCTTTATCCTCTGTGGCCATTTAGTAAATAGAGCCACATGTACATTAATAGAATCATGCGAATGCCTTACTATCTTCATAGGAAAAGTAGTGATAGAATGTCCAAAAACCCTACATTTAGAATAGCTCAAAGGCTTCCATTAGTATTCAACCTCTATAAGAATCTTTATTCCATCAACACATTTGACCCAAATTGTGTTTACAAAATCACTATTAGCACCCATCTCAACACAAACACGAGCACAGCTCACTCTATCTTGTCAAGCTGTAAAGGAGTCAACTACTATAGGTTTCCAAGATGACTTGCAATATAACTAGCACCTTGCTTATGGAAAAATTCTAAAGTTACATTCTAAAGCTTAACCTAAACAGGTATAGAATGAAACTCACCGCTTGGTAAAAACATTCTTATTTTCCATTGTTGAAGAATAAGGAGTTTCAAGAATCCTCATTAACTTGTGAATTAATGTAGTGAGGTAGTTGGGGGTTAGCACGTTACATTTTGTTGATACCAACCATGTTAAATTTTGTTATTACCAACCAGGTTAGGCCCAAGGAGTCAGGTTATGGTTGGTCTTAAAAGAATCGTACCGGATCAATGTTTTCCTAAACATCATCCTTCCTTTGTAGAGGTGGTCTTTGGCCCCAAAAAATCTGGTTCAAGAGGTTAAGTCCTGGACTTAGAAATTTGGCCATAGCAAATGAGGCCAACTCGAAGTTTCAGGTGGCTTTGAATATCCCCTCCTTTCTCATGTCAATGGAAGGATTCGTGTCATACAGCCAAGTTTGTTTCGGATATAGGTGAAAGGTTATGAAGGAACACTTTACTTAGGTATTTTCTAGGAAAAAGCCTTCCTTTTCCTTTTGGTAGAATGCATAGTAAAGGCTGTATTGCAAAAGGAAGGTCTCCTTGATGTCTTATTGAATGGTTAAGGATACTTCTTTAAATTCAATGATGAATACTCTTTGCTTAAGATTTTAAGGCAACCATGGTTTTTTGCCAACCGCCTTTTAGTTCTTAAGAGATGACGGGTAAGAATGGCTTTGAACCATGCCCACCCAAGAAAGATGCCTATGTAGATGAAGCTTTGGCAATTGTCCACGGAGACCACCTTCCAGTTCTAGAGAAATGGTGGGTGGGATGGCTTTGAACCATGTCCATATGGTTTGGAACCGTATTTTTCCAGGTTGGTGCCTTCGTGCAACCCATTAATTTGGAATGTGGTAACCATATTGGTTTCCAACTACTTAATCCATGTTCATTGTAAGTTGCTTGATAAAAATTTTGTTTGCTCTATCTCTTCGATTCATGGCACAAATTCGGTTGAGCAAAGGATAACTCTTTGGTAGGATCTATTGCAGATGAAAAACACCATCAATGAGCCCTAGATAATATTGGGGGATTTCAATAAATGCAGGCATTTGGAGGATAAAGTTGGGGGCACTGTTGTTTTTTTCCTAAAGGAATGGAGGATTTCACTGATTTTGTTACCAAGCTGACCTGGAAGAGACCTGTACAAGAGGTCCTCACCTTACACTATTTAATCATTGTTCTTCTAACCCTATCCTAAGGCAACTAGACTGAGATCACAGCTTCAAAAGCTCATATTCTTAGCTCAGGATTGTCGGATCACTATCATTCATTTGAATATGAATAGTGCCACGCAAAGATCTTTCTTCAAATTTTTAATTTTTGGGCGAAGCATCGACATTTTTTATCTACTGTTCAAAGAGTATGGAATAGTGAATTTGTTGGGACTCCTACGTTCCAAGTTGTTTCTAAGCTCAAATTGTTGTAAAAGGAACTCAAGGCTCCTTATAAGAAAGAGTTCTTTAATATTCAGCAAAGGAATTGAGAAGCCAAGACTCTTCTCCATGATTATTTTCAGTTTAATCATTCCAACCTTTTTGCAATAGACTGGAATGATGAAAAAACAATTTTTAGAAATCATCTTCTTAGTGCAACAGAAGAATCTTTTCTTAAGCAAAAGTCTAGGGTGACATGGCTCAAGCTTGTTCATTTGAACTCCCATTCAAGTATGAAGAATTACAACAGATTTGTAATCATTTTATTGATTAATATAGAATAAAAGTACAAATCCTGATACTTCAACCAAATTGAACTGCAAAAAATCATAAATGGTGATTCTTTCGTATTTTGATTCAGTTTGTCATTTGGTTAAGATGGGATCCAAATGATTTGCTATTTGGTTAGAGGGACCAAATTGAACCAAACCAATATTTATTGTCAATTAGTTTTCAAATGATCTTATAAATAAGTTACATATTTACAAGGTGTAATAATATAGATATTGACCCGTTTGTTGTTCCCCTTGAGTCTAGTTTGCATAAGGAGTTTGATTATTGCAAATGGAATAAAGGGAGTATGTTCAATCATTCAAACATGTAAATTTGAATGAAGAGGAACAGCAAACAAGTCAATATATATTTTCTTATATCATATAAGTATGTAACATACATAGAAAGATACAAAAACTAATTGGTTATAAATACTGGCTTAGTTTGGTTCAACTTATAGAACCAAACAAACCATTTTGGATCCCATCATATTCAAAACGCAAACTGAATCAAGATATAAAAAAATCACATTTTACAGTTCTATACGGTTCAGTTTGGTTTTATTAATAGCCTAAGACAAACTGAAGTTCTAACTTTTTTTCTCTCCTTTTATGATAGCATTAGTTTGGTTCAAAGCCTAAACCAAACCGTTTCAAACTTAACTATATTTGAAACGTTCGGTTCAGATCGCTAGTAAATCGAACAACTTTCAAAAGTTTAGGTACCTAAACCAAAACGCTTCAAATGCAGTTTAATTAGTTTAATTCAATTTAGTTTGGTTCGACTAGAACTAATTTAATAAACATCGATTTTTTTTATCGCATATTACTTAATACCCATAAATCACCATAACATTGATTTTGACGCAAGATCATAACTAAAAGAATTAACAGTTGGATTATAACAACATTTATGGACATCAGAATTAAAGAATCATGTATAATAATTCTCTTGATCAAGTTCTGACTCACTATTAGAGCTGCTGGAAACCAAACCACACTGAACTAAGAACCAAACCACAAAATCTGATTCATTTATATTATGGTTTGATCTGCAGTTTGATTCTTAACCGAACCATTTCCTCTATCTTTTTAATCATCTTTTATATAATCTTTTTATGACATGTTTGTACAATGTAATAATATATGTATTGATTTTTCCCCTTTATTCTAAATTGCATAAGTTTTTGAATATTGAAACTGAAATACAAAGTATGGATGAAATTAAACACTTTAACTTGTTTGAGTAGCAACTCTAACATTTGAAATGGAATGCATAGAGCAACTTCTTTTTAATGCTTATTCTAGTATATGATGACAATGGTCTAGTAAGGAATTTACTTGAAAGTTCGAGTATGAAGTTAAACTTGTTCAAACTTACTATTAGAGCAACTAGAAACCAAACTACGCTGAACTAAGAACCAAACCACAAAATCTGGCTCTTTTATATTTGGTTTGATTCGCAATTTGGTTCTTAACCAAATTATTCCCTCTAAATTTCAATCAGTTTTATATGATCGTTTATGACATGTATGTATGTTGTAATAATATATGTATTGATTTTCCTCTTTTATCTAATTTGCATAAGTTTTCGAATATTTGAAATGGAATACAAAGTATGGATAAAATTAAACATTTTAACTTGTTTGAGTAGCAACTCGAATATTTGAAATGGAAATCATAGAGCAACTTCTTTTTAATGTTTTTGATATATAATGACAATGAACTAATAAGGAATTTACTAGAAACATTCAAGTATCAAGTTACACTTGTTCGAGAAAAAACCTTTATTTTCATATCCATATGTGTGTTACAATCCAAATTTTAAATTCTTTTTGACTAAAAAGTTTACATCACATGTACATATAAAAATTGCAGGGAATAGAAGTATGCTGTATACAGTAAAATTTGGTTGGATCAACTAGGCATTTATGAAAGCAGTTCGAGTTGAATCAAACCCAACTAATCCACATTTAAAGCATTTCAATTCAATACCCTATACCGTTACAAAGCAGTTCAGTTCACTACGGGTTTAAACTAAACCAAACTGAGCAATTAATCCCTTGGTCCAATGCAATTCTACAACTAGATATTTAACTTAAAAAACCAGCTTCACCGTTGAAATCCCTGTTGTGATCTATTTGTATATGTAATGAAACATGTACCCAAAGAATTGGTTCACGTGATAATACACATAGAATACAAAAGAGGATCATGTTCAAATAAGTTTCAACATTACCATTGAGATGGAAAACATGGATTAGCTTGCAAAATAAGAAAAGACAGAGAAGAGAGAAAAAATGCACTGTAAAGCCAAGAACTCAAAAGGTCCTTAGAAAAAATTATCACCAACATCAAAAAGCTCCACTTGGCTGTAACCACATAATTTAATCTTATAAGACAAGTTAATTACCACCGTGAAAATTGAAATGGAACCCATGACAAGTTTACTAAAAGCTTAAGTTATTAACCATGGCGTTTATGTCCATACCCTGCATATAAAGCTCTAGACAAATTTCACATTGTAGTAATCAAGGAGATCAGAGTTTAATTGTACATAAAGACAGGGTTTCTTCTTATAGAAATGGGTAACCCTTTTTAAGCACCAAAATAGGTATCCCTTTTTATTCTGCAATCTGTCTTCTGAATCTTAAGCACTGTATCACATGCAAAGCTTACTTCAAAATCTAGGTTCACCAAAACACAAAGCCATCTTACAGCTAAAAATGTTATATAATATCCATCTATATCGCTCATGCTGTCATGTGTATAAATATATATATGGGTTTAGGAAACAATTTGCACTAAGACATACCTTCGTAGCCACAATTCCGAAGCAATGCACCCACAACTTGCCGAGTAGAATCATCATTCTCCACCAATAAAACTTTTAGAGACCTCAGTGGCAGAAATCTCTCCCAGCAAATAAAAGGTCCTTCTTGTTGTTGATCTGATCTATGAAAAACAGCCTCAGAAGGGGCATGGTCCTGTTCATGGCCTACTTCTTTGTGCCCAGCCAAGGGACCTTCCACATCCTCATTAATTTGCAACTCATCTTCCTCAGACAGGTCCTGGCCATCACCCTCCACTCCATCCCTTATGTTCTTCTGTTCATCTTTTTTAAAGTAATTTTGTTCCGCAAACCCTTTATTCACAGACCTACTATTGTTCATTTGAGCAAACGTCATCAACCAGATTCAATAATTTCAACAAAGGTGTTGGGAAGCATTGCCGAGAAAACCATCTTCAATCCCAAAAGATAATTGTGCAATCTTTCATACACCAACTCACTTAACCCTGCAGAAAATGCAAAGATTCATAAATGTCAAAGCTTTTAATAGAAATCACACTAACACAGCCAGGAAATAAATAATGAAACTGACAAGAAAAAAAAAACACATGCAAAGGAATGACTTAAATGAAACAGAAATCTGCTAGGGTGATATCAGATTGTTTCACTATACAAACAGGATATTTGTGATAAAACAGGCCAAAGAAGATCCTCAAAGTGTTAGCGAGTGAAATAGCACTCAAAGTGCATTTACATTCATTGTAACACAACGACAGCAAGAAATAGCACTACCATGAGCCATAGCATTAGGTAAATGCAATCATGACATGTCAAACAGTGGATAGCTATCTGAGTTAAAAGTAAGACACAATCATGGCCATAAGATAGTTATCCACTGTGATAAAGTTACTACTGAGTTAAAGTTATAACTATTGCCCAAACTTAATGACCATTAACAACCAATAATCCCAGATTAAATAGGCTGATTAAAGCTATAGTAAAAAAATAAATGGAGTGCATTTCAATGGGGAAGGAATAAAAGTAAGTTACAACTATTAACTTCCAGCTATTTCCACTGATGTTTTTACATCCCACTAGGCCATGAGCTTTTAGATAACATTTTCTTTTGTTTTCCTCTTTAGACCAAATAAGTAATATTCATTAATTCTCCTTCCCTTAAATTCTTTGATAAAGTGCATAAAATGGTCATTTTAACATCTGTAAGGATAAAAATTATTATTTTTAAGAAATAAATACACGCCTAAAGTTCTGCTCTCACCATGGACTTTAAATATAAGAAACTTCTCCAACTTTTTGATCGCTTGTTCTTGCTCAACACTGCTGCAGAAGCTTGAAATACACAGATGTTAGAAGCTCAGCAAGCGCCATAAAAACACAAATCATGAGAAAATGCAGAATTCCTAATATCAACTCTGTAAAAGAAAGTTCTTCATAAAACGCAGCTTATCAATGGATAATATGGTCTTATGCTTAATAAAAAATGAAAACAGCCTCAACAAAAATCGAATTTCCATCGTGGAACATAAGATTAGTGTGGTGCGGTAATAAAAAGTTTAAACCATTATTGAACCTCAAACTTCACGCTGATTCATAATCAGGAAAAATTCAACGAAGCAGTGTATATATTATATAACTGCATTATTAAACTCAAAAACCTCTTAAATATTATTCCGTGATTTTTCTCCTTAAAAACCACAGGGATTGTGAAGAAAAATCAAGCAATTGACTTTTCACAATGAGAAGCCGTTTTTCTCCCTTGATTTGTCTCAAAAATAAAGTGTAAAGTGATTTTAATGATAAACGAAATAAACAGTGAAATTTTACTGGATAAACTGTCCTCCTGGAAAAAAAAGAAAATTAATCCAATAAAAATGAACTTATTTTTCTTGCAAATTAAGTTTATCAAAATCCATTGAGAAAAAGAAGAAAAAAGAAAATTCTTCAAATCAAACGGGCATGCTTCTAATAAAAACAGAGTAACGCTTCTTTGAAATTATTCGAAATTTTTATTCAAAAGAAAAAAAAAAAAAAAGGAAGAAGTAACAGCAGTTATTAATTTCATACGTTAATCTTACTTAGAAAGTGAAACTTTCTTCCTCGAAGTTCATTATACAACTCGAAAAATACGAAATGGTTCATAACAAACCCAACTCTACAGAGAACTTTCAAGAAAATAAAGCTACTTCATTAATTTACAGCTCAATTCAAACTTATGTAAAAAGATGAATAAACAAATAAGAGAGAAAGAGAGAGAGAGAGAAGTAGAAAAAAAAAAAAGATGAATGTTCATCTCCAAAACAAAAAGAATCGTGAAATTCAAACTCAAACTTCAAGGAATCAAATTCTTCAAACAAAAATTCCACACAATACCTTGTGCAATCTCGATGCGAATCGGTTCATCAACAAGAACGAGAGCTTCAAACAAGAACGACACTCCAAAATTTGCCTTCAACAATTACAGAGTAGAGTTAGGGTTTGGTTTTGTTGTTGTTGTATTTTAAAAACAAAAATTTCCTTAGTTTCTCTCAGTAAAAGTAATATAAAAACGAAGCGGCTTTGAGAAGGGGGAAAAAGAATGAGAAGAGAGAGAAAAAAATTGGGCCTCAACAAGTGCCACGTGAAATGCCACGTAGGATTCAATTGTGATGATGTGGAATAGGATCTAAAGCCGGTCGATGAGAAGTTAGCGATAAATCTTTGGTGATCTTTTAGATCTGGCAAGGTGCACGTGGCGCTCTGTGGGATGAGTTAAAGATGCTCCGTTTTGTGTACATAAAAACTGGGAAGTCCGCGACGTCGTTTTCGTGTGACCACCATTGCTGCTTTGGAATGAACCGGAGCTTATCTAGTACTCAACGACGATAATACCCCCGTAGGCGTAAGGTTATTACGTGGCTGAGGACAAGAGTTTGCCACGTAGGATAAAAAATATCTAGGTTTGAGTTTGGCAAGTGGGCAACTAGACGTTATAAAAATGGTAAACTAGTGGTTTTTTTTATGGATAATTTTTGGATCAATGATGACAGATGGCCATTGGCCTTAATTTCAATGTTGCCTAACTATTTTCCATAAGAATGATGTAGCACTTTGTATTATTTGATGTCTAGCTTACATGGAACTATAGATGTCAGATGAGTTATACATGGTGACACCCATGATGCTTAAAAATGTTCATGCGGAGCATCCAACTTAAAAAAAAAAAATTAAAAATTAAATTGGATTGAAAATAATTTTAAAAATAAGTAAATAAAATTATTTTCATGTTTTTTTTTCCTTATCCCTGTGCTGAATGGTTTAATAATAACAAAGAAAAAGAAAAGAACAGACATTATAATTAAAATAAATAAATAAATAGATTGCAAATATATTTTATTATTACTTCATTCATACTTAACTTTGGAATGTACGGGAGCATTCTTGCTTAAAATTAACTATACAATAGGAAATCATTTCTTGTTATTGATAACAATAATTGTTTTAATAAGGTCTACAATACTAAACTGTGATATGACACAACAAGAAGATTTTCATTACGATACAATATACATGTCAAAACGGTTGTTTGAGGCACTTAAAATCACCCTAATAGATATAAGGTGCTCTAATAAGTTTTTAAGGTGGAAAATAAAACTATCCTATAAAAGTTATATGTGAAGAACCACAATATACATAATAAATACTACATCTAACTTGCAAATGCGATTTAATGGCGGTACAAAAGCTTTGTAATCTCGTATTATACACTTGATATAACGTATATCTTATGTTATAAATGCAATTTTGTAATGGATTTTAGTAATTTCTTTTATCTGACTTATATTTGGTACTTTTTTTTAATTATTGTAGACACACTATTCATCCTTATGCATTAGTATTATCCTGCGCAAACTAATAAATAGTAAGGTAACTATTAAAAATAAAATGACTTATAATATAACTTATATGGCAACTAAATGTATATTGTCAAAAAAAATTTAAAAACCTTGAATATTTATTATCTGTTTAATTGCAAGGACGTGAGCATTATCACGATAATTTGTTGAAAACCATGGAGAAAACGATTCTAGTATAGTGAAATGATATTACACATCGCATGTAATATACATGCAATATGTAATTACACTAATTTTCTAACATGTAGTTATGTAGGTGATAATTACTTTAAAAACTACCCACAACATTGTTTAAGTGTTAGTATATAGTTGGTAATTATATGCCACAAATACTCACTCAATATTTTTCTAGTGAAATGTGTCTTATTATGAGATATGAAGCACATATAGTGAAATGTTTAAAGCCTTCCCAAGAAAAAAATGAAACCAATTTTGTAACACAAGATAATGTATGCTTAAGAAGCATTGTCAGTTGTCAGTGTGAAAAATAATAATTTTGTGTTTATAGATTTTATGATTATAAAATAAAGATATGAATGTAATTAATATTTGATAGAAGCTATGGATATTAAAAACAAATTAATTTTGTGATAGAATTATAAATTGATAGAATCCCCCACTATAAATCTATTATGAGTATTAAAAGAGCCAAAGATTCAATTAATGCATTTGTCATAATTTATAATTGGATTGTTAGCAACATAGAGAATAAAAAGAAATAACACTCAAAATTCAAAATCAAAACTTCAAAAATATCATAATAAACTCAAAAGTTTATAGTATAACATTGACAAAACACAGATTATTTATAGACACATAAGACAATCCTAACATGGCCTTAAATAATTGGCAACTTACTAAACAATAGGATACCGAATAAAAAACTTTAAAAATATGACTCAATCATAAAATTCTAAAAAAAAATAAAAGAAAATAACATATCAATGACATATGGAAATAAGCTCCTTTGACTAGACAATTGGACAAATATTTTGCTCTTCTTTTAATTGAATATAATCCCTATCATTGTCATGAGGCTAAAAAATTTATCCTCGAATCCTGGCTTTTTACACCAGAAATTTCTCTGGCAATTTCTTTTTATTGTATGATCTAGTAGAAATTAGCTCCTACGACTTCAGGACATGCTCAAAATTTCTTGTTAGATTTTGTTGAGCTTGGATTTTAATTTTTGATTTATTTTTCTTTATTCCAATTTACATCAAATTCTAACCTGTTTAATGTAAATAATTGACTAAGAATTAAAGGATAGTCTAATTTTTTTAAAAAAATTTGGAGTCACCACACGATATAAAATTGAGAAAAAAGTTAAATTATGACTAATGGAGAGGTTATCCTAATTTTGCTATTGACCTACGAAAAATTACCATATAAAAATAATTACTAGAAATGCATTAGTCTAGAGCTATCCTATTAAAACCTAAATTGTTACCATATTTAACTTTCCAATTATATATTATTTCCTATTATATACTAAATAATATTCCTATGTGATTGTTGGTCATTAATTAGAGCTACTGAGTCTTACATTTATAAACATATATTCTATCTCTTACTCGATTCGACGGGCAAGTATACCTACTGCTTATTAGTACAAATGACCATAGGTACGGATTACAAACACTAGTACTAGTTAATTTTCCTATTATCTAGCAATCTAATAATTGAATTGAATAAATTAATATAATTCAAGCAATTAAACTACACTAAAACTAAGTGCACCAAATTAATACAATAACCAACACAATCTCAACAACAATATTATATCATAACAAGTTTCCTCCGCCACATTAACATGATTTCTCATATTGTTCTTTCGTCAATTATTGTCCACAAGGACCCTTAAATCATAAGTTTTATTCTTAAACTACTTAATCTTAGTTGTGTCTACTGGAATTTCTTCTCAATTAATAGTTAATTAAGACTATATTAATTTCTCATTAACCTTCTTGGATTCCACCAGATATGCAACAAACTTCCTAATAATATCTCTATTAGCAGGAGTAATTTGTTCTAACATCTTAGATCTACTCGATGGAATTGTTTCTAAATATGTTCCATCGAGATCTACTGCAAGACCGTCATGTACTGCACTATCTCAACTTTATTGAAGTTCCAACTACTAGAAATAAAAAATTAATTGGGGGAAGTTGAATATATCCGTAAGTTCATGTTAACGTAACTTCATAAACCATGTATTATTACTCACTCATGAATAAACTACAACAACGACAACAACAAGATGCAGAAACGAATAGTAAATGATCTAAATGAAACATCAAAATAAAGGAAAGAAGAAAACCCCTTTTCTATTACAATAAGGAAGGTGTCTACACAAACATGAACAATGGATTCCAGATGTCTTTCTCAAAGTCTTCCAGAAAATACAGGTTATAATACTTGGAATTATAGATGATGCACTTGACTCATGGTTTCTCTCTCTCTATCACTACCATCAACTCAATGGGTACGATAAAAAATTGAATTACTATGTATGAATTTTGTGACTTGTCCCAATAGTTGGAAGCTATTTATACTCCCACTTGGATGCCCATTCGGACATTACTCTTCTAAATAAAGTTTCATACATGTCCCTTGTACAAACACCGATCCAACGCTTTAAAAATGCAAAACAGGGCCGATCATACCCTTCATCATGAGGGTTATGGAGGGTGTGATTGTTGCTGTCCAACAAAAAATTCTTTAAGTCACTCACCTATACGCCCGCGATTGACACTGTTCTCCACTAAGTCCTCCATAACGCCCGTCATGATGATCGTGATGGTCTCTGTGGCCCATTTCTTTATTATAACAGGTGTTACGGACCTCTGATCTTCATATAAAGTCTAGTATCATCCATGATTTGCTTTGATTTGCTCAAAAATCACCTGAAATGAAATATGTATAGTATTTAAGTATCAGTTCTTGATACATACTAAATTTCACTTAATATGTAAAGGAAATTATGAATAATTTATGCTTATCAGTAATATTTACAAGATATTTACTTGCCTATTTTATTTAAGATTTCTAAAATTACTCAAATGTTCTTTCCAATTTTATCAAGATTTACAAGGTGAGTCAAATACATCAAATTTCGCGTAAAAGCAACTAGTATTCACATATAATAAATTAGAAACTACATCTACACATAATTAAGCAAGTAACAACATTTACATTGAATCTACACAAATATAGTTTTTTTTTTGTTTTGCTTTTAGAGTCGCTCGTTAGGTACTTACATATCTACTATTTAAGATCAGAAGATACGTAGTCTTTTAATGAAAATTTTAATTTGTCAGTCACTTTTAGAATTTTTAAAATTCTTTTCACTTTAAGTTCACTAAGTTTTATTAATTTTATGGAAATAGATTTTTTGTGGTGAACCCTAAATCTATTGAATTGGATTTTGCAATTTTATGAAAAATCGAATTTTCTAAGTGACAAAAGATTTTTGACGAACACATCAGCTCAATTTATATGTTACAACATATCAAATCAATAAGAAATATTAATTTTTAGCATGATAATTAAAATAAATTAAATTTACACATCATTTTAGCAAGATATCAATTTACGCTATTATAGATATATAATAAAAAGTTCATAGAGCTCAAAGCTTTCAAAAATCAACGTATAATGAGATATTAATTACGAATTTAGTTAGATCAAGATTTTCATACTAAAATATTATGAATAGAACGCTTATATATATACATCATGACAATAATCAAACATATGCATCAAATATCCATGCCAAGATTTCAAAATCACATAAAGGATTTTTAATTCCATACAAACTTAAAGATTTAATTTAGGAAAAAGATATTATAAGACAAAAAATTGTTGATTAAAGATGCTATTACCATTACAAGTATTTTAGATTTTCCAAGAGCACCTGCATATAACGTTACCATTATTAAATACACTAATATCATCATCATCATCGTTGTTTAAAAAAAATGAAGAAGGTTGCAGAACTTGCCTGGACGATAGCAAGAGGGCACATGGAAAGGGCAATCAGGCCGAGTAGCCCGCTAGTGGGTGGGGAGGTCATTTGCAAGTAGTGACTGGAGGAGGGTGGAGTAGCTTTGGGAGTGTGTCGGATAGCCAAAGGGTAAAATTAACATTAAGGAGCCTCACATCAAGTCAAAATGATCAAATTCAACCTATACTTTAAACCAATTCAACCAATCTAAGTTCCAAATGAGTAGAGGATTCAATACACAACAATATTAAACGATATCAATTAAAGAAACCAATAATCATTTATATACTTGGTTCTTAACAAGCATAAATTAATCTTAACCAAGCCATCAAAATTAATCTAGGCTTACTTCAATGTAAAAGGATCGTATAAAAACATATCACTAGAATCATTGTTTTAAACTAAGTGATTCATACTTTCAAAGAAAGCAAAATAAAACGTAAACGTGTAAAAGTCAAAATGGTTTTACCACATTTCATCTAATTAAGTCCACTAAGATGAAATGACCTTCCCATCTTGCAAAACTTCTTGAAGTGTTTCATTTTTGTTTTGTTTCTAGGATTTAAAAGCTAAGTATATTTGTATTCAGTTGGATCCTAAGCTAATTTATTTTGCTGCACTATGGTCATTTCTTGAGAAATATTTTCAAATTTACCACTATAATTACAACTTTTATTAAAGGCAACTTTAACAAACCAATTCTTATATATATATATATATATATTATATGTATAGCGATCGTAAACCACTTTGATCACTAATTTCACTTTATCTACTTATGGACTTTTCCAAGTTTTGTTGCTTTTAGAAAATTAAATGGGTTATCCTTGAATCATCAAGATAAATTTCAATGAAATATTTACAATTCAAGAGTTTCTAACTTAATGATAACATCATTTATAGATTCATCATTTTCTCAACATTTACTTTTAATAAGTTTCTTATTTTAAACTTTCAAAACATTACATTCACATAGAAAATATCTTGTTTATTCCCAATTTATTTTATCATACCTTCCTTATGACATTTATAAAATTCATCATATAATATATCGTACATGTTTGAAGTTTATTATGATAAATAGAAAAATAGGGGGGAAGAATTGTATACCTTATCACTGTCATCCAATGCCATGAGACAAAATACTCTCTTATGATTACTTTTGTATGGTAAGGTTACTATAACTAGTCAATCATGTGCAACAAGCATGCTTGTTAACCCGAGAGGAGTCTCGAAATGATGGCATAGTGTAGATAACATAGGGGGAGGCATGGGAGAGGAAGAAAAAAAAAACTTGATTTTGCAAGCATATGAATGTGATGGAAGATCAAATCAAGTAGACTTCACTATTGTTTGTTCATTCTTCGTTGAATAGGTGTTTGAATCTTTCATGAGGATATCTCAATTGAGCTTCCACATTACTCTGAACCTTAGCAATATGTAAAATTCTCTCTAAATGAGAAGAAAAACCTCTTATCTATAGATACTTGAGGCTGTTACTAACCATTGGATGCCACATGGATAGATGGTTAAGATTAAGCATTGCAAATCACCATTAAATCATCCTTGAGTATCTAAGAGTAGTGTTGAAGCCTTCTTTATTTTTGTAGTGGAATGGGTTTGCAAGAGCCTAAGACTTTTATTATGTACAAAAGGTCTAATCTTCTTATTAAATATCACATCTTTAATATAAAAAGAGCTTATTTTAGTTTACATAAGCCCTATTATAACTAAGCAAAGTATAAACTGAAAATACACTAGGAATACTCAAGAGGTGGGGGTGGGGGATTAATTTAGTATTTGCCCAAAAGATCCCAAAAAATTAACTTTAATTTAAGTAGATTAGAGAACAGATAAATTTGCAATGGATAAATAATCAATAGATATAAAGCGTAAATTAAAGAGATAAGGATAAAGAAAATCAAGCCAATTTTTAATGTGGAGTTCATCCCACTTCCTACTCTCTATGGTCCACAAATTGCCTCTATTGAGGTTTTCACCACTACTTCAATTAATTTTAAAAGTTAGCTCAAGATGAGCAATTACACAGCTTAGGAAATAAAATATTTCCTCTCTCTAAGTGCTCTTGAATGAATAACAATAAATTTGAACTTAGCAATAAAGCATATTTTTCTCTCTTTAATAGATTTACAAATATTATATACAAGAAAACAAAAAGAAAATTTTATTTGATTGCAATAAAGATATTGTAAATGATTTTTGGTATTTCCTCCATCTTGTTGTTCTCCGGGACGTATATATAAATAACCTTTAAATTTCAAAAGTTCGTTAGACACAATGTCTATAATCTGCCAAACATTAAATGCACTTCAACGGTCTTTTCTTGCCACATCATCTTTAGTATTAAAGTCGTCACGCCTTAGTCTGCCACATCCTAACTTTGTTCTCGATAGCCTCTCCACATGCGCGCTTCTTCGAACTTCAAAATTGAACTGTCGCACCCTCAACTTGATTTTGTTGAGGCTTTGACTTGAGACCAACACTATGTTGTCTTTAGCTTTGTCGAGCCTTAGGTTTGAACTGGTCGTGCATCAACTCTTTAGCACATCAAGTTCTCGACCTGACCCTTGACTAACCCCTCGATCACTGGTTTGGCATTTTTGAGCTTGTCTAGCCTTGGCTTTAGCTTTGTTGTGCCTCAAACACTTGATTTGGCTTGCCCTCGATAGCTTCTATTTCTACTAAAACATGTAGAAAACTCCACAAACACGCATAATTGACTAATTAAATGTAATTTATAACAGATAAATAATTAATTGTGCATCATATCATTTCATCAAAATTCACATTGAACACTCAAATTCAACATAAATTATCCTAGAAAAATATTTTTTAAGTTTACTTTTCACGAATGAGAAAACTGAATAATGCTAGGAGTAGAGTAAATTAGTATAAATTTCTATTTTGAGTCTACCAAGTCAAATCTCCCTAAAATATCCCATATTAGACTCGCTATTCTAAGCTCTACCACTATTCCAAAAGGCTAGTTCATGGAATTAAATTGAATCAAGAGGTCCATTACTTAAATGACCTAGCCTTCTACAACTCATTATTATCACTCTATGTGGCCATTTTTATTGTGCTCTCTCTTGGATTTAGGAAAAAAAATCTTTAAATATTAAGCTAGTTTCTCCACATCACTTAAGGACTTACTTTAGCTTTTAGGGCAATTAATTTCTTCCTTAACATCCCAAAATGGGGGTTACAATTGATGATTGATCACATTCGATGAACGTAAAGGTTAATCTTTGAGAAGTCTTGATCTATTGATATGTAAAAGGATGTCTTAAGTCATGTTTGGTTGCAATAACTAGATTGAACAAAGAGAACTAAACACCACTAGGGATGTAAGCGGGCGGGTTTTTATAGGGTACCCGACCCGCCCAACCCGATAAATACCCTATAGGGTTTGGGATGGGTTTTGGGACAAGCATAAAACCTGTTGGGAAACTCGAACCCGTTTAAATATATAAATATATATTATGTTTGGCTTCAGTCTCTTAAATAACCAACTGTGCTCCATTAATTGTAAAGCTATTTTTTTCTTTTTTATTAAATCATTTAGAAAAAGTAAAAAACCCTAGGATAGTAGACTAATACTCTATGGTCTCCACTTTCAGCCTTAGTCTTGGCTCACTCTTCTCAAATTCAAGCCTCTCACTCCCGTTACCGCATTGTTTCATTTAATGATTTTTTTCTCATGAAAATAATTGAGATTTTATAAAGAGGATTGCATGAGTAATGATAAGAGTTTTTTTTCTTAGCCTATAAAGAAGGAACGAATCGAAAATAGAAAAAGATGAAAAAAACATTTATAATGACGTTTTTAAATATTTTATTATGTAATGATTCTCATTTTATATCGGGTTTCGGGTTCGGGTACCATATAGTGTTTGTTTAGCAGGTTTTGGGTTCATAGACAAAAACTCTATAAGGTTTGGGACGGGTTTTGGGAATCCTATTGTGTATCGGGTTCGGATTCAAGTTTTAGTATACCCGTCCCGGTTGCATTCCTAAACACCACAGTACAATAAGTACTAAACAATACAATTTTCTTTTATTATGTTTGGTGCACATAATACGGGATAACACTGGACAAAATTTGTATTAAGAGATTTTATTTTTGTCCAATTTCGATATTTTTGTACGATGAAATATAAAGACAAAAAATTTTAGTTTTGTCTAATCCTAGATATATTTTGTAAACCAAACAGGGTATACTAACTTTGTCCAGTCCTATATCATAAAAAATTGTATAACCAAATGCTACCTGAAAGAAAGGTATAAAGGAAGTACAAACAAGACAAACTCATATCTTAAAGAGCATTCATGTGATGGTTGCATTAAAAATCATCTTAATGCACTTAAATATATTGCTAGACAATTGTTGAAGAAGAGTCAAATAGATCAGATACTTTTGGAATCACAGTTTGTTTGAAATTAGACATTTTTAAGTTTTATGACATTTATTTATGAGGATAAATACATCAATTTTTATCAATTTAGAATCTAAACTTTTATTTATGTGATATAGTAGATGTACTTTTAATTTCATTGTTGGTAAAAATTTAGATACTAAAACTATATTTAGATTAAGGGAAAGAGAAGGAAAGGGGTATGGGGAAAGAAGGAAATGGAGAGGAAACAATTCCTTTCCCTTGTTGAGATAAAGGCATATAATGTGCATGCATTTTTAATTTTTGATGATTTAGTATAAACTTTTTATTTTTAGCTATTTAATGTTTTTTTTTTCTAATTTAGTTTCAATTTAATATCTCCGTTAACATACAATTAATGATTGTAACAAGCTTTTTTTTTTCCTTTTGCCTTTTAGTGTCAGTAATTTGGTTTTAACTACATCTCAATATCCACACTTAGTGTCATTACCTTTTGGTATTTGTTTATTAATTAATTCATTGAATTATAATTTTTTACTTTTAATTGATATATTATTTTAGAAACGAAAATAAAACTATTTATATTTAAAAATTTCATTTGGAATTTTTTTTTTTGCATATGGTTTACAATTTCAATAAAATCTTTCATTGCTAGAAAACACATAACATCAATTTGATATGAGTATTGGATTTAGTTATGTGTTTCAAGACTTCACAACCAGATGAATTGTTGAAATGATTATTATTTATAAATTATGTGTTGTTTGATCTTGTAACTTGAATTTTCAAACTTATCAAATAAAACATTTTTATAAATCATAATACTTTTAGTAGTGGCCCTTCAAAGACCATTGTTAGATTGTTCAAAAACTCTTCCCTCAATCCTTGAGATCAAGGAATTTATATCAATTGGCTCACCTACTTAGTCAAGAGGAAAAAGGATAAAAAGGAAGACCCTCTTTTTAGTTGCTATGAAAAAATTACTTCACCTCCCTGAGACTAGCTATGACACGAATTAAATCTTCCTACCAAATGAAGGGTCTTGTTAGACCACATGTAGGCTTGGAGGTCTAATAAAAATTCGACACTCACCAATATTTATTTTTGAAAATGCAAAAAATAAAAAACATAAGACAACAACTCGAGAAAAAATGGTCATCATTAATATATAATTTCAAGTTAATTAGCAACTTTAAATAATTTGCAACACTAACTTTCCAGCCACTGTGAGTTTGCATCTTTATAATATCTTATTTATAAACTATGGAATACAACGTTTGAAAAACTAATACAAAAGTATTATTAGAGACATCACAAAATATTATATTATATGAAAGTGTATTATTTGATATGAATAGAAAAATTTGCAATCTAAAGTTTTTTTTTTTTACCAACAATTTAAAGTTAAATGATATTTGGTTTGCAACTTATAATCATTAAATTTTATATGGTTCAAATAGTTTAAAGACCTTTATGCAATCTCAAATAAAAATACATCAGATAAGCTTCCCAACGTTATAAATTTTGTTAAAGCCATGCATCACATCTAAAAGTAATACATGTTGAAAATACTAACACAAAAAGGTTTCTTGTAATTCTTAAAATAATATATCAATTAAAAAAATTTAAATATTATTTTTTAATAAATTGATTAGCGAATAGACATAAAAACGCATCAAAACTAAAGTAAGACACCATTATTTAATTAAAACTAAAGTATAGACACTAAAGTACAAAAAATTTATAAAACTTCTATGGTCTCGTCAAGTAGACTATTTGGTTAATGATTTGACTGTTGAAATAAATATAATAAGTGATATAAATCTAAACAGTTAAATAAACAATAAAACTAGACTTGTTAAAAAATATGACAATACCATAGAATTTTATAAAAATGTAATAATTATTAACTTTTTCATAAACAAAAGTACCGAATTGAAAAAAAAAAAGTATGAAATGGCTAAGAATGAGATTGAAATGCTAAATTGCTAAAAATTGAAGATGATATTTATCCTTCCCATATACCACATAAAAATGTTGTAAATGGCACTTTTACATTGAAGAGACACTTTGAAAATTTTAGGTTGTTTTAGTGTTTTAGTAAGTTAAAAAAAATACCTAATTAACTTTCCAAACACAATTACTCCTCCCTATTTCCTTCCTATTTGATCAATTATTTTCTGTCTATTGTTTTCCTTTCAATTTATTCCCTTTTAAGTTTCTTTTCCTTATTTCCAAACCTAGCGTAAATGACTAATCAAATTAAAGACATAAATATTAAATTATAACCAAATTAAAAGTACAGACAGATTAAATAAAATAGAAAATTACAAGATAACTCAGTAAAAATGAAAATCGCAATACTTGTCTTAACTTTCATCCTGTTATCAAAATATTAGATTTGTGTAGAAAAGTTACAAAGATAAAAGCCATACTAATCTCACGAAACATAAAGCTTTACAAAACGAGATGAATGGATTCAACTTTAACAAGCCAGGTAGACCATAGATGTAGAGGCAGCCTAGCTAATCTATTGTGAATTGAATGCATAAGATTGCAGTGCTAATATTAAATACAAACAAATATTGACTTCCCTAGATGCAATCTTCTTTCCTCTCTCTGCCATCTTATTTCTCATTTAATCAATTTGTAGTGTTTTCATGAATTCCCATAAAACATCATGTTTCTTGTTTGGCTTCTTGGAAAGTACCCTAGGGTCTTTTCTGAAGATTTAATATTGAAAATATGTATTGATCCCTTGATTTAAGAAAGACGTAAAAGATACATAATAGCATTTTCCGAAGCTACTAACTGGCCTGTCGATGTTGTTGGGAGTAGCATTGAAAAAAACTCAGTGAAAATCAAGTTTTATTAAAACCATTGGTTTCAGAAACTCAAATATATAAACAATAAGGCATAGAGTAAAAAAAAGATGGAGATAGAATCACTAATTTTAGGGAATGGAATAGAGAAATAATAATTATTTTATATAACTTGTTTGAGGTCTTATGCGTGAATACGGAAATATGTTAAATGAAAAAAAATAGAAATATTCTCTTGGCCTTATAAATAAATTGCAATTCCTCAAATTGCAATAATAGCAATTTTATAAAATAACTATTCTGCTAACCAAGTTCTGGAATGAGTTTATAGGAAAAGAACAATAATTTTATGCTACTTTTATAAAGACAGTCAAATATAATAAAAGTCCGTTATTAGTACGGATGATCATGTGATTTAGTGGTGTCTCTTCTTATTTTTCATATGAGAGGTCGTAAATTTTATCTCTCTCTCCCTCGTCGTAATAGCGAAAAAAATAAAATGCCATTACTATCATAAGTTGACACTATATCACCAACAACTAGTAATAATAATAGAATGACAAGAAACTGGGGCTAAAATCTAATTGCTATAAATTTTCATTACTCCGAGAACGAAAGTACCTGAAACAGCATTTGATAGACACGAGAGAAAGTAAAGGTCGAAATGTAAGTTTAATCTACCACAAACCTAGTTAAAGGTCATGACTCATGACGCTACTAATTATCATCAGTTAACATAAAAACCGTAATAATGATAAAAAAAGTAATGTCCTATGTTAGTTGGAGTTTATCCAACTGAAGTAGGTCAAAAAGCATGCAACTAGCTTCTGATTGCAAATAAACCAAACTCGGTGATGCAAGCTTGCAAGTCACTTCATGATTAGGCTCGTGAAAAAGCTCTCAAGTAGGTTTGTTAATAGACTCATTAACATACTCATTAGTAAATTTATAAGTTTTATATTTATGATATATTAATACATAATTAAAATAAAAATACTAATTTTTACTTAATATATATTTATCAACTCTTATATATTATTTTTACATTTGAAAAAAATATTATTTAAACGAATTAAGATCAAACTTTAATTTTATGTTTGATAAAAACTCCTTAGATTCAATAAAAAGCTCTACTCAAGTTCAAACCCGATAATTTTTAAATAAGGCTCCGACTAGGCTCACGAGCAGGACTTCAAGCGCCCCTTTTCATCTCACAGATTCTATTGGTGGCTAATTCAAGTCCAATGGTTATATTTTCGTTCGACTCTTCTCCTTCTCCGTTCGATTCTCATCGGCCCCTCTCGACTCACGTACCCCTCTGTCGCAATGATGTCGAAAAGAAGCTAAAGTCGGAGTGCAGGGGATAGCCTCGATTGGACAAAAGTCGTGCTTTTCACTAGACCGGAGTCCAAATCCAAACAATTACTGACTCGAAGTGTGTCTGTTTGATTTATTATATTTTGATCATTTTATTATTATATTTTTATTATTTTTAAGTAAATATTTATTGAAAAGTAGATACCGGTATAAAATTGATAATTTTACTCATAAATAAATTAAACAAATACGATGCATATATGATATAAATAATTTACAAATACAATTTAGATACAGAAAATAATATGATAATCCAAACAGATTACAAATCTTGCCCTTACAAATAATCTGACGTGCAAGAGGAATAATTATAAGCAAATAAAAGCTAATAAAAGAGTGGAATCCTGGAAATTGTTCATGTTATTAATTACCATGCACAATGTCAAGAAAAAATAAAAAATGAAAAGAAGAAACGATTTTCATATTTACAAAGAGGAGATCATTTTCCTCATCTTCCATTAAGAATCCTTGTCTTTTTTAAATCATAGGTAACCACTTCCGTTAACAGTGTCCATCACTTATGCTTTTTCAATCACTTATCACTAAGAACAAGTAGTGACGATCACTAGAAATATTTATTAGGGTAAAACTTTGAAGATTATATAGACCACTGGTGTTTCTAAAAGTCAACATTTAAACTCTTAAAAATTAACGTGATAATAATATGTAAATTTTGTTTATTTGGTTCAAACATATCATTACATATAAGACATTTAATTAATAAATATTTAAAAAAATATTTAAATTTTAAATATTAAAGAATGAAAACCTTTTTTTATTTCTCTTTTGTCTTCCGAACTTTACGTTTAAAGTGTAATTCTAATAAAAAAAGCCTTTTTTAGTAAAAATAATGTCACGAGGTGTGTTTTAATATAATAAAAAATTTTCCTAATATATTTGTTTCATACTAAAGTGCAATTCTAGAAGAAGAAAAATAAGAATGGACTTTTTTTTTTCTAAAGAAATTAATTATGTAAAAAAAATAAAAATTTACAATATTTTTCATTAAACATATTATATATGCAATAACATGTTAGCACCAACTATACAAAAATTACATATTATCATCACATTATTTGTTTAAGGGTGTAAGTGTTGACTTTTGAAAAAATTAGGGTTTCTATACAATTTTAAATTTTTCAAGGAAGGTTTATGCAATTCACTTATTTTTACAAAGTGTAAATGCTGACTTTTAAAAAAAAACCTAAGAATTCATGTAATTTCTAAAGTTTCAATGAAGGTCCGCGCAACTTACTCTATTTATTTTGACAACATTTAGCAATTTAAGGTTTTTGTTATAACAAGTATCTAATAAAGAGTCTTGAAATATATATATATATATATATATATATTTTGCAAAAACAAACACACTTTATCAGCAATCATTTGTGACAAACATTCCAATTACTACAAATGTGCATTCATGTTGAGCTTCCACGGTTCATCTGGTAAAATGGCTGGCATCTAGTGTATTGACGCTCTATGTCACTATACCCCATCCATCAATTTCCAGAAGACAAAGAAGTTTGACATCTTCTTGTGACAATAATACCTTTTTATGTCCCTGATCTATCCTGAGGTGCTTGGAATTGGGGGCTTATTGAATACGTTTCACGTGGAAATTTTCTAAAGGAAGTATTGAAGGAGTAATTACCAATCCAGACGATTCGTATAGGAAATGGTTCTCTATTTCTAAAGTTCTTCATCGAGTATGATTTGTAGGGTTTTATTGATATAAAATTTCGAAAATTTTATTAAAACACAGTGGAAAAACAAAAATCCTATACCAGTATCCCTGTTTCTTGATTAAATTTGAACAAAAAGGGGTTTCTTGAATATACCTTATATTGATGCTTCAAAACGATCAGCAGATCGGATTTGCGGGAACCGCAGTCTCGCAATCCTCTCTATAGTATCCACACGTGAACAATTGTATGCTAGCACTCAAGAACACGAATCCAATTCGTGTAGGAATTATTTTTCTTCTTTTCTCTCTTTTAGGTTTGCAGAATTTCTCTGCTGTCTAATGTGACGTCAAAGAGTCTGACCTAAAAGGCTGTTTATAGATCTATACACATAGACATGTAGGAAACCCTAGAAGATATATATGATGAGATATTTATTTAATATTTAATAAAATACATTATTTCAATAAATATTAATTATCTGTCATAATCATTTATTATTCTTAAGCTATTTAAGAATAATAAATATAATAATTCCTATAGGTTTAAATATAAACCCATAATATATTTCATTCGTTCTTTTGCGTGTGACCCTGTTGGTACACCTAATATTAGCAGTAGGTCCTAAACACCTTTTAGACCTACAGGACATCATTGGTCTCTAGCAAGACATTATGTCTACCCAAATTAAGTGAATATCAATAATCCGATTTTTGTCTGATCTATAATTTATATCATTATCCTTTTTGTCACATGATATCTAGATTGAACATAAGACATGGAGAGTGTCATTCTTATATTGTTCAATCTTATCATTTCTCGACTTCCAAGTGACCTGATAATACAAATGAAATGTATCACACTATCAATTCATTTGAGCATGGCCATGCATTTCTCAGTCTCACTTATTGAGGGGCCCAGAGATATCTCTCTCATAACCAGAGGGACAAATCCCATTTTAATCACTCAACTTCCTCTACGTGATATACATTATGCCAAACTTAACCTTTATAATTATCCCGTCAAAGATAACGTTTGATTGAGTTGAAACATAACGTTTCTCATGTTGGAACCTATGGTGATTTCAGGTCTAAGGATACGTTGACATAGTTATTATGAAAATCACTTATGACAATATTCCATGTAGTGATCTCATAGTGGGTCAGTTCAGCACATAGTCATCTAATATGTGCCTATGAGTTTCATTTGTATCACCATACAAATAAACATCCCATGTTTATCAAATAAAAACTCATACTAGATTTAATTCATTATTATTCCCATAATAATGAGCATCTAGGAACATTTAGAATAATAAATTATTCATGGATTTCTATTATAAAGTAAATATGCAAACAATACAAAAAAAAAATGCCTTTATTTATTTATTTATATATATAAATATCAAATGACAATATCCAGTAATTAGCCTAGGGCACAATCACTAACATGATTACTTTGATTAGACTAAAAAAGGACAAGCTCATCACTATTCTATTTCTACACCTAAGCTCATATTTAACTCAGTGTCGTTTTTAATGCGTTATGTTTTCATTATTACATGACAGTTTCTGAACCAAAGCTTTGTACTTTGATCTATCTGGATTATTGAATTTTATCAATATCATATCTGCATATGATCTACAATTATAACTTATCCGTATCATATCTGTATCATATTTATTCTACTAATTTATGAATAAAACTGTTTGTTTTTTATCAGTATCTGTTTCTTGATAAATATCTACTTAAAAATGATAAAAATATAATACAAAAATGACCTGAATATGATGAAACAAAGAGAGATGTATCTTCAATGTTTATCCACAATCCCACTATCTCTATCTCAATGATTATTGTCAATCCCAACCATGGCACCTTCACATGATATCTTCTTATGTTTTTGTTCTCTACAGTCTTGTAAGTCCATCGTGGTTGGCCTCACCGAGATTTGGTGGCTCTTCTAGAACCCCTTTATTTTTGTCCTCGACCAGGTACGGCATCCTTGGTCTAAGTTCCTTCTTTTCTCAGTTTGCCTTAACTCTTATTTTTCTATTAATGGTATTTTTTCACTGTTTTATGCCAATCTAATTCCTTTTATTGTTTTATTTCTTGTACCATGTTATTGTGTTAAAATACAATAGAAGATTTTTTGTTTTTTTTTTTAATTCAAGGCATGTTTGTTTCTGGAAAAAATATTTATTAAAAATATTTCCCTATTTTTATTTGTTTGTTTGGTTAAAAATGTGCTTTTAAGTGGAAAATATTTTTCCAAGCTACTATCGGCAATAAATAATATTTTATTCATACACTATACATTGTTTTATACAAAATTCATATCAGACAATGTAAATAGTTTTTTTTTTCTTTTTTTGAGCTTATTTAAACACATGAAAACATTTTCTTTTAGAAAAATATATTTAGCTAGAAAACATTTTCTGCTAATAAGGGATTTTTCTTCAAATAAATGGAGCATAAGTTTTGTGTTATTTGTTATGCACAAGTTTTGACAGCAATGGTGATAATTTAGTAGTGGTTTTACAATAATGGTGATGAAAACTTGTTCTTGTGTTGTATTGGTGGCGATGATAGTAGTAATGGTGGTGATGGCAGCAATGGTGACAGTGACAGTAATAACAATGATGATAGTAAGGTTAGAATAGTAAAAATGAGATAGTGACAGTGGGGTTAGAGTAGTAAAAATGAGATAGTGGTAGTGGTGTTGGTTTTGGTGTCTTTATTAAGAGATTTTATTTTTTTTCTTTGATACTTTTATATCATCAAATATAAGAGACAAATTTTGGATTTTGTCCAGTACCTTAAAGAGAGTTTTGTCTAGTGTCAAAAAAATTTTGCAAAATAAACATAACACAATAACCTTTGTTTAATCTAGTTTCATAAAAAGTAGTGCAACCAATCACTATTAAAGAGAACAATACTTAAAATTATAGGAAAAATAATATAGTACAAGTTTTTTGTACCATATTTGATTAACCTAGTAGAAAACATTTTGTTTTAAGGTTGTATAGTATTTTTAACATAGAAGTATTAAAGTAATGGTGGCGATGATAATCTAGTAATAGTAATACGATGATAGTAATGGCAATTTGTTATTAGTATCGTATTATTGGTGATGACCACATTAGTGATGGTAGTGAAGATAGCAATGATAGCGGTGGAGGTGGCAGTGGCAAGGAGCCAAGGACAAAAGAGGTGGTAGTGGTGTAGTAGCAGTGATAATGGGGTTGGAGTGATAAAAATAAAGAATCAGTATCATCAAATATAAGGGATAACAATTTTAGTCTATGCAGTAAATGAAGAGAATTTTATCTAATATTAAATTAATTTTTAAAATTAAATATGATACAATGAGTTTAATATTATAAAAAATTATGTAACCTAATGCTGCTCAATGTTTATAGCTATGTTTCACCGTGATTATTTAGCCTATGCTTTGAAATATTTGCATACCTAGACTGACAATTTTTATGCTCAAACAATGTTCACTAAATATTGTATAAAACATTATTTGCAATACTTAAAGTGAATTTTTTGTTTTATCTATATGACGGCTTTGATGCTTGAACAATTTTCTTCGTGACATCAATAAACTGTTACATTTAGACTTTCTACCCATCCATCCTTTAGATTCAATTGCAATCTAGGGAGCCAGACCGTGGTTTTGCAAATTCTTCGAGAGGCTGTTGTCATGGCTAGTTTGAGTATGAGGTGAGAATGACTTAAAATCTGTCTTTGAGTATTTAGTGGAGACGAGTCAAATAATTCATGAATTATTCGAGTTTTAATTCTATGTTCACTTGAGTTCAATTTAAATATAGTTGACTTGAGTTTGATCTAGGGTTAATTGTATACTCTAGAATATTCTATGAGATCAAGCTTGTGAACCTTGTTGAGTTTGAGTCAAATTTAAATGTTAATTGAGTTTGATATTAATACTATTACTTAGAATAGTTTTTTTTTTCTAATAAATTAATCTTGATGGAGTTAATTGAGCCAGATTTGTGTTTACAATTTTAAGTCAAGTTCAAACTTAAATTTCTAAACTTAGTTGAGCATTGGTTTTGGCCTTTATGGTTTGTTTGTCTAGTCATATTTTAGTAATTTTGACATTATATTATTATCATTTTCAAATATATACTTGTCAAGAAACAAACATCAATAAAAAAACATACAGTTTTACTCATAAATAGATAAAATAGATAGATACAGATATAATACAGATAATTCACAAATGTAAATCTAATGTTGATACGATACAAATAAAGATCAGACAATCCAAACAGACATTTAAAGTCTTGCTTGAACATGAGTATAATTGTGCCATCTCATTTTATTTATAGTCTTAGCTAAGCATTTCGACCACAAGCTATATGTATGCCCTTTTTTTTTAGCTTCTTGTCTAATAATAGATGGTTTAATACTCACTATCTAGTTCAGTGTTGTGGACTACTAGTATCATCCATGAGATACATGAATAACCGTTTCCACTAATTACCATCTTCCACCCTCAATATGTTCGGATGAATATGAAAAGAAGTTTCCTCTTATGCGTAACAATGTAATTGGGGTAAGTTTGGGATGGATCATATAAGACTAGAATCTACTCCTGATCGTTATAGGATTGCCCAAGCTTTGTTCGTGATCCTATAATTTTTTTTTTCTTTTGCAATACGCTAACCTACTTTTATAGGGTTTTGATTCTTGACTCACCCTGCCACGTTGAACCAAATTTTTTTTTTTGCGCTAATGAAACTAAGAAAAAACAATAAATATTTAGGTAGTATCTTCGAAATTATCTCCTCCAATAAGTATGGTTTTCTAATTTATCTATATATATAAATAAAGGTGATTGGCTTGTGGGGATTTGGGCTATGGATTGATTTTTTAGGCTTGGAACCACCAAAGCCATATCTAAGAGCTTCTGGCAAATTACTCAAAAATTTGGAAAGAAAATAAATAAATAAAGAGTTATCATATGTTGATAGACACAAAACAGAAAAGAAAGTCAAATCAGTACAAAATCGGGGTCTCCGCGGATGACCAACAATTAGTAAAACGCACTGATCAATTTGAAAAAAAAGAAAAAAAGATCCTTAGAAGTTTAATCAAAAGTTTCTAGCATAGAAATAAAGAAGAATTTATAGATCATATAAGCATAGTTCCACTCGTAGAATTTTTTGTTTTCTCTAATGAAAATAGTAACTTTAAATTTTAGACAATCCCTATGTGTAAAAAGTTGATAAAAATCTTTACTTTTGATGCTTACTTGAAACACAACTTTGATATGATTTATAAATTTGATAGATCGATTTTTCCATCTGATCATTCTTATAACTAATACAGCCCCGAAACCTGAGAGGATCAAAATATTATTGCCCAAACCTGATTCTACGATCCTATTGGGTTTCTAACAAGGTGAATAGGTCAAATATCCTATAATAATCTATCCGATCTATTTCTAGTTTTGGGTTTTTACTTGTGTAACCTACGTGTTGTGCCAAAATGTTGGAATCGATAATCTTGACTTGGACGCATGTCGCATCTCACTTTTATAAATGTGGTTTATTCTAGAATATAAGTAAACACTTTTTTTTTCGGTGGGAAGTAAACACTTTTTAGATCTTCGGTCACTTGTTTTATAATAAGTAAGAAAGCACGAAAAGCTTTATGAAGGTGGCTTTTATGCCCCTTAGCATTTCCAACTTGATAATAAGGGCTTAATTTTACTTGATTACTTGGACACAGGAAAATCAAGCTATATGTAAAGCAAACAATATAGATTTGCCCTGAGAATTTGTTAGGACCTTCGCTATTGCCCGCTATCACTCTTTGACCCATCAAACATCAACTCTTTTTCTTTTTTTCCCTTTTTTTTTTTTTCCACTTGCCATGTTTATGGTTCTAGGATTATGACTTTGATTTTGCTTGATGTCCATCGTACGTAGAGTGGCGTGCGAAGAAGTCCGCAAGGGCTTAGGCCTTTCAAACTCGTATCAAATGCATTTTAGTACTAAATATTTTCCATCTTCGTAATCGATTTTTAAAACATTAAATTTGGACGATAAATTCTTAAACCTTTTGAAAAATGTGTAATGAAGTGTCTTTTATTAACTTATATTTTATGTGATCTAGAAGCCGCATAAAAACAATGAAATAAAAACAGAAGAAAACAACTTGTTTTTACTCCTTTTCTTTTTTTCTTTTTCTTTTTTCGTTTTTTTTTTTTTTTTTTTGACATAACCGTCTTTTCTTCTATGCTAATTTATAACTCGGACTATCCTCCAACTTGAAACTATCAACTCTCAATTCCTTTTATTATTTGATATTATCACGTGGCTGACTAATAAGGAGGTTTCGGACATTGCATGTCTTAATGGCAGTCAATGAGAGTTCATTTTGGGTTATTGTTACTCATCAAGTGAGATGGTAAAAAGTAAAAACTAACAAAAAGTTAGCACATATAAGTAGGGAAAAAATAGATTATGTTAATAAAAAAAAAAACTAAACTCAGGTCGTGTTAGTGTAATTTGCCTAAATAATATTATTATTATTATTTAAAAAGAGAGCTTGTATAATTACACCTCTATAGAGTTGATGAGATTACTCAAAACTTGGAAAATGGGTAGTTTTTACAATCTTCCATTGAAATTGCAATAATGATTAAGAACGTTATGAATATTCGGTTAAAGGTTCTCACATGTGAAACACATCAAACTTCACTAGGATTTAGACAAACTAAAACCCTTCCTTCGATAATTAGAAAAAGTGTCCGCAACCACCTATTACTTTGTTCAATTAAACTAAAATATGCAATATATAATAGACAATAAATGGAATTATAATTATGAAAGTCCAAAACCCTAACTCTAGCCACCATCTTTGATCCAAACCCTAGCCACCACTACCACCAACCAAGAGAAACCGCTAAACCGCCATTGTTGCACATCCCGTGAATGACCAGGTAAACCTGATGGACTATACTTGAAGCATGATGCATATATTAGGTACGTCGATGAGAATGTGGCTCATTTTGGTTGTTCACGGGCATAAACAACCAGTGATAGCGAGGGGTATTGAAATGGGAATTTGGATTCGATAATAGGAAGAGATAACATTGTCATTACCGATCATTCCATAGTTGAGATTTATGTCTCTTCTGATGCAAATAAGTATATATAACGTAAGGTAAAGTTACGAAAACGATTTTTTATTTTTATGTGGATAATTTTACCTATTTATTATTTAATGAAGGGTATGAATTCATGATGGTCACATTACTTGTATTCTTCCCACACTAGAGAGGAAATGAAAAGATAAAATTTTGCTAACAATAATAAGAAGTAATAAAAAAGCCATGGGAAATAAAAATTTCTAGACCAGTTAAGAGATTATAAGATAATTGAAAGTATGCTGAGAATAGTTTTTATATTATCTTTCTAACCTAAAGGTCTAGCAAAGGACTTGGGGGATTTATGTCCCAAAAACAATAGTACAAGCCTTTTTGCCCTGGTATGAACCGAATTAGTACGAGCATTAGCTTTCCTATTAAATAAAGAGAAAAGTCAAAGTGGACCTCATAGATTTAATGTTAGCAGTGATAGATGAAATGGACCATAAACTTCTTTTGTCTTATTTACAAATGACAATCATGGACTAAACAAGAGTATTTTTAAACAACAATATAGTTCCACTCTTCCATTGATCTAGCATAAGAACTTCTCCATCACGAGTACCATCACAATTGAGTTTAATGGCTATTGCTTTTGGTTTTGTCCAAGTGGAAACAACACGAGGCCACCGTAAATTTGGATTAACATGGTTACTGTAGAAAGAATGCTACTAAAACCCTCAAATTGAAACTCCAATTACTTTGATAAGATGTCTATAAATTTTTTATTAAAAATGCAATCGCCATGGTATTTCCACGACTACAATGGGCACGTGCCATTTTCGCCCATGCAGATCGCCACTTGCTGTTTATTTCCTTTCACTGAAGCACTCATCGACAGCATACAGCCACCGTAGTAAGGTGTTATGCATTAAATTTGTATCCCAAACATTTATGACCAAATTAGGTGTGTCCAGTCCAGCCACAATAAAAGATCATAAGCTCAGAAGTTTTATCCCGAACCATAAAAGTTACAATGATGTTTTGCATTCTTAATTTGAGAAGATGAAGGTTTGTTGCCGCCATGCTTCGATTTCGACTAAAATGTCGTGTGGTATGCTGATTTTATACTCTTCTCCACTCTTTTCTAGAGTCCATATGATCTTATCTTCAATTTGAGATTAACATAAGTGGATTCCGCATGTTTTATCGGTAATTGACTTCTGAAAACAATACTGAACTCTGGCACTCCTATTCTACACTTTTTGGGCAAATAAGATAAAAAAAAAAAAAACCATTCAGGTTTCTCTGTTTCATCTAATTGTAATCGTTTTGATATATTATTTTTATTGTTTTTAAACAGATGTTTATCAAGAGATAAATATAGATGAAAGATAAATATATTTATTTATAAATAAATTAAATAGATCAAATATAAATAAAATATAAATAAGATGCCAATAAAAAATCAAATGTATATAAGATACAAATAAAAGTCAAACAATCCAATCAGACAAAGTTGGCCATCTCTTGATGAAGAAATCCACAATGATTTCTTTTAATTAGCAATACGAATCCATAAGAAGTTAGCCTACCCGTTAACCTTATTTCCCCTCCAATTTTTAAAGTAAACTTATTTTAAACTGCATTTTTACTAAACAAAATTCTCCTCGATATGCTACCTAGATTATTGGCATTTTAAGAACTAATCATTTGGGAAGTAAAAAGCTTTTTTAAAACCTTTGCCGTTTACCCCATGGTTGATTGGGATTCTGCAGCAACATGGCATTGTTAAACGCTCCTAAAATCACGAAATAATCCATCTTACTCTATGGCAAGATTGCCCACTACTTCCAATGACATCATTAATTATCCCACTAAAACTTTCTGATCATTAAAAAAGAGCACCATGCACCATGTTCTTGGAAATTTAATTTACAAACCCTCGTTAACTATGTATAGGCACTAAATACGCCACAAACCTTAATGATTTCTTCCAATTGACCCACTTTTAATAAATCCCATATTCTGGCGTTTTGTTTCTGCTTGTTGTAGTCTAATAAATGGCACAGGAACATTCCTTTTCATAGGACGTTTCCTATTATATGATCTTGGATTATTCAATCTGAGATATAATGCATTTTAATCACGTCATTTTCCACTTCCAAAAAAGAATTCACTTTAACATCCGGATCCATTGGGTGAATGGCTCTCACTTTTTTTTTACAACCCCAAACTTAAGTAAAAGTTTACTCTACCTAATTTACTATTACATTATTATACTAGTGAGAAATAATATACCACATATTATTAATTTGATTTTAATTATTTTATATTCTTTTCTATAAGTGATAACAAATAACACGTGATATATTATTATTCACTGATAAAGCAATACCACACTAAAGCCGACATAGCAAATATTCATCCAAAAATATATATATATACATATATATATCCTCTACATGAGTTTTATTTTTGCATGACTTGCCGGAAAACATCTTTATGAATGTAAGTACTCGGGAAGTTGATTAGCATAGTGTCCCAAAATTTATGCTTCCGTTACAGGGTCGTAAATTAGAACCTCAGCGGGACGACGCAGCCAATAGTAGTTGTTTTCTTTTATAGGAACTACAAGGGACTTCTACGGTACGGAGACCCTCCACCTTATCCAGAGAGATGACTTTGGGATGATTTCATAAAAAGATGGACCTCTTTCTCTACCTGTGTTCAACTTGTCCGGAATCCAACTTTGCATAGAATTAGATTCCAAGTAATAATATTACTCTTTATTCACCACGACAAAATTTTCTTACGATGAACATACAGGAAAGGTGGGGAGATGGCCATGGGATTCGGAGATATAAAAGGAACAATAGAACAAGAAATGGACCAACTTTTTATCATCCAACCAAGGAAAAGGAATCATCTTGGGATGTTCCGGAGAGATCATAAGATACCACGGACGTTGCTCTCCGACGTCGACGCTGATTCGATAATCAAAACAAAAGAAGGGTTTAAGGAGTCGCACATTACTCAAAATACAAATACACCCCAAAGAAAAAATTCTTTCAAAATTAATCACACGTCCCATATCTTTTTTAATGCGGCACATTTTAATTTTTTAATATTATTATTATTTTTTAAATTGATATGGCTGGGGTCAAATATGAGTTCAATGAGCCAGTCGTGTTTCTCTCGCTTTTAATTTTCATGACATCTAATCTTGTGGTTTGAATGATGGTAGCATTTGTTATAAGGATTGTAAATTTAAAAAAAAAAATAGATAATACAGTATAAAGAATATTCAACGATACAATTTATTTGTATTATTTTTAATATGTACAATACTCGACAAAGATTTTTATATTATTCATTAATTAGTATATATAAGTATAGCACATGAATATTATAAAAAATTAAAATTATCGGGTAAAAAGAAAAATTTATCTCATTATTCATATGGTATTAATTTTCTTCAAATTTGGCCCATACTTTTGAGACCTGTTTATCCAATCCAGTCTATAAATTTATACTAAGCAAACTCTCCCGAAGTGATTGTTGTTATCTTGGTCATCTTAATTTAATTTGGTGGTTAGCACTACTTTACTTGGACGGCCTAGTTGAGCGCAATAGCCTATCGTGTCGTGTTATGCACTGGAATTGCTTTTGTATTTTGCAATACATATAAGGCACTAGGTGCTTAAAAACTGGAATTTATTTTTATAATATTTCAATTCTAAGTTATACTTTGAATAATCTTCTTGATATTTCTATAGCAGTTCTAAATAACAAATATTATGTAAGATTTAGTAAGTATCCATAAGTACACACTATTAATGTAATAAAAAATAACTTTTTATATTTTAATTTTCGATCATACTTCTACATGTACATCATTGTACCAATAGGATTCCAAGATAGGTTATATATCATTGTCCCCATACCCTATTAATCCTTGGTAGCTGGGTTCTCCCAAAAAAAAAAAAAAAAAAATTGTATTCATAACTTGCTTTATAACCTATCAAGTAGGCTGTTGTTATAGAGTATATGGTATAACAGGATTATCCACTTACATTATATTTTATCACTACAACGTAGTTTTTAGCATGTGTAAGCTATCATATGCTTCATTTGTAAAATATCATTAATAAATACAATTAAAATAGACGGATAAAAAGAATATCCAACCAAGTTGATCTTACCAATAGCGAAATGCTTTAAATTGATACAATTAAACCCATATCACATTTCTAAGTCAAGGCGGTAGTTGGTTGGCTTCTAGTGTATTTAATTGTTATCTAGTGCTCTTTATGTTTCCATTTACATCATGTTTACTTGGGTTAAGAGGCTATTCCATTTCTCCCTCTTTGTAAAGTAACTATTATGATGTTTATATCAATTAGGCATGAATTGCTATTACATAAATAGTTTATATCATCATCATTTCATAAAGACTCTAAATGTACACCACTAGTAAATATTTTGCTTTTATGATAGAAACATAATAAATATTCTACTGTTGCTATAATATTATATTCTCATTAAATTGTAATTCAATTCCTTTCTTATTCCATATGGTGAAGTAAACCATTATATAATTATAAATGGAAAAAAACTAAAAAAAAAAAAATCATAAGTTTCACTGGTGTTGGTATTATATTCTTGTCTATAGTGCCGGCATATTAAGACATGAGCCAAAATATGACACGATTATAAATGGGTTCGAGTCACTAAAAATCGGTACTAATAAATGGGTCAATTTGAAAACAAACATAATCTTGTTTTCTTATTCAACATTTCCTTACTATGTCATACTATCATTATAGACTGAATGATGAATATATGTTTATATGATATATCTCATATATAATTTACATTATATATATAATCTAGAAGTAATATACATATTTATATAATCTATACAATTTATAAATTTATACATATACAATATATATAGTTTTATAAAAATTTGTAATCTATATATTTATATATTATGTTTTATATAATCTATATTTTTATAACACATATATATAATATATTCATTTTGTGTAATAAATGAATTATAATATATATAACATATAAATTATGTATTAATAATATGTAGATTTTATATATGTATGATGAGTTATAAATATACATATATATTTATTAATATTTGTTGTATATGTGATGTGAGTGGGATTGCGATATGAAAAATACATTAGATATTGGACACGTTTTCTATAGCTATAAGTTATTGTATCTTCTTAATTAAATTTTTGCTATGGTGAATGTAATGGCCGTGAACCAGGAAAATATAATAAGTAAAAAACAAACTGACCAATATTTGCTAAATTATGTATACATATAACACTAAAGATGTATAAAATTAAAATAAACTAAGTTAGAGACAACAAATTTATGAGACTTAATCAATGAAAGAAGTTAAGAAACCAAACGATTAAAAATGGAACGAACCTTAGAATACACCGCATGATTGCAGTAACACAAATTCGTCCAATTCCTCCAATAAGAAACCACTTGCTACAATAGGAGGGAATGACCAATATGATGACTTGACATAAGTGTTTCAACTCTGAAGTTTTTGCATCATTTTGTGAGAGATATTTAGTAATTAGAAGTTTCTTACAGAAAAAAAAAAAGAAATTTTATGAATCTTAAAGTAAAGCCTTAAGAACTTAATTTACAAAATAAGAGATTTGAATCATCAAACATCACTTACAAATTCAAACGATGAGATGATATTGTAAAATTGAAATATGGGAGATATGATCTAAAACTCTAAATCTAGAAAACCCTAGAACTCTATTATATAAAATAAATATAAAAAAAAATTTCAAAATTAAGGGCTAAACTCTAAGAAAATTTTATATATGCTTAGAAGTTCATATTAAATATTTTATGGTAGTGGGCTAGTGGGATTATTATAGTCCGAGTAATGGCCATGAGAAAAAGCCAAATTAACTTGAACTTAGCTATTACAAGGTAGCAATAAGATATGTATTTTAAAGTTTTTGTAAAATTCAATACGCTATGTTTTGAATATTATACGGTTAATTAGTTGTATTGATGAATATGTAATTAAAAGATTGTGGAGATTTATAAGATTAAAGGTAATTTATGGTCTTTAGTTAACAATGAGAATGCGGCAATTGCGTCTTGACCTTAAATTGTGACTCTCTCTCTCTCCCTCTATATATATAATTCTTAAAATAACCTAGAAGGACAATAAAACAAGATATAAAATGACAAGAGAGGCAAAGGAATGGCTTCACCATCCTTTTTTCAATTGAAAACCTATATAATAACTAAATTAAACCAACGTATTTTCATCATTAACAGTTTTATTTCCCAAGAACCAAAGAAACATCTTCCCAATGGTTTTCACTAAAATAATCATAGTAAGGTTTTTTCTTCACAGTGTTAATGTTTCTACGTTGAAGAAACGTCGTAACTCCTAATTAATACTGCAATTTGGTACTTTTTCAAAAACACGCGCGCGCTTGGAAGTTGGGGACAGCGACTCTATTCAAGATTTTTGATAGATTTCGATAAATTTACCGTTCTTTGGAAGTATGCGTTACCTACTGATGTTCTTCACTTTGAGAAGTTGAGGTTATGTTTTCGGATTAGATATTGATGTCATCTTTTTGACGAATCCGAATTCAAGAAAAAACTTTTAAGTAAATCTTTTTTAAAGATCCCTGAGTAAACTATGTTGAAACTGAGAAATTGTGTACACTGTGTTGGAGAAGGTTATTAGTAAATATCGGGGTAGGAATTGATGGTTAATGAAGCTTGGGTTGAAGACGTGTGATGTGGGGCACTTTTGGTCGAGGTTTGAACACGAAAACGAGAGATCAAAGAAGTACAGAGGGTTGAATATGTTCGAATTTCCACCCATGATGATTGTAGGTTTCAAAAGTAACTTCTGTACCTCTCCACTTGTATGTTCAAAGAAATAACGTCAATGTGTAGTACTAATACATGGCCACGCAACGGATCGTGTTCCCATCCATGTATTTGTTTGGAAGTGTATAATCACTAGTTTTCCTTCAATTTCTTCAATTGTTCTTCAAATTAAAACTCTTTTTCCTTATGATTACCACTTTGAAATAATGATATGTGACTAAAATTTCTAATAATAGATCATTTTCCAATTAAGACCACATAAGTTTATATGACATTAATGAGTGGGACAAGTAAATACTAGATAAAGTTAGGAGATGTTTGTGAGTTCTAAGAAATGTGGTTGGTTCTCATACTAGGTTTAGGAAGTTGTAGAGTATCAATTGTTAGATGAGTGGATACTTTAGGTAGGTGTATGCCATGTTTTACAGGTATGTATACCTAGTTAGTAAACTTAATTAAGTATACGACTTAATAAATAATATATCACTTATATTTGGCTATTGTCTAGTAGTAGGGCTGCAAATAAGTCGAGCTGCTTGTGAGCTCCTTGAGCTCATCTCAGTTTGAGCTCAATTAGTAAACGAACTGAACTTGAGCTTAAAGTAAAACTTGTTTATCTAAACGACCCGAGTTCGAACTTTAATTTAGCTTGTGAGTTGGCTCATGAACAAGCTGACGAGTAAACTCATTAACAAGTGCGTTAGTAGATTTTTAAGTTTTATATTTTATGATAAATTATGTATAAATATATAAGTAAACAAAAAAAAATTATTTTATATCTATATATATTTATATCAAAATTATATATTATTTTTAGGTTCAAAAAATATATATTATAAGCTATCTGCATAAGTCAAGCTCAAACTTAAATTTCAAACTCGATAAAATCTTGATAAGCTCAATAAAAGCTCGACTTGGCTTAATCTTGTTTTGTAAATAAACTGAGCTTAAACTAAAGCTCATTTATATAAATGAGCCAACTCGAGTCTCAATTTCAGGCCAATAAAAAAATTGAGCTAAAAAAAAAAAGAGCCTGAGCCTTCAAAAGCTTGGCTTAGCTTGTTTGCAGTCCTAGTTAGTAGGTTAGAAGTACCAAAACTACTAATGTGGCACCCAACCCAATGATCCATGTGCAGCATTGTCCTAACATAGAGCTTCCCTTTGAAAGGAAGCAAGTAGATTTAGGTGATCCATGAACTCATGGACATTGGAAGTACCCAATCATATATATGTGTTACATATATAAGTGTGCTTTGCGATACTAAGCTATCTTTGTGATGGTTACAAGATCATAGTTAAAATAATATATTGTTGCTTATTGCATTAGCCTTATGTGAATACATATTATTTAATGACTACATGTCTACACACACAGTTGTTATACTATTATACCAAGCTCTAATTACTTCCTTATTCTTGTGCAAGTTCAAGTGAATTTTAATTGCTTTTGATATTTTTAGATACGACAATATTGTGGACAATGGAAGGACAATCGTGTAAATATCCTTTGGTAAAATGCTAATTTCATTAGTCTTAGTTATAGAGTTATGGAGACTTTAGGAATTGTTATTAAGTTTTCAATGGCCATTTGATATAGAGCTTGGACCCAAGCAATCTTCCAGTCAATAGTTTGATATTATGTGGATAGATGGACTCTTTGAGCCATGTATGGTGTGGTCTTGTCTAGCATATATGTGGAGTTGGAGTGTACTATCTTGATATGATTTATGTCAATTTTTTTGTCTAGATTATTAATTACTATTATTAGTATTACTATTACCATCACCATCATTACAGTTTTTAAGCAGGTTTTCTTTTGTATCTACATTTAATGTAGATATTTGACGAGCTATACTCACCCTCACAAATGGGGCATTACAATTTTTTTAATTTTATTTGATGTGGAATTATATATATACATATTGATGGACTCATAACTTGCATCTTTTATTAAATAATATCAAAGATTGAAATGAAATAGTGATAAGGGATTGTTAGGATTGATTTCATCAATTATGCTTTGTGTGTTAGCTATTATCTAGAAAAGAGCTTCCTTTTCTCTAGTATTATTGCTACACTTATCAAGCTTAGATTTTGCTTTTATGAATGGTTTAATACCATATTTTGTCAATCAATCCATTATGTCTTATTTGATTCTATATGGTATGATTACTATTAATCCTTGCATGTATTGTAATTTTATGAATTGTTTTATAAATATAGAAAATATCTAGGGAGACATAACAAGTGTTATTAGAACAACATAAAAGTGTCATAATATGATTACCTAATACAAGGCCCCACCCACTTCAATCGCAAGCCCTAATGCCAAAGATCAAAGTTTTTCTTAATTTGTGTGGAATTACAACACACATCAAAACTAGGTATTATCTCTCTCTATCCTCTTTTTCCCTTTTTGTCTCTTTCCCTTAAAAACTAGGGTTCATATATCAACACAATATTTCATTAATGTGATCAACACAAGTATATTCTTAGTTCTATTAGCTCTTTAATTTTCATTAATATCAAATGCATTATTTGATAGCAACTATTTCTAGGTTTGTTGGTTTAAGTGTTTTGTGACGGGGTAAGATTCTGGAATTTGAGCTTTCAAGAGGCTCCTAAGTCTTATTGTTCCTAGGTAAAGTTAAATATCCCCATTTTTCT
Organism: Combretum micranthum; assembly: GCA_024138025.1. Classification (NCBI taxonomy): domain Eukaryota; kingdom Viridiplantae; phylum Streptophyta; class Magnoliopsida; order Myrtales; family Combretaceae; genus Combretum; species Combretum micranthum. The sequence continues at coordinate 470,045 of JAMXBD010000628.1, read as the reverse complement.
ATTATTATCACTATTTATATAAGTACATGTAATTTGTTACACAAGTTGGCTTCAAGCCAGTTGTCATAGGAGCGAAATGTGAAATACAAATGTAATGTTTTACTAGTATTTCGCTCTAAATGTAGTGAAGACTCTTCTAAGTATTGTGGCTTTTGCCTTTAGCATCTTTCTTTGTTCTTAACAAGTTCCTCCCCTTGTTGAAAAACACCTTGTCCTTAAGGTAGTAGTTGGGATAGTTTCTTTTAAAACAACAGATCAAGCCAAGAAGGATCTTCAATAGGTTAAAAGTCCCATGAAGTAGGCTCTGAGGAAATACTTGACTCTATCTATGAATTATTCAAAAGTCTAGAATACCTAAAGGTCGAACAATAGGGCAATTCCCATAAGAATCCAAGGGTAAAGACACAAGTGTAGAAATCTCTCCCTCAGCTTTTCTTCAAAAAAGAAACATGAAGAATTGGATGAATCTTAGAATAAGCTAGTAATTTCAAACAATAAGCAACAACATCCACTTGTCTAAGAATCTTGAGCGGCCTAAAATAATGTTATGATAGCTTAAAAGCAAGTTTATTGGCAAGAGATGTTTGCTTATTGGGTTAAAGCTTCATACACGCCCAAGTACTCACACTAAACTCCCTATTTGTGCATGTTGATCAAACGTTTCATCTTAGGTTATGCTTGGGCTAGATTAGTATGCAAAATTCTAAGAATCTCATCTCAAGTCTTCAATTCCTTATCAATAATTACAATAGAGGATTGACCTTAAATATATTGAGGAATAGTAGGGAGATCCGGCCTTAGAGAGCCAAAAAGGGGATCATTTGAGTACTGTATAATAACTTGTATTGAAACTATGGTTGGTCAAAATCATGATTTTACTATTTACTGGATAGTATAGACTCAGTATAATCACACGAAGATTATGCAAAATTAGTAAAATTGTAAATGTATAAAATTGTTCACCTAAATTCATATTTCTAGCTAAAGTTTACTCCTAAACAAATTTTATCCATTTTAATTAAGAAAAAATAAATAATATCATAAACTTATAGAATCATATATTTGACTTACGATTTTAACAACTATAATTAAAACAATATTCCGTCCAAGCTAAAAATTTGGGCCATTCTTTTAGAAAGTCCATCACAGAAACTCGAAGATGTTTTTCTAAATAATGAATCATTACTTTAATTTGGTCATTCGTTTGAAGATGATAAGTTGAACTCATTTTCAAAGTAATGCCACTGAGCTCGAATATTATAGTCCAAAATTTACTCACAAACACTTTATCATGGTTAGAAACTATAGTCTTAGGAATACCATGCAATTTAATAACCATATCCACAAATAGACAAGCTACAGATGTAGCCATGTCATGTGTAGTTACTTTGTTTATCGGTGCACAATGACAATAATGATTAAACACCCATTTGAAATAAGAAGACCAATTATAAAATCCATAGATATATCTTCAAAACATTATGAGGGATAGGAAGTGGTTGCAATAACTAAGCTAGGGATGCTATCAAATGTTTAATTTGCTGACATACATAGCATCACGTCATAGAATCTTCAACATCTCTCTTTATTCTAGGCCAAAAAAAGATTCATTCAGCCTCTTAAATGTCTTCAAAACACCTAAATGTCCCCTAACCTGAGTTGTATGAAACTATAATATCAAAAAATTGGTAAGTGAGGAATGAGGAGGGATAAAGATCTTAGTACCTGAAAATAAAAGGCTATCCTTAAGGACTAACGACCACTTGCAAGTGACTCTTTGTTGACAATCAGACATCCACTTTTGCCACTGAACACTTTAGTAAAGTGATAAAGTCAAAAGATGGCATTGAAAATAAGTGAGATTTATCTGAAAAGCTCCTAGAAAGTTCATATGCTACAATGTTCTTAAAGCTAGGTTTATATTGAATCTTTTAATCATACCTCATAAGCTTCACCTAATATTGTTGTCATTTAAGTGTTTGAATAACTTGTGTAAGAATTTCTTTAAGACTTTTCTGATCTGTCCTTATAAAAAAATGTCTCACTAAGAACTAATGATGCCACTTCTTAACCACTTCCACCAAAGCAACCAATTCACACACATAAGTACTTGCTTTACAAAGCCTAAGAGGAAACTTGCTACTAGAATAAGCAATAGGTTAGCCTCCTCGATGTAAGATAAAGTCTATTCCTTCTCTTGATACATCAGTATCAACAACAAAAGTTTGACAAAATTTGGCAAAGCCAAGATAAGAGTTTGCACAAGAGCGACTTTCAACTGTAAAAAGGATGTCTCAATCACATCAGTCCATTAAAAGACACCTTTTTTAAATTGATTTGTAAGTGAGGCTGCTATACTAGCATATCCTTTAACAAATCGTTCATAGTAACTTGTAAGCCCAAGAAAGCCACGTTATTACTTAACATTCATAGGAGAAGGCCACTCAATAATGGCCTAAACCTTGCTAGGATCATGATAAGCTCGTTCAACTGATGCAAAATGCCCCAAATACTCCACTTTGTGCTAGTTAAATATACATTTACTTCTCTTCAAGCAGAATTGATCCCTCAAACATTGTAACACATGAGTCAAATGTAAAAGATGATCATCTAAAGATCTACTATAGAAAAGAATATCATCAAAGAATACAATAAGAAACTTTCATAAATAAGGATGAAAAATTGATTTCATGATAGATTGCAATGTAGAGGGTGCATTAGAAAGGCTGAAAGGCATTACCAAAAATTCATAATTTCCTTTATGAGTACAAAAGGCCATTTTGTGAATGTCTTAAGGTATTATCCTAATTTGATGATACCCAACAAGCAAATCCAACTTTGAAAGAATAATGGCACCATGTAATTCATCAATCATTGTAATAGGGAATTTTCCCATTAATGTTGCTTGGTTTAAGGTGTGGCAATCAACACAAAAACGCCATGAACTATCTTTATTTCATTCACTAAAAGCACTGGTGAAGAAAATGGACTCGTACTTTGATGAATAACATCTTATTCCAACATTTCTTGAATCAACTTTTGATTCCCCCTTCTAAGAATAAGGATATTGATAGGGCCTCACATTGGTCGGTTGAGCTTCATTCTGTATATGTTGTTGCACTTGTATTAAATGTGGCAAGGATGAAGGAGTCTAAAAAATATTTGGAAATCTACCCATTTTTGTTTCGATGGTAATATTGCTAGCGGTGTCAATAAATGAAACTACTTGTTGAGCCACCAGACTAAAAAGTCTTGCAATCTGGTCTAATTTAACCAACTTATGAAATTGCTTAAGCTCAATTTGTTTCCATGTAGGTGAACTATCTAAGCAAATGAGTTACGCATTCATTTGAAATTGCATAGTCAAAGCTAAATGATCAACAGTAATAGGCCCTAAAGTAGTAAACCATTATGTACCCAATACCACATCAGCACCTTAGGAGGGTAATACAAACAGATCCACTTCCAATGTGAGTTGCTCCAAATGTAAAGGAACTAACACACATATACATTAACAAGTCAAATAGTCCTGATTACCAATCATCATGGGGAAGGATTTAGAAGCAAGAATAGGTAAATGAAGTATCTTACAACATGTTATTAAACGAAATTATAGGTACTACCCGAATCAACCAACACAAAAAACGCTTTTGTCCAGAATCTTCCTCTCCAAATGCAATACTATAAGAGCTTATATCCTAGATAAGGCACGATAACTAATCTCCATAAGAGATTTAGGAGTATTTAGAATAGCATTGTCAACATTGTTATGCGAGTTGTCACTAATAAATACCTCATCATCTGGTTGAATAAGTATAAAAAATTCACCCCACATACGTGCCCTTTATTAAATTTCTCATCACAATTAAAACAAATACCTTTTTCTCTCTGAATGGCCATTTTAGTAAGGGTTAATTTCTTAAAGTGAAGGGTATGTTTAGGAGTAAGAGGTTTAGCAACCGAAAAAGATGAAGAGGTAGAATAGAGAGAAGGTTTAAGTTTAGTGTAAGAAGGTATATATAAGGTAGTGAAAGTAGGTTTAAAAGGAAATAGTGATAATAGGTTTAGAAGAAGTAGACAATGGTTGAAATAATTGGGGAAGCTAATGTTGAAACTTAGACTCATGTAACTTGACTAAGTTAATAGCTTGAAGTAATGAAGGCCAAAACTTCCTACTGAATCAAAGGAGTGAGACTCGGAATAAAGCAACTTTTGAGTAAAGCCTCAAAGAATCTAGTAATATGATTTGAAAGTTGTTTAAATTCATGTTGATAGTTAAACACTGAACCCGTTTGAGTCAATTTAGAAAGACAATCTCAATAATCTTCAAACAAAGAAGGGCTAAATCGAGTTTCTAATGCTTTAAGAAAAACAGGTCATGTTGATAATAAACTATTACGAATCAACCGTTGATACCAATTAGAAGCTTCATCCTTCAAAGCAAAAGAAGCCAGTTACAATTGATCGCTTGTAGGTACGTTATGAAAATTAAAAAAATTGATTTTCCTTGAAAGTCCAAGAAAGAGGGTTTCAACTAGAAAACTTTGGTAGTTCCAGTTTAATATTCCAAAGGTAAGAATATTGAGACTCCTCATTATTATTGTGAATTGCTGAAGAAGTTGATGAACTACTATGATTAATATGTGAATTAGTAGTCTGATTCTCCATTGGCAACTTTATAAATTGCAAAACTTATGTCATATCAGACAATAATTTATCAGGCTTAGATCTAACAGATGAAATCTTACTTTCATGTGTTTGCAAATTCTCCTGTAATCAAGCAATTACTTTGGTTCAGCCTTTGAAGCAAGAGTCTAATGAATATGAAAGCACCAACTGATAGTCTAATAATAAAGCCCAACCCACTTCAATCACAATCCCTAATGCCAAAGAAGAAAGTTTTCCCTAATTCATACGCAATTCCAACACCAACACATCAGAAGCAAGTATTCTCTCTGTCCATCCTCTTCTTCCTTTTCGTCTCTTTCTTTTTTGAAAACTAGGGTGTGTATATCAACACTACACTTTCATTAAAAGTGATCTACACAAATATATTCTTAGTTCAATTATCTCTTTAATGTTTCACTAATATCAAGTGCATTATTTGATAGCAACTAATTCTATTGTTTGTTAGTTAGAGTGTTTTGTGATATATAGGGACAAAAGATTCTAGAATTCGAGAATCCATGAGAATCCAAAGTCTTGCTGTTTCTAGGGTATAGCTTTTTTTTTTTTGGCCCTTTTCTAAGGTATGGTTGGATATCTCCTTTTTTGTTATTTTACTATTTATATGAGTATATGTAATCTGTTACACAAGTTGGCTTCAAGCTAGTTGTCATAGGTGCAAAACGTGGAATACAAATGTAATATGTTACTACTATTTCCCTCCAAATGTAGTGATAAAATCTTCTAAATATTGCGGCTTGTGTTTGTGTTGACATCTTTTTCTGTTCATAGGATAATAATAGCTTTCATAACATAGTCTGGCATCCTTAAAATTAATATAGTTACGGTATGCTGTGTAGTGTTGAAATTTTTGGGCACAAGAGACATCATAATATGCCCGACGAAAGATATAGGCTAAACAATGTGCCGAAATAGTCTTTCAGGACGAAAATGATCATCTTAAATCACGCATATCATTGTTAATAAACGTAATAAAATAAGATAAAGAGATGTAGGTTGTTAATCCACCTAAATAGGTATCTGTCTTTTAGAAAGCATTTAATGTCAAGAAAACTTACTGGTACAACCACCCAGGACATAGACACATCCAAAACGAAGCTCTTTTATTTTTTTTTTTTTCTCCAATAGCTTATATGTCTTAAAAACATTTATAGAAGAATAAAAGGTACTGTCGTAAATTATCTTGAAATTGTTAATTTCTTTTCTTTTGTTTTTTTTTTTTCCCAACCCTATACTTTTAATATGAACGAAAGATGGTGAATTGAAGCATCAAACATATTTCATTGCCATGTTAGCTGTTAGAATTTTGAGTTATATAAACTTAAGAAGTAAATCCAAAAACACTCCCAAAACTTTAAATTCACCTTTATATATGGCAACGAATAATACACTCATATTGTAAATGTAAAAATAGTTAAAATTTAGAATTATTAATTAAATAATAAAATTATAATACGCTTGTAATACAGGTATGATGTAATAAAATACAAAAGATAAATTAAATTAATCATCCTATAAATTTTACTAATTACATCAAAACTTTATTTAAATGAAAATACAATATATTCCCTCCTTTTTCATGGCCCTACTAATTTTGTACGCATATCAACTGATGTGGTAGTCTTATATCATGTTATTATTGCCACTTCATTTAACGTGGTATCGTAATAAATAAATAAAATAATTTATTTAATATAATAACATTACTAGCCTACTGTGTCAGCCTCTTCAATCAAACCATCCTCATCAGACTCACTCTTCCTACGACAGGCACCAGAATGCCACTCCACATCATCCACCGGCCAGAAACCCGACACAAGGACCATGTACTCCCAACATGTATTATCCAGCTTAAACGAGAATGCCTTCCGACTTTCAGTTTGAACAGATCACGTGAATTTATGAATAACCCCATGGAAACCAACTTGAAAGCGCGTTAATGGGGGTCTAAATGCGCTATCAAATGATACCCGAAAATGCATCATCGTTCCATCTCCAGACAGACCCTAACAAGCCCAACTAGAACTATTGCAACCAAGTTCAAACTCACCAAAATATTTTACCTTAAGTTTTAAAGCATAAAATCCAATTTTGCCATAACTGGAACGGGGATTTGACCTAAACATGCTCAAGGGTCAAGTATTGAGAGGTGAAATCAGATTCAAACAAGAGCTAACTAGGATCAATAAAAAGTAAAAATATGTCAATTATGAAAAATAAGTATATATGATATTACTCAATCAAATCTATATTTGAATTAAATACATTAATTAGCTATCACATCCATATAAGGTATTCATCTTAAAATGATATGAAAGCATGATGTTATGATTATATTTTATAAATATATAATATAGTAAGAATATATATTTCAAATTTTCAATAAGTTTATTTTACATTTTTTTTCTAGTTTGATTGACCAAGTCTCGGTCCAACCATCTAGATCAATGGGGTCAATTTGAGTCAATGTCAATCCCGGCCAAATACAAGAACGCGCCTGCTATCATCACTGTTTAAATTGAACCAGGTCGAACTCACGAAGCCGATTCGAGTCTATCAACATTGGTAAAAGAGCTATAATGGGTCATATTGTAAGATCCATTCATGGCAACGACGTACCTATTAAAACTTTGTCAATCAATGTCATCATCATCGAATACTAAATTACACATATTAATTTAAAAGAAAGAGGGTCACCTGTGGTGTTTTCTTAAATTTAAAAAATAATTTTTTTGGCTTTTTTTTTTTACTTTATTTTACATGTAAAAAATGTATTGTATCTTTGAGAAAGGAGGAATTACTGTAATAAAATAATTTTAAGTTATGAAATTACATAGATAAAATTTTCATAACATTGCATTAAATAGCCATGCAATAACTTTTTCTCTTTTATAGCAATGGATTTATTTGATAATTCAAATATTACACAAGAAACCTCCATTTTCACTTCCATAAATAATAATATAGACAGTCTGTTCGCATTACTTTCAGTTATTTCTTTTCTCACTATTCATAGAGTTACTGGCTGGCCTACATATCTTAATTCCTTTATTTTCATCTTCTTTTGTAGAATTATCTCAACACTAAATTTAGATTTAGTAATACGATATAATAAGATTAAAAATATGATTATAGAAAGAAAATCTGAGATATGACATAAGACACAAAAAAATACAATTATCTTAAACTCAATTTTTTATAATATTCAATCAATTTTATATATTTTCAGCAATAACATAAAATTATACACGAAATAAAAGCAAGAAACCTATCTATTAACACAAATTGCGAGTCCTACCTATTTCATTTGAAATCCCTCCAGAATTAAGGTTTGTTTCCAAAGAAAGCCACACATCCCATGTAGATTCTCCTAGAAAGTAGCTGTTGGAGTAAAAATAGAATTGCAATTTATGAGGCTATGGCTTCATACTTTTTGGATGAATTGTTTTTTCTTAGCTTTGCACGTTAACCTTTGCATCTCATGCCCTATTTGTGGCCTTGGTTTGGCGTTCATTCGACCTTTGAACATTCCATGAAACTTTTATGTCTGATTCTTCGGCTTTTTCCCTCTAGAAACTTTAGTTACAGTTCACATGTCAGCTTTTTCTCTTTTCATGTTTCAATTCTTTCCCACATAGCAAATTTGTACATTTTCTTTTCCTTTCAAATCTTGAAGAAACGGACAAATATTGGTCCAGAGATAAGCAGATTCCGCTTTTAGAGATAGAAAGCGAGAAAATCATTCATGTAGAATAGAAGGAAACTTCTTAATACAAAGAGTAAGATGGAAAGAAGGCAGCTAAGCGCCCAATGAAAAAATTTACGTATACAAAAGAGACCGCAAGAGCATTATGAAGTCTTATCTCTCGGTAATGAAGCTCCATAAGAAATTCGGTAGTATGGTCCAAGAAATGGTTTAAAATGGAGTCGAAAATGGAAAATGATAACCACCACAAAATCATCATCCCATCCCAACGATTTGTTTATCTTGAGAATATTCGAAATAGAATAGACCAAGTAGAATTTGTTAGATAACTGAAGATATAGATAATATAGGGTAAATTATGCCAGAGTATTGTATCATTTAGGAATTAGTTCATTTGAGGTCTCAACATTTAGAAAAATGAGTCAACTAAAATCATTATTGGTATATGTTAATAGGAAAAAAATTTAATTAAACTCTGAAGATCCACCACATTATGACATGTATCAATGGTAACCTTAATTGACTTAGTTCTTTAAATGTTGTGGTCACAAATGAGACATTCAAAACATTATGGCATCAAATGAATTTTCTAAAACATCATAACTTTTTGGTATGATTTACCCAAAATAATATATATAAACACACTACAAAATTTGCTATTGTGTTGATGTAATATATCTAACATATGATACACATATATCTTAGATAATATTATTATCATATATGTCACATGTCATGTCTTGAAACTGAGGTGTGATGACTTCAAAATAGAAGCATATAAAGCTCAAAATTACTAGCTAAAATCTATAAACAAAACACATCCATATAAATCTTCCAGTTTCTTTTGCTATTAACATCCTTTTGCACAAATAATCTCCAACATATACAACATTGACCATAAATATAACATAAATATGTTACAATTCTATCGTCTTCCAATTATACTAATTGCCACCCTCAATCTTAGTTCTTTAGTTGTAGCATGATTAACACTTGAAAGAACAAAAAAAAAAAAAAAAAAAAAAGAGTTGAGTGAATTCACTCAAAATGGAATACTACATACAAGTATCCAATACCAATTCACACGTGACTAGTCAACAAATTTATAATCGATCAATCATTACAGCACGGACTAATAAAATATTTATGTAAAAATTGCAAATTATGACTTTCATCTTACCGTAGATTCAATACCTATACTTTTAAAGTGTACTTTTAAACTCTTAGATTTTTAACATTTGACACAATTAAGGATAATTTTTTTTTGTTAAAAGTAAAGTGCACTTTAAAGTTTATAGCGTAAATTCGCACATAAGTAAAAATTTGAAGGAGTTATTTGTAATGTTCCCAATATTTAATTAACCATTATAAAAATATAAATCAATTAGAACAAGCCCTCAATTTTGTTTCAAAAACTTAAATCTATTAGTATACTGATGCACCGAACATTTTCACATACTAAAACAATACTCTGCCTCCTGACATAAGAATTGGTATTTGGTTCTAAATGCTAGAATTGGCATTTTGCCTCAAATACAAGAAATGAGCATTCTACATATGTATCCCAACATTTCCATAAGCATAAATTTATATTCACCCCGAATGTTTTGCAAGTACGAACTGACTATGCACCTTCAATTTTGTTTTTTATTTTTTGCATAATGTGAACTTCATACTGTGACAAAATCCCTAACAATTTCACAAGCATAGTATCAACTTTCCTAACATTTTATGAAAATATGGTATATACAGCAAAAGTTACTGACATTTTCCAAAGATGGTTAATACTATGTAAGTTCCAAAATATAATTTTTGAAAATGGTGGATGAAGTACGGGTAATGTGAACACATAAGCAATTGCAAAATCGATTAGATTTCAATCTTTTTAGCTTGCTAGTTTTGATGAGATAAAATTAATAATGCAATTATGGAAGTGATCAATATTCGATAGATTCCACGAATATTAAAATTAGTTAGTTTGCAAATCTAATCATAATTCAAGAAGTATCACAAATTATAAAATGTTCACAAATTTTAAAATTAAAGATCATAAGATTTTATCAGTGGGGTCACCTAATCTAAAATATAAATTGATAAGGATATAAGTGAAATAAAGAGGATAGTAGCGCTCAAAATTCAAAAGCTATCTTGACCGCCAGGTTTCAAACTAAAAACTCGGAAAAAATGAACTCTAAACTAACAATAAGCTAACTTTTCTATAGTCGCAATTGCTAACCCCAATATTAAGACAAAAATAAAGACATTCAAATGAAATTCACCACATAAGATAATAAAAATAAAAATATAAAATGAAAAATAAAATTAAGGACAAATTTAGTAAGTTAGAGCACTATCATCACATTAGCTCTAATGAATCTATGTCTAAACTCCAATGGACAATCTATTAGGGCTGGTTAACCATGTTCAATTGATCAAAGCCGATTCATGGCAGGATAAAATTCATGCTAGTCTTCTTTAGCCTGGCCTTTTGGTCGGCCGCGCTTAATTTGATTGGACTTATTTCACCTATTTGCATCCTTAACTACCTAAAACCTCTCTCGATGGAGCCTTTAAGGTTACCTTGCACTAATTTCTTATGATGGGGGATTGATTCTTGTCCAATATTTCTTAGTTCCCTATCTAATCCTCTTTCTTGGATAATTATTAGTCCACTAATCTAGGAAGTTTGTGTAATTTATATACTATGCTTACATGCACTACTTTGATAAATTTCCATTACTTAATTCTAGGGATTTAAGTTGAATTTTTCATGGCTAAACTAATATTTACGCCTTTCAATCCTACTCTTTTGCTTGAATTTGTCCATATCCTAAGTCAAAATTGACATAATTTTTCAATTAATATAAGTCTCTAGTACCTCATGATTCCCTTTTCTCTATGTTCCTTAAATCTCCTAACAATGATTTAATTTTCCATTCCCAATTTCTCATACTATGCAAAACTTAATTTCCAACTTTGTTCTTTATGTCTCTAAAAACCGATATACCTATGAACTATCTATCTATATAATGAAATTCTCTAAGTGTATTATCTATGGCCAATCTCTTAGATTATCTTAAGGATTGAACTTCTCTTTACTATTTGCTACTTCATCTATTATCCTCACCAGTTATTTTGTATTACTTTTATATGTCTGCATTTATTATTTCATTATTTACCTATATTCTTAAATTATAAATTAACTTGCCTTAAAGCATTCACATCCAAGGTCCTCAACAAGGGTTCTTAGACGAAGGACCTCATTTCGAGGTTTTTATGAATGTGGTGGGTTCTTTTAACTTTTTAAGATACTTTCTAAAGATCCTAGAAAGTGAGTTCCTTCAGAATATTTTTTTTTTATTATTGTATAAATGTAAAGTGAAAGTAAATGGGATCCAACAAAATATAAAAAGAAGTTAATGAACTTATGTAAAAGACCTTACGGATAAGGTGATCAGGTTCTTGAGAGGAAAATTCTTTTAGATGCTAATGTAGCATCTTAAGAATCTTGCAAATGATGTCATGGATATGGATATTCTTAGAATACTATACAGTCTACAATGACCAACTGTTGATTTAGAGGACCAAACTTGAGGTGACTCAATAAGACAAGACACTACTCTGCAAAATAATAATAATAATAATAATAATAATGACACAAGACACAACAAAGCTAGAAAGATTGGACAAACAAGAAACAAATTAAGGCAAATGGGAGATACTCAAATTTGTTATTTCCTTTACATATATATATATATATATATATAGACACACTTGTCTGGCTAATTATGAAACCTTTGCCCTTTTCATAAGTATCTTTTTATACTTGTATATCTTTTTGTGATTATCTATATGTCTTCTTTCTTATGTAAATACTTAAAAAATGTGCACTTGCAATGCTTGTGTATAAAATAATGAAAAAAATGTAGCATTAGACTATATAAATAAAATATAAAACAACTTGTAAAATAATAAATAGTAGCGAAAAGTATAATTGGTAAGACAAAGAAGAGATATTCCCACTTTTCTCTAAGATAGTCGAATGAAACTATTGATACTAATTTTTTTTTGTTAATGTCGTTTTGTCATTCTACTTAGTGCTAACAATATAGTTAAAAGACATTCATAAAATTAAATTTCATCTTACTTCTAAGAATTAAATACATCCACAATTAAAAGTATATAGAATTAGTTGAAAAAATGTAATGTCAAATCAATTAGTCATTGAGAGTTCATAAACAAATTGCACCATTGTAATGCTAGTAAAATTGTATCACTTTGAAGATCTTTATAAGTAAAGCCAATCAACAATTATAAGACGAAATAAATATAATAAACATTTATTTATTTTTTAACAACATATGCATTTCATAGGGAAAATTTACAATTTAAGGCTATAAAGTTGAAAAGCATTAATTAAATGCTAAAAGTAATCTTTACAAATTTTATGAATGAATAAATTATAAAACTTAAGTATTGTATGATTAAATTAAAAAATATGATGACAAATAAAGAATTCATTTTAAAAAAACTCTTCTGTTTACATTTTTTTTTTTTTTGGCCAGTTCTTCTAATACACCTTAAAACTGCATTAAATGAATATGAACCATTAACCAGCAAAAGGATGGGAAATATATTAGGTACACATGACTAATGATAATAGCATGGACGCATGTACACACAAATAGATAAGAAGTCAGCACAGACAGATGTTCATATGTGAAAAGTTGTAACCAGTGAATCAGCCACGCTCATTTTCCATTTTTTACACTCTTTTATTTAGCAACATTATTAACCTAGTTTGATAGTCGCAGATCCATCACTATTTTAATTTCTGATTTTGATATAACGAATTTATAAATAAAAACAATGTAGGAATTTATGAAGAAAGAATATGTAGTAGTTTTTATAATGAGGGTATGAAATTGTATAATATAGAGGTAGTTTTTTTCACCAATTGGAAAAGAAATCCTCAAAAATCAAAGAATATTGATGTAAGGAGAAAGATGGAAAGTGGGGGACATGATGAATAAATAGGGAAAAAAATGTCACTAAAAAGTAAGAAACGTATTCCCTTCATAACAGTTTTACTTGTACTAATGTGCATATATCATTGTTATAGTTTTGCTTGATTTAAAGGGTGTCTCAATAATATTGATAATTAACATAGTAGTATTGGGAGAGAGAAAGAAAAACGGGAATAGATAAATAAAAAATACCAAGTTATTTTTATAATCTAAATTTAAAAAATTTTGGTTTAATGCAATAGATATATATTTCTTTTATTATTACCATTATTACATATATATTTACACATATCATATGTATAACTTAAGTTTATGTTGTATATATGATTATATTTATGTGTTTATTATTTGCTATTAAATTCATATAGGCTTACACCATTCTGTGTACATTTTATTTAATTGCCATACAATCATATATTTCCATTTTTCATTGCCATATGGTAATTTTTTTTTTTCAATTGTCACGTTACTCCTTATCTCATCAAGCGATAAAGTGAGATAGTTTTATTTAGAATCTTTGTTGTATAAGACTTATGCATTTTTGCAATAGGCGAATGATTTTTGGTGTTACCACCGCATAGAAGGTTGTGAGGATGGTTTTATTATTATTTGATTTTTTATATTCCCCCTTTACCTTATAAGCTTTACACTCGCATATGTATATTTATATATATATATATATATGTAGTTAAGAGTTTTAATAGTGTTTTAGTAATTATGATCATTTATAGATTTATATCCTTTGTTCCCTTATCTAAAAACCAATGTTAATTTTTTTTTTATTTTGTTAGCGTATTTTATTTCATTTCTACACCACAACTAATAAGAAAAGGAAAATAATATTTATAATTTTTTAAAAAAATTATGAAAATGCAACAGAGATGAAAATAATCTCAGTTTCAGGCAATATAACATCGTCTCTTCAAAAAACGAGGCCGCAAATAGCATAACAATATTTTCTCTTAAAGAGATGAGGTTGAGCACCTATGACCTCACCCCTTCTGTTGAAGGACGAGGTTGATGGGGCCAATATTTGGCCACCGTCTTCTTCTTGTTCCCCATTCCACTCCTAAAAAAATCCCCAATCTCCGTTGCCCATAAACCCTAGCCCTAATTTTACTCTATTTTAGCACTGTTTTTATCTAATAGGCATGCGGTCTTGGTTTATTTCGACCAACAAGCGTCAAATAGACATCAATTCTTATAAAAATCAACCGATTAAACCTTCAATTGTTGACGATGCACCAAACTCCATAAGTAAGTATCTTGAGCTCATCTCTTCAATTTTTCATGATTATTGATGTTACAATGTAGATTTTTTGGTGTTGTATATGTTGTTGGATTTTTTTTCTAAAAGTGGAAGCAACATTGCATGTTATTTGTCAGATAAGTTGTATTGTGGAATGGTAATGCGATTTTGATGTTTTTTGTATGCTTAATTGAGGCTGCGATGTGGACATTATATGATGTAATTTTGATGTTACTGTATACTTTTAGAATTTAGGAATCAAATTATTAAATCATATATTATTATATATCTTACACATTGATCATGTTTGATGATATTAGAGCCCACATCAATGAAATATTTTCATAAGAACGAGATGGATAAACTAGTATTAGTAAACATATTCGATATTGGAGAGTGTAATTCACAACTCATGATCACATTTGATGCATTCAACCTACGTTTTTTGAGCTGGCAGGGTAGGTATGAAAATTTATAAGATCTAGGAACTTTACGTATGAGCAAATACTAAACACCATTTGTAGTAGACTTAAGGTAAATAGGTCTATACATTGGGTTAAGCTATATCATAAGGTGGCTATTAGAGATAGAATGCTACACTATGACGTTATTTCAATAACTAATGATGATGTTGCACAAGAGATATTGGTGTACACGGAAGGATTAGTGGCTGTATATGTCCAGATATTTGAAAAGGAATTACGACGGGCACCTGCAGGCACCATGGGCATTGATGGAAGACTCATTAGTAAGTGAATCCAGTGACGACTATGATGATGATAGAAATGATTCTGTGTTAGGTTTATCCCAACAAGTCACTGCTACCGATATGCAACCTAAAGGTAATGACTAGTACCATTTCATGGCTCCTATAGATGTTGATGCAGTAGGGAGATCAATGCTAGTATCCTTTTTCACTGTTGATGTAGGTAATAGATTTGTTGCATTTGATGATGAGAAGGAAAGAAGTGCTGGAAATTGGAGCTTCGGTGATGAATTTAAGGTTGGGATGCGGTTCAAGACTAAAGATTATCTTGAAGAGACGAGGTTGACCTTTCTACATGACCTCGTCTCTTGAAGAGACAAGGTTAGAATCTTACACTGACTTTATCTCTAGAAGAGACTAGGTTAGCATTTTACACTGACCTTGTTTCTTTAAGAAAAAAGGTATTTCCATTCTATTAGACCTTCTCTTAAAGAAATGAGATCAGACACTTATAACCTTGTCTCTTCGAAAAACGAGGTCATGTTACCTAAACCTGAGATTATTTTCATCCCAGTGGCATTTTTATAATTTTTCTAAAAAATATAAATATTATTTTCCTTTTCCCCACAATTAACACTATATTTATTGTTATTATATTTATGCACATACTATCAAACTTTTCCTAAATGCTTTTTTTTTTTAATCTTTAACTATAGGTTATGCCGCAAGGTAGCAATCTTCAATAGGTATCTATAATCTCAAGTATGTCTCCAATAGGACCAACACATATCTTGTTGCTAGTTATTTTCAATTAGACCACTAGGCTAAAGTATGACTCAACAAAAAATTTTCTTTGAAGGGAAGATTGATTTCAAGACCCCTAATTAAAGGATAATGCAATTGCATATTATTAATTTTTTAGCATGTGGTGGTCATGACTGGATTTGAGCAAAAATAGATAGACATGTGTACCTCATAGATAGGCAAATAAGCTAGTGTGAATCTCTTAATGTTAAGGATCGGAGGAGGGACTGAAGAATAGAACTCATATACTCTTTTATTGGAATTAGATTAAACCAAAAGAAGAGTATAGATATTTATGGTCAAATTTGTTGGGTTAATTCCACATGTCATTGATATGCTACATTCTTACTTTTGTTCTAGATATTTTATCATTAGGTTATATTATTTAAATATGTTACTTTCCTATTTTTGTTCAACATATTTTAAGATTTTTAGGATTGATTTATATATTCAAGTTTCTTATTTGGTATTCTATTGTTTATTCAATTTGAATTATATTCAGCCATTCCAGGATTGTGTTATGTGCCTATAACTAGGCTACATCTTATTAATGGTATGTTAATGAGGTTTTAGTATCAGTTTCTTTATGAGTGATGTTTCTCTTTGTTCATAGTGATTTTACCAATCTTATTATAGATTATGGTAAATGCATTGATTTAACCCTTGATTTTTTTAACACCTATGGCAGCTTCATAAGTCATGATTTCCATTGAATTATAATTAGAATCTTCACCCAATTTATTTCAGTATTCATGTTATCCATCAAATATTAATTAGGTTCATATCTTTACTTTATATTTATCACAATAAATTTAAAACTCGGAAAAAAAAATAGTTTTCACATTAAATTTGTAGCCTATATTTAGCACACATCAGTTTTGGTATCAAAGAGAAGGTTGGGCACTTCATAGTAAGTTCAATTGTCTTTTATTACTTCAAATTATGAGATTTGGGATTGTTTAAAAGATGTTATAGAGCAATAGCGTTAGTAGCAACAAAGTGATGAGACAAAGCTTCATTTGATGCATGTAAGAAATCTTGAGAACTATTTTGGAAAAGCTTGATGTGTGAGGTAGGAGGAAGGATGAACAAGCTAGCAAATGTAAGGTGATTTATATTATTCTATCTTTCATTAGGAGTATTAGGCCTAAGGAGTTTTTGGATTGGATGTCGTAAATTAAGAAGGTGTTTAGCTAATTTGAGTGGGATATCCAGACCAAGGTAAAGAAGGCATCTCTAGATTTTACAAGTTATGCTAAACTATGGTGAGATTAATTACAAAAGGAGAGATGTAGGTCTAATAAAGATAAAATGCAAATGTGGGTGTTGACAAAGATGCTGATGAGATTCAAATTCTTGCTATATTATTACCAACAACAAAAGTAAAAGGAGGTGATGGAAATCAAAGTGTGGAGCCAAAAAAGCGTGTTCGTTGTGATAAAAAGTTAGCAAAGAAAATATTTCATGAAAGGCTTGGAAGACTAAAAGAGTAATTGTGCTAGATGAGGTGAAGGTTATTATTATAGAAGAAAAGATTAATTTGGTAGAGCAAAAGGAAAAAATTGATACGTCAAAAGGGACATTTACACATGAAAATTCACTAAGATCAAATGAGTAGGTGATGAAGTCGTAGATGAGAAGAAGATACTAACTAAGACCCATGAACATGCTATAATAGAGATAAATGTGAAATCATAGGTTATGCAAACCGTAGAATAAAAATAAGTTATCCCGGTTGTTGATAATCCATTATCGATTGCATAAGGAAAATTATATTTTACAAGTAAAAAGAAATTCTAGCTCGTAGGTTATGAAAGATCTAGAGCAAATAAAGAATTTGTTTCAAGCCTGTTGTTTAAATCAAGGAAAGATGTGCAAATTGGCTATTGATGGAGGCAACTGTACTAAAATGTTGTTCGAGGATTTTGTTAAAAGGATGGCATTTCAAGTGACTCCACACCTAAAGACGTAAAACCTATACTGGCTGAATTTTCAAAACATCCTAATGAGCACAAATAGGCATGAGTTCTGATATCCTTAAGTGAATTTAATGGCATGGTGGTTTATGATATAATCCCATGAAAACACCCATGTGCTCCTGAGGCCTTGGCAGTATGATCAATGACCTATCTATGATGGGTATAGGATTGCCTTTACAATCCAAAAAAGTGAACAAGTATTTATGTTACATTCAATAACATTAGCGAAAATCCAACTTGAAAATTTTGAGCATGTTAGGAAAGCTAAGGACCAAAGGAGCTTATTATAAGCACCAAGTAGATCATCCAATAGAAAGAAGCCACCCAAGAAATTTTGGACACAAGAAAGTTAGATTCAAGGATGAACGTTTTCAGCTCTATAGCAGTAATTGGAGTTAGATTAAGCCAAAAGAAGAGAGAATATATCTATAAGGTAAGTTACACTAGAATTTCACAATGTTTAGAGGTAAGTTCATTTAAAGTCACAACATTTCAAGAAGTTCATTTGAGGTCATAATGTTTAGTGAAGTAGATCGATTGAGGCCACCATTGGCATGTGCTACTATGTGGCAAATTTTCTAACTTTTAATTATTTTTTCTCCTATTGGCACATGTCAATAGTGACCTAAATCGACTCACTTTCTAAATATTGTGACCTCAAATGAACTTATCTACAAATTTTATGGCCTTATGATGTAATTTACTCTATATTTATGGTTTGACCTTCCCAATT
Organism: Combretum micranthum; assembly: GCA_024138025.1. NCBI lineage: Eukaryota > Viridiplantae > Streptophyta > Magnoliopsida > Myrtales > Combretaceae > Combretum > Combretum micranthum. The sequence continues at coordinate 451,155 of JAMXBD010000628.1, read as the reverse complement.
AACTCATATGCTATTAATATGTTACTTTCCTTTTTTTTTTATGCATATTTTAAGATTGAGTCATATTTTAAAGCATCTTATTTACTATTCTGTTGTTCAGCCAATTACTAGTTATATTATATCATATTAGGAACTTAGGATTGTCCGTGTGTCTATAATTAGGTTGTGTCTCGTTAATGTTATGTAATGGTCTCAATCAAATATTAATTGCATTCACATACTTATTTTATATTTATTGTAACAAATCTAAAACCCAAAAAAAAAAAAATAGTTTTCATATTAAATCCATAACTCTCATCAAACACGCATCACTCTTCCTCTAAACACTTCTATAAGTAAGTAACTAATGAAACCTTATTGGTCTAGGTATAGTGACAGTTCAATTTTTTCATACTCTTTCTTAAATGGTTGGTTCTATGATCCCAACTATCTAAACTCTCTACCAACTTCTATGTAAGAGTGTTTGCATTAGCAAAAGCCACTTAATTTACGTTTGTTACTTGTGCATTGGGTCCAATATAGAAACTAGTAAAAGACAATTATACAAAAATATATATTCATAATAATTAATGCATCTTAAGTAGCATATATAATAAATTTACTTGTTAATATACAACTTTTCTTAAGGCTTACTTGTAGTTGCAAATAGCACATCGCATAGTACTTAACTTACATCTCAATAATATGCATTACTTTTTATAACAAATAACTAACTCATGCCTTTAATACAATTCAATTAGTAATTTACTTCTCTAATACAATTTTATATCAACCAACTTTTATCTTTAATTAATGGATATGCACTCATAGTATCCAAATCCCATCTCTAAATTTCCATGTAAAATTCTCTTAATAACCAATTTTTATCTATAAATAGCAATTATGTGTCTTCCTGATAACTATGTTATCTCCAAATAACACATATTGAAGTCTAATTATCTTCTCATAATGTAATAATAATCTCATAAAGATCACACTATATCTCTAGATAACAAGAATTAATAGTCACATTATGTATCCTAATAATGTATATTTCCATTTTAACTAGACAATAAACAATTTTAGAGCTTCAAAGATGGATTAATTATCTACTAAAAACAATTTTATGTGACTTCACTTTCATCATTGTGACTAAGACCTTAATGACTTGTTTTTAGGTGATTGCGTATAGGGCTTAGTACTTAAGGAAGCTCCCATGTAACACTTAGCACTCTTAGAACATTAAAGGAAGGCTAAGTTCAACATACAACAAACACACAAAGTATTTAGAGAGAGAGAGAGAAAGAGAAGTCCTAAATATATTTATATTTCACTTAATTTCTTAATGGGTTACAATTGAAGGGAACTTTCCCATATATACAAATGGCATATTAAATTGGATGGCTAAGATTAAATTGATCTAATAGCTACAAATTATTTTCATTGACCACTATGTTAGTTACATCTACTTATATACTAACTATGGTGTAATGAATCTAGGCATCTAGGAGTCTTATGGAATCTTGAAGAATCTTTTGGAGCATTTTTAGTTCTAGAATTGACATGGGACATAGACCTTAGTCCATTCTTGCAATTTAGACCTAGATGAACCACCTAAATTTTAGCTTGCCTTATAAGTTCATGACATTCTCATTTAATTTGGTAATGTCCTCAATGTGTCTTCTTCATGGTAATGAGGATGAGGTCTTCAAATTACCCTAATGCTTCAACTTGCTTGCAACTTGCTTTACTCTCTAGGAAGCCTTTACAACTGATCATTGTATACTCACACTTTGGCTAATGACCCCATCATTATATGCATCAATCTGCTAAAATTTTTTCCACTTCCTTGTCATATGAACTTTTGATCCGAAGCGAACCTCTTTTAAGTAACATCATCCTTAGATCTTCCTTTTCATGATGGGGCTTTAGCATACTCACATGGAAAACCAAATTAAATTTAAGCTTCAATGGTACTTCAAGCTTATAAGAAAATCTTTCTACTCGTTTTAATACTTGAAAGAGTCTACATGAGCCCTTTTATAATTGAACCTTCTTATGTTGAGGTAGATGCAACTTTACTAATATTTAGTCTCCTATTAAGAACCCTACCTGTCTGCTTTACCTGTCCTTAAACTTCTTCATGCCCTTATGGATTTATATAGAAAAGTCTAGGCAAAGTCCCTATACTCTTGTCATTCTCATGCAATTTTAAATGTTAGAGGGCCACTTTGAGAAAAGCTTGCTACAATTGCACTCAGTATCTAAGGTTATCTCCTAAGAATAATCTCAGAGGAACTTTGATATGCAGTTTTCTTCTTTTGTAAGTTAAACCCAATCTCACTAATTATCTCCCACTAAGTACTTTAAGTATAGCTTCATAAGAGCATTCATTCTCTCGGTTTACCCATGTCTAAGGATGAAGACTAGTTAAAAAGCTCAATTCGAGCCCTACAAACTTGAAAAAATTCTATCCAAAATTTCCTTATATATCGACCACCACTACAGTAACAATATTATTGGATAAGCTTTATTACTTCACTACATATTTTAGAAGGAACTTAGTAGCTTCATTTGCTACACAATTTTTTGTCACTAAAACAAACATAGTGTATTTGGAGAAGCAATCTGTAGTTACCATAATAGTGTCAAAACCTTTGAACTTCAATAAACTTATTATAAAGTATATTGATACGCTTTCCCAAGGTACTTCTAGAATGGGGAGAGGCTCCAACAACCCAACCACTACTGTTTGCTCCACTTTATCTTATTAGCAAACTAAGAAAGTTTGTACATAGTTTTCTACATCATCTTTTAGTAGTAAAATTCTATGGTCTCATGATTATTTAACAACTTACACCATACCAAACCGTGATCAAACCATTAAAATAGTTAATATTCCAATTACTATATTTATTTTAACGGTTAAATGGTTAACTGAAGGTCTCGACGATGGGACTGTAGAAGCTCCCCATCTTTCAAATGGGGTCGAAAGTACTGCTTCTCCACCATGGCTTAGGTCTACTGTATCTCAATTTGGCCTACCCGTTTTGAGTTATAACATTCTTCAGCATCTCATTCTTAAGCTAAGAGGCCTAAGGTACATATACTTAGTGCCCCTGTGTATATAAATCTATTTTCCTCCTAAAATCTTAGGGTCTTGCCTCCTTTAAATTAGCTCAATAAAGTTTCAGCTAACTCATCTTGTTCAATCTCATCTCAAATACACATGTAGAGACCAATTTCAAGTCTACCAATGGCTATCAGTTCTATCTTTCAACTTAAGAAGTCTACTACAACATATGACTTTTAGGTTTATACTTCAATCTAAAGTTAAGCTTCACATACAATTCATTTTCATGGAATTTGGAAAACCAAACAGAGATGTTTCACATGTTCTTCCACAATTCTATTATAGATTATTATATTATCTAGGTAAATTACCACAAACTGTTCCAAAAAATGGGGCAAGTGCTCGATTTATAAGGGTGTGGAAAGTAGCTAGTGCATTCATAAGGCTAAAAGACATGACAAGGAATCTAAATGCTATAGCTTATCATGCCTTTTAACACATGTATTCTTAAACCCATCTCTTTCCATGATTCTTATGTGGTGATACCTAAATGATAGATCCAGCTTAGAGAAGTATCTTGCCTTTCATAACCAATTAGATAAGTCTAAAATGTGGAAAGTAGTGTACTTATTCTTCATTGTAACTTTATCCAAGTCCATGTAATCAGTATATATCCAAAGAGATTCATCACATTTCTTCTAGAAGAGAACCGGGGCCTAAAGTGTGCTTTTGAGATTTTGATGAAATATGCTTCCTCTAACTCCTTAAGTTAGCACTTTAATTCATCCATTTCAAGAGGTGACATTTTGTATGGCACAGTTGCAAATGGCTCTAAACCTAGCTCAAACTCAATCCTATAATCTACATCCCTCCTTAGAGGAAGCTTCTTTAGTAATTCGAGCAACATTACATCAATGAACTCCTTTAGTAGCTCTCCCACTATAGGATGGATCGAAGCTTCCTTCTTCAACCATGATTAATCTTTAGTGTTGCTAAGTATGTAGTTTTGTTCTTCTTTAACCCTTTCACCATATAAATAGCTAAAAGGAACTTAGTAGCTTTACCAGTCTTCCAAGTCATAGGGATAACACAATACACTTTATGATCCAATACATAGATAATTTGATTGTGGCAAGATTAGGACATCAACCTTGTCAAAGAATTCTATCCCAATCACAGATTCAAAGTCATCAAGGAATATTACCTCAAAGGATTCCTTTTTATGTTAGCCAATAATATGCAGTTCTACCCCATTCGCTACTTGATTGTAGGGATTCCCATCAAGTTGGCTAGATGCTTTAATGACTTGGGTTCGATGTCAACCTTAGGTAGATTACTATTTTAATGCTTGATTTCATTCAAAGCTAAACATGACTACTTTAGATGTTATTTAATCATTGCAAACCACCAATTATTACTATGTATGATCAAAGGTAGTATAGAAGTTGTTCATAGTTGAGATGAGATGCTTAAGCTCATTTAAGTAAATTTACTAAAGGCTTAAGTTTGAATGAAGAATGTAGCAGATCAACCGAGAAAAAAAAAAGATGACGTGAAGATTATGGTCAAAGATATTGTTTTAATAAAGTTTTAGCCTTGTAAATGGATTTCATTTGCCAGAGAAAATTGAATAAGGTAAGTTCAAGATATTATACATTTATATAAGTTAGAGTCACCCTTAAGAAATAGCTTATTGCTAAAGGGTTTATTAATGTGATCGAGGATACAAAACCCTTTGACATATGCTTAGAGAGTGTGCCCATGGTTGAAGATAAGAGTTCACAAAACCTTGGTTACTAGTGAGAAGAATGAGCTACCTTATGTTTATTTACTTAATTATGCATTAAAGGAATTTATAAAAGTCAAAACCTCTCAAACACTTGTGAGAAACCATAAATTGGTGCCTACACATCTCAAGTATCTATCCTAAGAGAGAATGAAACTTTATTATGATTATTAACGAATTAGCATGAACAATTCTCAAGATAGATAATATTAGTCATCAACTTTCAGTGTATATGTTATGACCCAAGGGTTCCTTAAACATGATAGCCGATGTATACAATATTGAAGTCTAGAAATGGCTACCTTAGCCATGCAAAGGCTTTCGTATTATATACAAGAAGTACATCACAATAAAAGAAACACCGGAGGAGTAGCACAATTGAAGAAGATAACAGAATATTTGCATGCAAGAGAACTAAATATAGTCAAATTTAAACATTCATAGATTATAATGTCTTAAGGCCATACCCCCTCTAAATCCTCAAAATCACTATAATATTATAGTCATTTATAAAGCCTCCAAAAGTAATATAAAGTTTTTCATGTTCATCACAAGGGTTTCCGAAGGATCTTTATTCTATGCTCTCAATTCTTTTGTTAAGGCTCCAAAAGTCCACTAACAATTACCTTGGGCATCTCGTCTTTCAAGTAAAGCCATCAATGTTCTTGTTTCATCAAAATCTATATGGATATAAGCTACAACATACTTAGTGAGATATTTTCCATCATTCATACCCACAATCATAGACAAACAAGGCTATCAAATTTAATATATGTTATGCAACAAACACATGGGCACATAAATATATGGTTATTCGGAAACCATATATAGAATGGATTTACGCCCTTTGTGATAGGGCTTGAGAATTGCTATGACAGGTCTTCGTAACCTCCTCTACTAGTCCTCAGGCACTCGTCCTCAGTGATTGGTAAGACACGGCTCCTCCGTGAGGTTATATTCCCAAATGTATCACCTCATGCTTAGAGTAGGATTATGTTTGAATTTGTCAATCCATCCGATTGCTTGCGTAGGAGTAATAGCATTCTGAATGCGACTCGACGATATGCAATACATGAATATTTCTTTTTCTAAAGACAAACCTTATTAAGGTTCATTAAGGGGTGATCAAATAATTTAACGAACACCAAGCAATCGTATGTGTAAGTAAGCAAAACACTTCAACAAACAATCCAAGGTTGCGATATGCTTAACATTTACTTTGTCACGCAAGCCTAAAATTACATATATAACCCATGAATTCCCAGTCCATATTCATTTTTTATCTTTTCTTAGCATACTAGTGCCATTATTTCTACAAACACAAACAAGGTAATAAAATTATAAGAAAAAACTCACTCGTTCATAGCGCAATCTCCTCGATCGAATTAATCGTCTAGAAAGGGGGCCTCAAAATCCTCGACATTATATAAAAGAAATACTCTGAATGAGTATTTCATATTGGTTATACTGAATTTTCTGACTTTATTTATTCTATTCGAGTCATTTTTTCGATTACAATTTAACTTGGAATTTTGCATATAAGTAGTCGTTCTACCTACTTCAAATGCTCTATCTATTTCTAAGGTTATTTTTAACATTTGAGTGCATTTAGGGGTCAGAATAGGATGTTACAAATTGTGTCTGAACCGTTCCAGCCCTTGATTCTTTTTAATTTTTTAAGTTTTGCTTCATTTGGACCTTCTAAGCAAGAATAAAATATTCCCATTTTTAGGATGCATATAATAGGGATAATAACTCATGTTACATGCATGATTCTAGTGATGTTGTTTCAAAATTAAAATAAAAAAATTGTATAACAATCTTTTGTGGGAAGTAGCAAAGTTGAGTTTTATGAAAAATCACCTTTTGTCTTGTAATGAAATCTTTTACCTTAAATTTTGTAAACATGTGACTTAACAAAAATCATGTTTCAATAAATACTTTGAAACCTTAAAGGTCTTACATTTATTTCAAAAACTTCATTTAACAATTCATTTTACAAGATATGAGTTTTACTTATTTGCGACGTAATACTTTAAGTGTATTTCTCATGAATTTTTCTTAAGGTTGGTTTTTAAATAAAATTTCAATTCTTAGATTTTGTAAATGTGAAACACAACTTAGAAAAAACATGGCTTTATATTTATTTTGAATCCATGAATATTTCATTTGCATATTAAACTTCTTTTAATAATTATTTTCCAAAATATGAATTTCTATGTGTTTGTAGATAAAATTTATTCTAAGCTGTATCATTTTTAAAATGTTTTAAGTTTTGGCATGTAAGAAAAATTAGGTAAATGACTTGTTCTAAATTTTTATTTTTAATAAAAAGTTTTTACATGTATTGTAAATAAGATTTCTAGAAAATTTTACATAACAAAAAATTATCAACATTTATATTTGAGAAATTCATTTTGGCATTTTGAAAAATATAGTTGAGTGTTTTCTTTCAAATTCTTTATCCTTCATGAAAGGATTTCCCAAATATTGGAGATAAAATTTTTATAAACTATTTTACGTAACAAAAGATTATCAACATTTGTGTTTTTGGAAAAAATCTATATTAATATAGTAACAACATCACCTATGATCATATATGTGCATAAACTTAGAATAGCAAAAATATAATTAGTAATCATGGAATCATACCAAGAACATAGCAATTGCAAATAGATAAATAAGAACATAAAGATATTAAAATAAAAGCATGGGAGTCTTAGCTTGTCATCAGGACTCCTTAGGACTTGAAATATTCCAATCACTATTTATAATAAAATAAAACAAGCATAAAAAAATAGAATATGGAAGTCTTAGATTCTTTTCAAGACTTCCCGAGACTTGAAATATTTATAATCTCATAAATAAAAATCAAGATAGATAACAAAAACATGAGTCTTAGATTTTATTCAAGGCTCCTCAGGACTTAGAAATGGACAAGTCCCTTTTGTTTTGACTTGAAGATGGACAAGTCTCAACATCAAGAAATAAATAAATTTCTTGAAATAAATTAGTGCATGAAATAAATAAATGTTAGATTAGTGAGCAATAGGCTCTAAAAGAATATGAATATTACATATAAATATTAGAATATAAAAACTTAAGTTAGCAATATGAAATAAAAAAGAAAGTACATATTATGATCATGAATATAACATTGTGATATGACTAATATGTGTCTTACATTTCCATTCCCTAGCATATGCATCATGGGGATTTCATATGGAAAATAGTTAAGGAAACAAACATTCATTCCACTTACATAAACAATATGCATGAGGAGGGTGTTTAGTGGTTTTACCTAAAACAAGAGACAGATTTGTGTATGGATAAAAGAGGAAAGGAAAGTGTTGAGAGAAATTTTAGAGAGAAAAGTTGTGAAGAAAAATTGTAGAGTTTTGTTATGGGTAATGAAAAATGTGTAAAAAGTAAAGAAGGGAAGGAGTATTATAGAGAGAAAAATGAGGGAGTTAAAGATGAAAAATAAATGAAAATGAGAAAATGAGAGGAAAAAGGGGAGGGGCAGTAACTTAAGGGGGAGGGGGGTGAAATTAATTTAAGTAGAAAAGTGTAATAAATTGTAAGAAAAGTTAAGTAAAAAGTATAGTAAAAGTTTTATGAGAAAAGATGATGTAAGAGATTGGTATGTAAGAATTATAACAATAGGCTGTAAGGATATAAGATAAAGTAGAGATAGACTAATAGTAATAAATAGTAGATAAGACAAATAAATTATCGATAGAAATAAAAAATATGCGTCAATAAGCTATAATTGTTGTTTTTATAAGCCAATAAAATTATATATGATATTTTATGAATATCTTAATATATTCCTAGAATAAATTATTTGTTGGAATATTTTTCTCGTTTTGGTTGTCGATGTCGGATACGAAAACTAATCCTGTTTGAATTTGGAACAATAAATTTTTGTTGAATTGATCTTTTTAGGGTACATGATATGTACTTGGATCATAATTCAAGTTTATTTTATGTTTAATATTTTAAGGTTTCAAGGATGATCTAGCCGGATCTAGGATTTCTAGAACTTAAGTCCTAATTTAACTTTAAGATTCCAGTTTCAATTCCAGCTTTAAGATTTACTTACAAGATTATAAAATTTAGGGTTTCCATTGTAGTATATATTCAATTTATAATTTGGTTTACTCCATTTTTATAATTTATTTAATATTATAGGATTCTCGGGATTGTCTAATCGAGTATAGGGCTTTCTAGTGTTAAATGTTGACTCGTTTGACTTTTAGGTATTAGTTTTAAATTTTGACTCTAGGATTCACTTATAAAACTACGAAGAATCTAAAGGTTTACAATTTTATTGTTAATTGTTATTCGGTAATGTTATCTCAATTTGCGTGCCAATGACCGAGTACGAAAACGGTTTTGGCTTAACTAATGAAATTTGACTCAATAACTTATTACTATATTATAGAAAATTATTTCATATTATTTTGTTATTAAATATTATTGGATAGTTTCTCGATTTATGTGTTAGAGATTAGATAGATGTATTATTTAGCATAGGGATTCTAAGTCAAACAATTATCGGATTTTCATTTTGTTTTTTATTATACTCTTTTTCTTAGAGTTTGATATTTAGTGTTTTCCATCACACTTATTAGACATTTAGGTTTATCTGATTTATCTGATATTTTCTACGGTTTTCGCAACTTGTGATTAGCTTGGATTGATCTTAGGGTTTCCATAGCTTAAGGTTAGACTGAATTGATTAGGTTGTAGTACAAAATTATTTTGGTGATGACACATTCCTATTAAACTATTTATCTTTAGGGTTATTGAAAATTTTTATCCTAGCCCATTTAGGGTTTCTAGAGTTTGATTTCAACTTAGCTTGATTTTTTTGTTCTAGTTTTGATATTAGCTCCAAGGTTCTGATCTAAGAATATAAAAAATTCTAGACGCTTACATCATAGCTAGTTAATCAAGGAGTACATCAACAAACTTGTTCTAGAACATTAATTAGAGGTGGTAAATCCATAAAGTGGGAGAGGCGACAAGAGTTGAAATTCTTAAGCTTTTAGGATTATCTATTCTATGTCCAATAGAACATGGACCAGTTAGTGCAAAATTATACACTTAAGAAGGTAGGAAGATCACTAAATCCCTTATAAACTAATAGTATGAATGTTGATCTTCAAATGGAATAATCTAGATTATGTCTTTCTTCCTAATTAGAGAGGAAGAAAAAAACATAGAAAGTGATACATGATAAATATAATAGCCCATACCATATCTACAAGTTTAAGTTTTTAGATCATATGGTTACGATGTTAATCTTAACATGGTATTAGAGTAGAAAGTCATGAGTTTGAAACCTTGCACGCTCATTATAACTCCACTAAAAATTAAATCATTCACTTGATAGGCCATAGTCAAAGTCAAAGTCAAAGTTTAGCCACAAGTGAGGGGAAACATAATATAATAAATATAATAGCTCACCATATCTACAAGTTTATACTTTTAAATCGTATAGTGGTGGTGTTGATCTTAATAGAAAGGATTGTAAAGCATAATTAAAAAAAATCATTAGTTCCTACTCTACAATATATATGGCTATTACTTCTTAAAAGAATATTCAAGCTATAATAGGATAGTCACCGATGCTAATGATTAAGAAAAAGTTATCATTATTTGTCTTCATGACCTAATTGCATTCAGGTGGATACTTTTGATTGATCATTGCAATACACTTGATATGTCATGGTGATGTAATATCACTATCTTTCCTCATTTAAATTAAGAACACTATATATTTTTTAATAGATGGTTTTTTTTATCATTAAATATTTGCTTAATGCATGTTAAGAAATATGAGAAAAAATATTAAACTGATCGTGGAAACCAAGGTAGCATTGGAGTGAAAGAAATGCCATTTATGGCTAAAGCCACTATTACTTTGGGAATTGGGATGCCACCTATTGTCAAGTTGATAATATCCATAAGTTTTGATATAGCTAATGTAATTGGAAGGAGGGGGGGAGGAATACATAGAAAGAAATCATTCAAGGAACTAAACATGGGGAGATATAAAAATGAAGAAAACATGAGGTGTAGTTGATTTCAGGAAAAAAATTGCTATATCAAATTTAATGGTTCAACTATTGGCTGAATGGTTATGTGATCCAAATTAAATTCAATCTTCATGAATAGAAAAACAAAGAAATCTTCTTATTTAATGTGCCTATAAAGAAATATTTTATTGCAATATCTTAATGAAATCAGCACAAGGATGTGCATTCCTAATAGGAGATATCTTTGTATAAGTCCTCGGTCAAAGTCCCACTCCTCCAATAGTCTCCTTAGTTTATTCCACTAGTCATATTATTTAAGGCAAAATGTAAAACTCTAAATACCTTTCCTTCTAATATGTTGTAAAAGGTAAAACTAAACTCGAATACTCATATTGCTTTTTCACCCAACTCCAAGAGATTTTTATGCAATTAAATATGCTCAGTAGTAAGTCAAGCTATTTCTTGTCATTATTAACACCTTCTCTCTCTAATTTCTTCATATAGTTTTGTTAAAAGAAAAGGGTAAAGACCAACTAGGATTTTACATGCATATTTCGAAATCAGAAACTACAAGGCAGGTTTTAAAACTAATTTTAAGCTCACTTAACCAACTATCATCTCTTTTTCCATTTTGTGCTTACTTCAGCAATAATAATAAAGAGATAAGAGAAGGAGAAGATTACACCACAATATAACATGGAGTTTGGCCCACCCTCTAATCTTCATGGTTCACAATGACCTCACTCTAGAAGGATTTCACATAGTTCATTCACAATAAACAATGCCTCATAAAGAGGACTTCACAAATACCTACACACATGTAGAACTTCACTCAAATGCCTCAACACATGAGGACTTCATTAAAACATTAAAACAAAACATGTGAATAGTGCCTTACAATATTAGGTCACTAATTTCACTATGACACTATTCACTCAATAAAAATAAACACAAAATTAGAGAGTATTTTGACATAATCTATACAAAATAAGCTCAGCTCTCTTACATAAAAAAACACTCCCAAACACTCTATTTATAAGCTCTCCAAGTAATCTTGCCATTGCCGCTCAAAAAAGTCTCCAATGGTCAAATTAGAAAGCTTGTAATGGCTATTTTTCGGCCCTGACAAAGTATACCAACGAGCTGGTCCAGTCGAGCCCAAAGTTGAGGGCTCGATTTACCCCTCACTGCCTTTAGCCAGTTTCAACACTATTTCATATTTTGGCCATGACTTTCTCATTCGAACTCTGATTGAGGCAATTCAAAATACTACAGGAAGCTTAGAGATAGCTCGATAACTTTTGTGTTTTGAGTTTTGATAGATTCCAAAAGAATTAAGGCTTAGATTGCATTTGAAACCACCTACAACAATAAGCATAAAATAAAAACACAAACATAACAAAGCTCAATATATCACAAACAAGTTTTTGCTTATTAAATATAACTTAACTAAGTTTTGGAGCATTTGTGCAATACATTTTCTCATCAAAACAAGATTGTAACCAACCTTGGTTCATCAAGTTTTTGGTTATTGTAAAATGATATTTCAGACGTGTATGTAGCACATCATCAATGGCTAAAAGCTTTAATGGGTTTTTAAATTGACCTAAACTAACGCGGCTTATAAGTTTTAGTGAGTTTGATGATGGACTTTCAAATGTTTTAGATGTATTTTTAATAAATGTGTTTCCAAGGTTATTTCTTGATTTGCATCTATCAAATTTAATATGATTCAAAATCCTTCTACACAATCTGAAAGGTAAGATGATTTAGCTTAAGTTTATTAAGATCACAACCAATATTGCCATTATACTCATTTAGTAAAGAAGTTGCATTTTTAAGCAAACTTGTGGTAAAATAATAATATTGTACAATACTAATTTCTTAGGTATTTAGAGGTTTTATAGCAATCCTATGTTTTAGCTCTGCATATTATTTTATTTCCATAGCTAAATATATAGTTTCAAAATAAAATGACTTAATTCTAATTTAGCAACGATTAACAAACCATTCTAAATAAATTGTCAATTTACTTGTTAATAAGCAATTTTGGTCATGGCCTCTTACGTGTAATTTGACCACTTTAGGCCATAGGTCGATCTTCTTAGTTTATAGGTTAACTAGATATGAGCCCATCACAACTCTAGAATAATCTAAAATTAAGTTTGAAAGGTATGATCGAGTTGCCTTGCTTAGTAGCAGCTCGACAGCCTCTTGCTGATCTCAACCTTGTATACGAAGGTCACTAGAATTCTTCAATTAAGTAAGTTAAACTTGTTAGCTATCCTAGAGCTATGCAAGTGGACTATGTAGGCGAATTCGTCCCATGCAAGTTGGTGGATTAAGTGGGTTGGTAAGCCAACTCACTAATATTTTCTCTTTTTTAAATAAATGTAATATTTTTATATAATTATACTAAATATAAAATTTTTATTAAAAATAAAATTATTTTATTTATATATAGGAAAAAAATTCTTATTTCCATAATTTTTAGAGGTATTTATCTTAATTTTACTTAAATAATTAATCACTTAAATATATAATTTTAATAAAAAAATATAAAATATATGACATCTAACAACACATTAATTATTATCTAAATAATGAAGCTTTACAAATTAAAATTAAAATATATATGTACATATCTGCTTTAAATGTCCGTACATTATCAAAGGCTGAAATTTTTAGCCTAGGTTTAGCTTGCATAGCTCTAGCTATCCCTAATCGATAAGGGAGTCTCTAGAAGGCTTCCTAGTTTGGGGGATGTGCTTACTGAGCCTCCTTAGATTCACTTTCCTAAATTACTAAGAGGCAATTTTCTTATTGCAATTTATTCACTTTTCTAATCAAATTGTGGAACTACCACCGTTAATGCCCCTGTCAAGTTCAAGTAAAACAGATTCACTCTTTCATGGCTTTCTAGCAATCCTATTGTTAGTTTGTCTTCACATACTTACTGACTTAAGTATTAGAGTGGTTGTGCTACACAATTCACAACACCCAATAACTGCATCTTGTCTTGAAAGCCAAAGACTAGTGGATTTAAGGCTTGCTAAGCCTAATGCTTGAAGAATATCGCCCCAACTAGTTCATTTCTCAACCAACAAAAATATGCTTGGTACACTAATCAATTCTAACTCCAAGTTTTAACTATTAATCGTTACATGTTTCTTAGTTTATTAAAATTAGTGAACAATTAAATTCATTTTAAATCGTTGTGGATGACTCTTTAAATTTTTCATTATGACATCAATACTTATTGGACATGAACCAAATTATTAACTTGTTTAACAACAATGGTTGGCTACTAGGTACAATAAGAATTGTCAATATTTAAGAGTCAACTTTTTGCAAATAACCTTTAGCCTTACTATTCAATATCCTAGTAGGCTGGCATAGGATGTGTTCTCGCAAACTTTTCTCCTTTACATGGCTCCTCAAATAATTTAGATTTGAGAGGGATGGCAAGTCGTTCTAGCTACCTTATTGATTTTTAAAGTCACTCTTATCTTTCATCATAATCAATAATTGAGCTTATGAATTTTAAAATTATTGCCATCAATTTAAGGGATAAAGACCCCAAAAGTGCTTGTAATTTTCATTTTTAGCAAATTAGTGTCTAAAAGTTTCAATTTCAACGATTTAGTGTTTGTTCTTTCAATTTAGTTTCAATATAGTGTCTCCATTAATAGAAAGTTAAAGACCATATATTTTTTGCAATTTAGTGTTTGTTCTTTAATTTTAATTGTATTTAAATGTCTATACTTTAATTTTGATGCATTTTAGTGTCTATTCATTAATTAATTCATTAGAAATTAATATTTTATTTTTCTTCATTAATATATTATGTTAAAATCTAATTGAAAGCTATATATTAATTCATTAAGAATTAATTGTAGATATTTGACTTATTTTTTTATAAATGAAAAGAAAATTATTTATATATAACTAGCAAATGACACACCCATGATGCGTGTGTAAAAATTAAATATATCGATGTAATAGAATTTAAAAATAATAAATTTATTATGTAAAATAGTATACATGAACAATATTCTAAGGAAACAAAAAACCAACTTATGAAAGTAAAAAATAAAATTTGGTGTTAGTATATATAAATTTTAAATTTACACTATCTAAATTAAAACATTTGAACATTTATATGCTTTAATTACATGTACATGGTAATCATAAAAGAAAGATTAATTTAAAATTGAATTAGTGATACAATAATAATTTAGCAAAAGAATTATATGATATATTCATTCACCTATTTTACTTCGCTATATTTCCAAGTTAGTTGAACTAACAAATATGCAACAATAGTACATATGTCCTCTTACTTAAAAAGGAAAAATGGTTACACATCCAATGCACACATAATTTCTTTCTTTTTTTTTTTTTTTTTGAGAGAGTACATATAATGACACGTCTTAATTTCTATAAGAAATTCAAGTTAAGAGTAATTTATAGCTATTAATGTGATTATTTCTATTCGAGACATACTTAACGTAATTGACCATTATCATGAAAACTCCTCCATTGTAATCTTTCTAAATGCAATTATTTTTCCATCTCTAAAGCATGGCAAATAATATTGACTAATGAGATACTAAAAGTCAGTATTATTCTAAAAATTTGAATTCCTTAAAAAAAAAAAAAACTCAATATATTTTAAATTGTGTCTTGGTAATAAAATTATTTGACGTTGCTCATATTCACAATGTAAACTTTTTAACTCTCTCTCTCTCTCTCTATATATATATATATATATTCCTATTGATGTCATTACACATGTTGTGACCTATATATAATTATAGTTTTTCAATTGATAATTCATTTAAAATTTTGTAAAATATTAAATGACATAGCCACAATGTGAAATCAATCAATAAAATTGTTCTTTTTTTAGTAAATTTTGCCAATTTGAAAATTTGTAAAATCTTAAATAAATATCACCATGTTAAATTATTAAAATTATGAGTCTTATGAGCATTATCTTTTATAACAAATGGTTGAACCCTACAAGATGGTGTTTATCTAGAAGCAGTAGCAAAGGCTCCAATATGAATAAGGTAAAGAGAAACTTTAAATAAAAAACATAAAAACCAAATTGTTAAAAAAAAAATAGTATCGATATATCACATGAAGGAGATGCGACACAGATTTTATTTTTCATATCGCACCTTGAAGGTAGGATATAAGATTGTCCTCTTTATGCTAGTCGCCATAACCATAAAGGACGAAAAGGCATCATCATCATGATAGTACTTGGAATCGAGTTTTTTTGAAGCTATCATATAGCGATTGATAAGTTGTAATTCCATCTTTATTTGAGAATGATATTTTGAGCTTTAATGATGATTTTAATGAATAATTATATGAGAATGGTATTTAATTAGTTTAAATTATTGATTTCAGATTTTTGAAGATGATTTGAACATAAAAGAAGGAATTTGGATGATTTAGAGCAAGTTTTATTCAAGATAAAGAATTTTGGAAAATATAGTTCACCACAAGAGAGTATACAAACTGGCTTGTGTGGGAAACAGAATGTAGTTCATAAGAGTCAACACAAACGATGTAGAGATTCGTGCAAGGAACAAAGGAGTATTCAATTTTCCACACAAGAGAGAACACAGTTCGTGTTTAGGTTCATGTTGAAGTCAATTTCAAGTGTAAAAATGCTATTTTCTAGACTACAAGAGAAAGAACATCAGTTCGTATTGAGACTAATGTGGGGATTAAACACATATATATTCAGCTTTTATCCGAATTAATTCCAAAATATGATCAAGACATGAGACATGCTTCATCTAGACACATGTGAGAGCATAAATAATGAGATAAAAGTCCTATATTGATAAGAAGAACAAGATTTACAAGGAGATTTATCTAGACAACATATAAAAAGAAAAAAAAGATTATAGAGAGAAAATATAAACAATAGACTAGAGAAACTAGAGAGAGATTATTATTCAAGATTTCTAAGCTATATTAAGGTTTACAACTTTGAGATAGAAGACTATTATCAAAAATGGGGGTTATGCTACTTTACTCTTTTAGAATTTGTGTTTTGATTGTTTTAACTATGGAAGAGTACAAAATTATTACTCTAGCCTTAAAAAAACCTTACTTTATTTATGTAACTGGGATTTATTAGTTTTCAATGATAGATTTACTTTTCTTGAATTCATCTATGTGTTCTTATTATTATTAAATTAATATTTACTGGTGTATTGATTTAATTATTAGATTTCATATAGGTTAATTGAGAAATTGCTCACATGAATAGATCTTGCATAGATTATGAGAGTTTCATGCACACCTAGAGATAGGGTACCATAATTCTTACGTATTAGAATTGAAATCTAGAGTTAGGTTTTATTTCTAATAAGGGATTTTTGTTCTTTAATGTGATTTTTAGATTGTTGTTAATTCAAAGAGATTTCAATAGACCAATGAGGTCTAAGATAAGTAATCTATGAATTGAAATTATCTTTTGAAGGTTAAAGTTGCATAATAAGTATTGGTGATTCGAAGAGTTAGAGTAAGCTGTAAATCTTGTACAAGTAATCTTGAAATTTGATTGATTAGATATAATTAATTAGTTGGTAATGACTGAGATCATTAATATATTTTTAGGTTAGATAATAGGATTGAGGTGATTACTAGTAATTGAAAGAGATCCCTGAGGAATGATACCTAATATTATTTGCTATACTATATTTTGATTGGTATACTTACCATTTAGAGTGATCGTAGATTAAGATAGGTATTGGATTTTGATGTAATCTTAACTCTACATCAGTAATCCAAGACTCCATACCATGCTAGCATTTTCCACGAGTCTAATGACAACTCCGACCAACAAAACCAAGACATGACCCAAGAAATCAACAGCTCCTTTCCTACTTCGGCATATAAAACCTCATCATTTAGACTCCAACTGGAAAAACCAAGACATGACCCAAGAAATCAACAAACTTCTTTCCTGCTTCGGCATATAAAACCTCATCATTTAGACTCCAACCGAAAAAACCAAGACATGACCTAAGAAATCAACAAACTTCTTTCCTGCTTCAGCATTTGTTTATAAAAAGCTTCAAGGTAACTCCCATGGTAGGCAAGTTACAAAAATTGAGTGGAGCATCTAATAACGGAGAACAAACAGGCATGCATCGCCTAGTTGAAATGAGATACAAAAGGTATCACCATTTGGATATGTGATACACAGGTTTTTACAAGTTTGATCAGGTAGGTCACTGTATCACCACTTATAGATGCAGCACATGTATAAATTATGATGTTTTCACTCCAATATTCGACACAACATTGTTAATTTGGTATTTATTTTTATACAATTTGTATTGTGTATTTTTTTTAAACAATGGTAGACAAATATTTCATCCATAAGGTAAAGTACAACATTCAAAATTCAAATCCCAACAAAATAAGAGATATTCTCTAGAAACTGAGCTAAATATTATTTTCAATGGCTAAATTGGTTATTCAAGGAGAAAATTACTCAAGATTATCTCATTTATCAAATAATCATTAACCTAAAGCTATAAAAGAGCCTGGAGTTCAAAAATTTCGATACACTTGCAAGCTAAAAATCTAAAGCATGAAATTACATACCATGATTGCACAAGGCTCCGTTAGACTATTTTTGAACTTGAACACTTACTCAATATTCTTTTATATCCATACTTAAATTTGAGAGAACTTATTGCATCTCATCTTAAACGCCTTTTTTTTTTTATTGCTGAAAGCTTGATAGAATTCTTTATAGAAAGGATTACTTTAGTATCTTGTAGTTCTACATTAGCTGAGTGTTAAGGACAGTGAGGCAAAGCAAGATAAAACATTGGTGTTTGCATTCTCTCTTGACTTTTATTTGATTCAGGAGAATGAACTAGTGTAGAATACCGAGTTCCCAGTAATGGAGCTTGAAGAGAGAATTGACTCACAAAGAGAATTCTCTATAAATCTCCTCATTTAGTTTCTTGCACTTTATTTTCATTATTGATTATATTTGTTTCATATTGTTACATATTGTTTAATCTAAGTAATTCTTAGAGGAAAGTTGTTTTTGAAAATTACTTTTCTAAGTTTATTTTTTGAAAATGTTTTAACTTGCAATAAATTCACCTCTTCCCTCTTGATTGCTTAGCCAAAACCTATACTGAGCACACGTCCGTATGATGCAATAACAATATTTGGAAAAATGATGTAGCTATAACATCATGGCGAGTGACATCTAACCTTGTAGTTTCAATCACTAGATACTTGTGTTTCCATCTACTCTAACATTTGGTTGGAGGATGGCTAAAAAATTTAGATGTAGGATTTACTTGTTTTTGGATAGATGAAAAGTGGGTTATGCACGAAAGGCTACTAGCACCTAGGAAAATGTGCGAACAGAAAACCACACAAAATATTAATCCTAAAAGAATATATCTTGAGTAAGAAGATTTTTTCAATAGGTTTTGATAACATAATTGCAAAGGCTACTAGTGTAATAGAATTATAAATACTATGCTAGTTGACATTGAGTGGAACTCTTTGTCCATATTCAATGTGTTTTCACATTTTAAACCTATGGGTGAAAGAGGATATGGTCACATTACAAATTAGATACTCACTAATCAAACAAGTAATTAATTATATGACAAATCACCCTTCAATTAATAAGGCTAGAGTAAGTTTTTCATAATGAACAATTTAAGACCTTAGAAATTCAAGAAATATGTGCAGTATAGATGGAACTCCACATTCAAACTTCTACACAATATTGCCATGTAAAAAAAAAAAGAAAAAGAAAAAAAAATCAATTTGTGAACCATACCAAATAAAGGGCAAAAAAAAAAAAAAACCATACCATATAGAACTGAGCAAAAATTTTGGCATTTTAGGAACCGATTCGGTTCATGATTTGGTTTAATGAAGAGCTTTTGGTTGGCATATCAGTTCAAATAAGATTTAACCTATTAGCATAATGTGTAAAAGAAATGATAAGATATACATGATAATGGAAAAAATTACTCAAAATAAAATAAGAAGTCAAAATAAGTGATATGAGGTATAAAAAAAATTAAGAAAAGGTAGGGAAGAAAATATATATGTGACAAAATTATTTAAAAATGGTGCAACTTTGGAATAGTTGATATATATATATATATATATATTTATCTATGATGCCACATATCTCCTAATCTATGATAATTTTTTAATTTGTATTAATATTTAGTTCTCTTAAATATGGGAATTATTACCACTGTGATGGTAAAGTTTTTTTTCTTTCAAGATACTTTTATTAATTGATATTAATTATATAAATTACTCACGGGTAAAAATTAATGATGGTCATGATGTGAAATTTATGAAACCTCAATGTTATCATTAGCTTCTATAAATCTTTCATCTTAAACTTTCAATTACTTTAGACATTGTTACTATTTGAGGAAAATTGCATGATAGGATCAGGGAAAAAAAGTTGAAAAATGGAAAGTTAGATAGTATGTTTAAGTTTGATGCTCTTTGTTTTTTTTTTTCACTTTAATTTGTAGTAACGGTTCAAACCTTAAATCAAATCTAATCAAATCATTTTATTTTTTATTTAAAATAATGTCAAGCTAGACCATTTATCTAGGTTTAAATTAAAAAAAAAAAACAAAGAAAGGACACAACATGATATATGACTTGGTTTGGTTTAAGATGCAAACCGGACCAAGTCGTATTATGCTTACTCTTATTGCATTGTACAATTAACTATGAGGATGCATTGTAATTTTAATAGGATAAATATTCCAAATATAATGTTACATCCTAATGATTGGGACTTATGTGGAAGGTGACTACCTGTTTAGAAAATTTTTATAATTGTACCAAAATATTATTTCAACTTTACCGCCCTAGCATATATTTATTTATGCTTGATGTTGCTAACATTATAAGTACACCAAACGAAGTTAAGTATAATTTTGTATTACAAACTTATGTTACTAATATATATCAAAAGTGGTTACAATATTACAAGGAAGTCCCATGGATTCATGAATGTTGCTATGATATTGGATCACACTACAAAATTGAAGGATTTAGAAAAGCTAATAAGAATTAAAGGATTAGTGATTTAAACTAATATTATGAATCGGTAGATTAGTTATTGTCGAGCCTGGATTTTTCCACTATTCTGGTTCATTTCTCCTAACCCGATTCACATTAAACCCGAACCCATTTAACATGAATCCTCGACTAGGGGTTAAAAGAAATTTTTGAAAACTTTTTAGAGTCGCCACCCGATATAAATCGGGAAAAAATAAAAGCTAGGATCAATGGGTCGGTTGATCCTAACTTAGCTACTAGTCTGCGAAAATTTGATTTAAAAAACCAAACTTTTAAAACCAGATATCATGGATTCGGGGGCTAACCTATTAAAACCGAATCGGTTACCACTTTCGGAATTTTAAATTTATGATCTATCCTTTTCATGCTCAAAAAAATCAAATAATATATTACAAAACAAATATTTGCAAGTCAAATCATTTATTTTTATTTTTTTATGTGCTTTTCTTCATTTTTATTTTTTATTATTTTTTAGAACCTAAACATCAACAAAATATCTTATATTTACAAAAATTTATTTACTAAAAAGAACAAAACATTTTTTTTAATTTTTAATGTCGCCCCGCAGGTGCCTACGTACTCTCTATCGAGATCAGACAAAACGTAGTTCTTTTAAAAAATTTTAATTTGTTGGTCAATTTTAATTTTGAACTTTTATCATTTTAAGTTCATTAAATTTTGAATTTATGAAAATCATTTTTGATGATCCTATGATCTAATCAATTGATTTTCATTTCTTGAAAACATATTTTTCTAAGTTCAGAAATCATTTTTTTATTATTTTATTTTTTTTCTAAAAAATTTTAGTTTTGGAAAATCCAATTTTGTCATTTTTATCTATTTTTATCATTATTATTATTATTTTATTATTTTTATTTATTTATTTATTTTAAAAAATATCACATAAACTCACAACATATTCAGAATATTTTATAATATAAAAAATCATTTTTCATGCATTAAACATGCATTTCCAAAAGCAATTTATGTATAAATACACATTAAAAAATATTCAAAAATATCAAAAAAATAAAAAAAATTATATAAAAAATAATTATTTTGATTTTTCTGGATTTTTTTGAATTTTTCTGAATTTTTTTGAATTTTTCTGAATTTTTTTATGAATTTTTTACTATTTTTTGCTATTTTTTTTTATTTTTCTGAAATTAATTATATAATAAACTAATAATATAATAATGCGAATTGACCTGGACCGTTGGATGAAGCGGACGAGATTGGAGCGTCGATCGTGCTGACCGATCTGGATCGTTTGATCTTATTGACTCGATCTGAGCCGTCTGATCGCTTGATTGAATCTGAGCCGTCTGATCGCTTGATTGAATCTGAGCCATCTGATCGCTTGATGAAATCAGGGCCGTCTGATCGCTTGATTGAATCTGGGCCGTCTGATCTGCTTGATCAAATCTGAGCCGCTGATCTGCTTGATTGAATCTGGGCCGTCTGATCGCTTGATGGAATCTGGGCCGTCTGATCTGGATGATTGAATCTGAGCCGTCTGATCAGAGCTGACCGTTGACCGGCGGGCGGGTTGGACTTCGGATATTCGGGTCGAATTTCAGGTCGGATCCGACTCGATCGGGCGAAGAAGACGAAGTCGCGACTTTTCGGGGCGGATTCCGGCGGCTGTGGCGGTTGACGGCGGCTGGAAGCTTGTCGGCCCGACTCCTGGTGCGACGGCGCGTCCTCTGAAGGTGGTGGTTCGCGCCCAGAACGGCGGCAAGGGGCAGTTCCGGCGGTGTCGTACTGCGGCGCAAATCCGAAAATTAAAAAAAAAATTGCAGTGGTTAATTTGATCAAATCCAAGCACACTAAAACATCAAAATCAAGTTTCTAACATTCTTAAAACACTCAATTTTGATCAAATCCGATCCAATTACTTCGAATTTGAAAAATTCGAATTCTATATCCTAAATTCAAAAGTTTCAAATTGGCCTTGTTATGTATGTGTTTTCTTGAAATTGACTTGTGCCTTTTGATGCTAGGACCCCCTATTTATAGGTTGCAAGCTCAATTTTACGTTTCGTTCAGTTTCAAAAACGAATCGATTTTGGCCTCTTGATTTTTCACGAATTTAATTCGAAAATTCGTGATTAATTTGTTTGAAACTGATGAATTCATGGTTGATTTCTCATATTCTTCATCAAATCATTTAATTTGGGTAGATGATTCATCCAATTTTTCATTCAATTCTTGTAACTCCTCATTTAAGTGCAATTGAATGCTTTTTACAAATTGAATTTTTTCCCAATTTTTTAGCACGAATTTTGTGACTTTTGGGTTGTTTTTGTATATGAATTGTGCACTAATCTTTCATATTCCATAACCACTTTGCAATTGCTTCATCAATTTCAACAATTAATGTTGTTTTGTCAGTTAAAAACTGATGCAAAGTAAGGCAAAAGTCACTTTGAGAAAGATGAAAAGACAAAAATGATAAAAAGGCAAAAATTTGCCTTTGCTAGGGTTTGAACCTGTGTCCTTGAGCTTGGGTAGTGTGTGGGTCAATGTGTTTAACCAACAGGCCATTTGGCCTGTGCCTTGATCACTTGGCCAACTTCATCAATACTTAATTAAGGCTTTTGGAAAATGAGTTTAATTAAATTTAAGCCTTAATTAATTGGGCAAAAATTGGGTGTCTACAGCTATCAAATACTTACGATACATATAATATTGATTTTGTTGAAGGTATTCATGATGTGAACAATTTACTTAACCAATTGTTTTCTCAGTTCTCTTTTTATATATGATGGTCAAGATTATGTAAGCCCAACCTCCACGTCCACCTCCCACCAGCCCACCATTGGCAATCCCTTTATTGGAGACTTTTTGAAGAACTAATGACTAAAGAACCATAGATGGAAGTCATACGAGTACCACTTGAAAATTGATGATTACTTGACAACTGCTGTTGAGTTTGACAACAATGTTAGCTATGAGATTTCATATTGATATAGAAAGCTAGAGAGTTTAATTATATCTTTATTATAAGTTGATTTTTTGTGTTGCTCTTATCTATTTATGGATGTTTTGAGGGATTTTAGTTCTAAACTGAGCTATGTTTTTATTTTAGGGTTGAAGAGGTTGATTGAAGATGAGGGAAGTAATCTGGACAAGTTTAATAAATTTTTGGAGTTGAGTTAGAGAAGAATCAAAGCTTGGAAGTAGTACACACCCCAAAGATGCACCCATGTTTTTCATCTGTGAACTTTAACAAGGAAATTTAGGAAGTACACTGGTAAGAACATACTTATGTATTTAGCTCATGTACAAGAAATGTGTAGTGTGTTTTAATTTTTAATATGTGAGAGAAACACACCTAAAGTATACAACAATGTTCTTGACAGTGTGCTTATCTTTTGACTTGTGAATTTTCTTACCTTACCTTTCTAGATAGACTTGGAGAGAGACTTTTAGGCACTTTTTGAGAGACATCTATTTGAGTTTTCTAAGGTTTGAGAATTAGCAACATGATTAGATTTGAAATGGTTTTGTCTTTTCATCATGACTTCATATTTCGTGTTCTTTGATTTCTATTTCATGATGGAGTAATTTTCTTTTCCTTTTTTTTTTGTATCTAAAATTGGATAAATGTAGAGTTGCTATGTAACCTTACTTTTATATCAAGTCATTGAAGTTTTTATATTCGTGTGACTCAATTATACATCCTTATTTGTATTAAATTGATATTTTGTAAAGTGTTAATTTGATTATCTCATATTATGCATATAAATTAAGAAATCATATACATAATTAGATCAACATAAGTGAAAGAAGATGCATGCAATCATAGAACTAAGATGTAAATCTTTCGTATTAAAGTCAAACCTAATAGTAGGTTTCATAAATTGCTAATGTATTTTAGGGGTTTTAAGTAGGGAGAAATTCTTATTAATCTACCTAGGATTGGGTATTAGTATTCTCTAAATGGATATTAATACATTTAAGGAATTTTCATAGTCCAGGAATATGAAAATGAATATAACTATTTTTTTAATAGGTTACATGGTTAATTATAAAGGAAGTAATGTCTGGATACACTATCCTCGCAATTAGGTATTTGATGATTACTACTTCTACTTCTTTATCAGTTTAAATATTACTTAAGATTTTGATTTCCATTTTAATAAATCAAACCACAATTTTAATAGTTGGATAATAAAGTATAAGTTATTATCAATACTCATAATCTTTATGGGGTGATATTTCAATCAATCCGCTATATTATTATAATTCATAGGTGCACTTGCCCACAACCAAAGGCATAAACATATTTTATCTCATTTCACATTACAAGGCAAGTTCTAGCTGCTCTTGCTTCAACAACTATGGTGGAGCATGCATTTAGTGTAGTTAGGCTTATTTTAGACAATTATAAACCATCTTTATCACCTAATATTGTCGAGGTGTTAGCATGCAATGATGATCGAAAACTTTTAGCTTCTGAAGCATTTTGGGCTGTTGACTATTCCCAAATTGTTTTCACTTTCTTCTCGTATACCTTAATGTCTTCTCCTGAAATAGCCTAGTAAAGAAACACAATCTTTCATCAGCAAAAGGTGCATTTTCCGTAACTTAGCATAAAGTTGCTCTTTCTCAACACCAAGAAAACTGCACAGAAGTATTGAATATTGCTTGAAAAATCCCAACTATAAATCAGAATGTCATCATAGTAAACCATCACAACCTTTCCAAGATGCACACAAAAAATGTGGTTCAAGAGGCACATGAATGTGCTAGGGGCTTTTGAAAGCCTAAAAAGCATGCTACCTACTCGTATAAGCTATGCTTAGTTTTGAAAGCTGTTTTACATTAATATGCAATTGTTTAAATAGTTTACGAAACTTACCAAAGTGTATGTCGTTGTGATTTCTATTTAGAACGTTGAGGTAGGGAATTGGTGGTTTATATTTCTTGTGGATCCCTTTTTTCATCTTCAAATTTTTGCCCATGTCCCACTTTCTTGACAATTTTCTCTTTCCTCTTAGGTTCAAATTATGACTCTTCACTGCTCTTAAGGATCTCTATGTTCACATGTGCTTTAGGGTTCGATTCTATGTTTCTAGGCGTAAATCTATATGACCTTTGTAGGAGTACCTTGGAAAACTCAACTACTTGTTTTTCCAAATTATGAAGAGTAGCTTCATCATTTCTTAAAGTTGTTTTTTAGTTCCTTAGAGATACTTCAATGGCTTAATGACAAGCTTTGAAGACATAAATAAACTTAGTAACCAACTCTTCAAAATTTGATTTCTTCTCTTGATGCTAAAGGACTTTGGAATTCAAATGGTGGATTGTTTCTAGGAATGTTATGATTGCTCCATGCAAAGGTCAGATGATTTCTCCAATCATATGTATTACTGTATGGTTTGTTTTGCTACCTAATTGGGTTTCCAAGGTAGTCAACCTGCTCCATTTGTTCTGCTCCTACAAAACTAATAATAAGGTCTACAAAATTGGGTTTCTAATAACTATCAACTTGTCATTCTTTTTGCTTAAGGACTTAATTTAAGCAGCAACGTGGTTACTAATTATACATCATGAATACCGGTCACTTTTTGTTTATTTCTAAAATTAGACCACCGTTGGTTTTTAATTGTTATGTCTTTAAACAATTTCAAACATCCTTCTAGCTTTTCTCTATTAAGTGTACCACCAACAATAGCATCAATCATTTGGCTAGTGAAATAGTTTAAGCCATTATAGAATGTTTGCACTTGCATCTATGCGGATAAGACGTCATGTGACCATTTTCTCAATAGCTCTTTATAATGTTCCTGTGTGTCATTCAATATCTCATAATCCAATTAGGTATGAGAAGATATATCACTATGGAGCTTATGGTCTTGATGTGGTGGTGATGGGGGGTGGTGGTTAGAGGGAATATTCATTAAGGAATTTTTTATCTTGAAATTATTACAAATTTCAAAGAAGCTCTCGAGGTGAGTGCTCAGATCTTCATCTTGCAATCTGTCGAATTGGACCCATTGTTAAACTATTTGAATGATGTTTGACTTGATCTCAAAGTTATGAGTTGTAATGACTGGTGAAAAAATGCTAGAATGAGTCTCATTTAACATTGGTATTACATACTCCAGCATGGTTTTGGTGTCTTCATTGTTATTGTTATTTCCATCCACCATGTTGTTTTCAAGATTTTCTTGAACTTAAGCTGTTGCAGCAAGTTCTTGAGCCCATCTCCTGTGATTGGCTCTACAAAGTCTTTCTATATGTAGTTTAAATTTCATCAATTCCTTAGGATTGTTCCTAGACATACACTAAAAGAGACAATGAAGTTTATGAAATTTAGCTCAAATAGAGAGGAAGGAATAAGCAAGAAGAGAAGAAGAATGGCAAAATCAATAGGATATCTGCTTTTCTAATGTCGTTAATCCTTGGAAACGATGTCAAAAACTTGATACCAATGATTATAACCAATAACAAGTTAAAAATCTCAAACTCAACTGTAGACTACAATCGTAAAGATAAATGCTCCTATCAATACTGTAGTATATATATTAAATATGAGTATCATCCCTCAAGAATTAGTTCATAATATTTTTCTAAGGCTTAGTCGATGAACTCAAGTAGAATAAGTAATTAATAATCATTTAATTATCAATCACAAATCAAGATATTTAGGAAATTTTACCGAGATGCAAGGACCACCTAAATCTTAAATCTCTACTAGGTATCTATGTGATTACACGCATGATAATTCCATATTTTGTTATGATATTTTCGAACAATAGAACTCCTTAATGTAACTCAATATCTCTATTGAAATTATTAAATTATAATCCTAGGATAATCAAATGAAATTTATTTCTAGTTAAAACCCCTATAATAACATTATTAATTTAAAATTCTATAAGTAGATTTGACTTTATTATCAAAGATTTATGTCATCACATATCTAGGATTGCATGTGACTCTCTTTAATTGTGTAGATCTATTCTCCAAAACAATTTATCGATTAAATAAAGTGAAATCTAATTAAAAAATCAATATTTTAGACTATCAATTCAAGATAAAAATAAAAGCAACACAATTGGAGTTAAGAAAAATTAATCAATAATTTGGAAACAAAATAAACAAATCAAATAGAAAACCTAGAGTTTATCAAAATCTAAACTAAGAGTTAACTCCTCCATATATTTAACTATAACATTACAATTAATTCTTGTAGCATGGTTGAAGCCTGGATCTTGACTTGCTTGATCTTAGAGTAAAAATTCATAATTTTTTAAGGTCCCTTACAAATTTCGTATTTCCCTCGTATATAGAGCTGCTCTATAGCTTAAATTGAAAGTTTTCTTTTTCTAGAATGGGAAAGTTGCCTCCTTTTTCGATAAGGATATGTTCTTCTCGATTGGGAAAGTGAAATTTTCAAAATAGGAATGAGATCTTTTAATCTAGGAAAGAAATTCCTCTTCATGAGTAGGCAAGTCTGAATCTTTAAACTTTCCCAATTTAGCCTTGAAAAACATTCTCTTTCCTCAAATCAGGTTTTCCTTCTTTAAAACTGAAATTTTACAAGTGCAAAAACGTGTCAAGGACATATGTGTTAACTATCGTGTCACTTTTAGCTAGAATAAAATTTGCAAAATTGGACAAGACATAACTAAAACACCACCATGTCCTAGTTGTGTCGATTTTTCTTCCTTAATTTTCTTGTTGTTTTGACATGTTTAGACATAGTTATGTCCTACTTATGTCAACTTTGTAGCTCGTCTACTTCTTGCCTTAATTTCTTCCAAAATGGATTAAACTTGGTCACTTTCTTTCCTTCACTTAAACAAACATTTTGGAATCCTAAAATCAAATAAAATCTATCTAACTTCTATATTCATAAAATTACATTAAAACAATCGAATTAAATGCACTTTAGCACTATGATTAAGGTTATTAAGTATCAACACTATGGAATTCATTTAGCATGTCATCTAATCTCATGATCAGATATCTCTATATGATGGTAATCCAATGGAAGGTGTAACTATCAAAACACATGCATCGCGTATTATCCTTTTTTTGGAACTATAAGTGTATGAACCAAAGATGGACATGAATTTTCTTGCAAACACCCTTTCTCTAATAAGTCTTCTAATTGTTTCTTCAAATCTTGCATTTCCTTAAGATTCATCCTATAAACGGGTCAATTTAGAAGAATTATGCCTAGCAACAAGCTAATTTACTTCACTATGTCTCTTATTGGTGGCAACCCCTTTAGTAATTCTTCTAGAAAAATGCATGAAAATTCTTCAATCACTAATTGTATCTCTTCAAGAAGTGAAGACTCACCATATAACTCTAAAAGGTCAAAAATCTATGAAACCATCACGTGATCACCACTCCTACTTAGTCCATCTTCTCACCCTTCCTCATTAACATGGACTCTTTCTTCTGCTTATGTAAAACAATCTAATATGCACAAGCATCCTTTAGGCTGATGGGTGGTGAAAGTACCTTTTTATCGTCCTTCTTGAATGCATGGGTATTTCGAAAGCCATCATG
This sequence comes from Combretum micranthum, assembly GCA_024138025.1. Classification (NCBI taxonomy): domain Eukaryota; kingdom Viridiplantae; phylum Streptophyta; class Magnoliopsida; order Myrtales; family Combretaceae; genus Combretum; species Combretum micranthum. The sequence goes on along the minus strand of JAMXBD010000628.1, from coordinate 421,604 downwards.
AAGTTCTTTTCCATCAAATAACCAATGCCAATTTTAAGGCTTCCTTCATGGGATACCATTACTCTTTGATTAGGACATTGTGCCACTGTGTGCCCACATTTAAGGCACTTAAAACATTCCACATCACTTGATCTCCTCCCATGGGTATGTGTATTGACACCTTAATAATAATGAAATAGGTGTCTTTCCCCTATAACTCTTCTTCTCCTCACACCTAAAATTATCTCTCTCCATAAGCTCATGCCCCTTTACCATCGAATCGCACTCATTCCTCCTTTCTTCTATTCAATTTCTTGTTATTCATTTAGATGATAAAGTTTATGAAGATGATGTCCATAATAAATTTCTTTATCATTATCGATCCACTTTGAAGGTCAATTGCATGGCTTCTTAACACTTCATATCTCATATTTGAGACCCATGACAAAACGTGCAATAGTTTTCTCTCTTGATTCATTTACTTCACATCAAATGGTTAGCATTTCAAATACCTTGACACAGTTGGTATGCATATTTATGATCGGCTTTTATAATTTAACTGTCTTATGATCTTTTTCCTAAACATAATTAGCGCTAGGTAAGTGCCCCTATCGCCTGCGGTATAAAGATAGAGTATAGGGTTGCTTCCACAAGGATTAAGAATTACTAGTAGTCACCTTTTAGTTATTATTCTTAGAAAATTGAGTGAACAATGTTATTAAACTATAACAACACTACAAAGCTACCACCTATTACTACTAAAGTCACAAACACACACTACAAGAATTTTGAGTTTTAGCCACGTTAAATTACCGTTGCAAATTGATAAAAAACGTGGCAAAATCAATTTTGCAACGTTTAATAAATGTGGCTAATAAACGTAGCCCAAGCTGTGTTGCCGATTGATTTGGCCACGTTAAAAATTAAACATGGCGAAGATAATGTAGCGCCAAAATTACATAATGAAAGGCAACATAAAAACGTGGCGATAAGTTATATGATAGGCGACTTTTGTTGTGTGGCCAATATGCAAATTTTGTTCCCGCCTTTTATAGTTGGGATTGTTATGAAATGGATTTGGTGACATTAAGTAAGAAAACGTCGCCAAGGTAATTTTCGCGCTAAATTATCTTCGCCATGTTTAATTTTTTAACGTGGCCATAAGTTATATGATAGGCGACTTTTGTTGTGTGACCAATATGCAAAATTTGTTCCCGCGTTTTTTATTTTGGGATTGTTTTGAAATGGATTTGGTGACATTAAGTAAGAAAACGTCGCCAAGCTAATTTAACGTATAAATTGTACTGTAAAACGTGGCATTGAAACGTGGCCATATGTGACATGATAGGCCACATTTTTTGTGTGGCTAATATACAAACTTTTATGCATGGAATTGTTGTTATGTTGATTTTGCGACGTTAAATAAGAAAACGTGGCCAATGTAATTTAGCGCAAGAATTACATTATAAAACGTGGCATGAAACATAGTCATATGTTATATGATAACCAATTATTGTGTGGGTAATATACAAATGAACATTATACATACCTATTATTTTAAACTTCGCTAATATTGTTCTTGCTTTTTTCATGAATGATTGTAGATTACACTTGAGATGAGTGTAATAACTATTTATATAGAAACTTATTGAACCTGTTTAGCAAAATACATAAGTGGTGTTTAAAGACACCTTTTCCTGTAAATATACCTGTGTAATGTGTATAACCCTATTACGATAAACAAACATAAACTTTTTCAACATACATCAATCAATTTGCACACTTGTGCAAAGTAGAACCAAAATGCTCATATAATATAATAAGTTCAAACATCAAGTTGTGATGAGTATAATAACTATTTATGTGGAAGCTCATTGCACCTGTTTAGCAAAATACATAAGTGGTGTTTAAAGACACCTTTTCCTGTAAATATACCTGTGTAATGTGTATAACCCTATTACGATAAACAAACATAAACTTTTCCAACATACATCAATCACTTTGCACACTTGTGCAAAGTGGAACCAAAATACTCATATAATAAGTTCAAACATCAAGCAAGACAAAAGATTCTTGAGAGTTAGTTTAGACATGTACAAAAACATAATCCTATTCAATTGGAGGTATATTTCAAAAAAAGGGTTAGAAAACCCCTACCCACCTCCTCAAAACAAACTTACACATAAGTTGTTAAAAGCATCAATTCAAACATGCTAAAAGAGATAATCATATTCCGTCATAGGAATTTCCAAAAAATTCCTATCTATCTCAATTATCATCCTCACTTTCTCCACTTTCATCCTCACTTCCATCACTCACTTCCACACTATCTTCATTATCAGATGGCCTTAGAGATCGATCCCGTCCAATTGGATTTCCTGTAAAACAAAATGTTAAGTAATAAAGCACACATAAATATACTTACTGTTGAACTATTAATGAAAGAAAGAGAGTGAGTAATGTCAAAGCTTAATGAAATAACTTACTTGAAGTACTAGGATAGCTGGAGCAAAGTTGTTGTACCAGTTCAGTAATTTTGGCTAGCTGCAAAACATACATACCAATATGCAAAAGACAAATTAAACTTATATTTAGTTTTGAATAAGAACATCTATCAAATTTATCATTTAAGAAGTTTACATAGATATGAAAGTTACATTCAGCTTTAAATGCAATTCATAACAATTTTTTTGTACAAATATCATGATCTATTCTTCTTAAGAAATTCTTTTGCAAAATCTTGTAAGGTATCCCAGATATTAAAAGCCAACATTTTCCCAATCCCGTAAGATAGACTAAATAAAGTGAAATAAGGAAGATTTTTATACTTTATTCATGTAGGAAAAGAGAGCAAAGGTAAAACATGCTGAGAATATATGCAATGCCTCCATGATGCATCCGTTGCTTCTTAAAATCTACTAGCTCGAACAGATTGAATATCACTTAGAATTTAGATAGACATAAACCAAAGAGAACAAAACTGAGACATTTAACATAATATCTTCCAATTGAATAACCTCAAATTGCAAATCCAATATATCTTCCAAAGTAAATACTCATTTTAGATTTTTGTGAAAAACTAAAAAAGTGCAAAAGAAGCTTGGCACAGGGAAAGGAAGAATGAACTTTTCAATATTGCGTGACAAAGTGAGTTTTTCTTTGCAAAAAATCTTAAATAATTGTTGTTGAAACCTTATGAAACCAATTCCTTAATGCTATTTGAATATGTTAGTGACCATATTGTCAAATCCAACAACTAGAACACATAGACACATCTTGTAAGGACATTGAGAAATTTTTTAAGCAGCTTTTACATAATTTTTTTTTTCACTTAAGTGAAAACACTATTATTTCTTTTTCTACCTTACTACATGCATGCTATCCACATACCACACTATCAACCTATAAATGATCCCATCCTTAATTATTTATGCATTTGAAAGAGTACAACTAGATGAAGTTAGGAACAACCAACAATTTCCAAAAACACAGCTAACCAAATCATAGTTAAAAAACAGCCAACAAGAATAATATCCTCAACAACCAGATCAATAACAACAATCAACACTCCAACCAGTTATAGCAGATGTATATTTTATCTAATATCTAGTGAACCATCAATAACATAGAAGTGACAATAATTACCTGTTCAGATTGTTCCTCGCGTAGGGTTCTTTCCTCCTGAAGCTTTGCTTTTGTTTCTTCTAAGGCAGCTCTCAACTCTTCCATAGAAGTTCGTCCTCGTGCTGATTTCCCAATTGTGTGGTCCATACCCTCTTCCAGGATGATAGTCTGACCTTGAAACCGCATTCATAAACCTATCAACAACCTCCTGCGAAGTCAATGGACTATCTGAAGATTGAGATTCTTCATACATCTTCACCATGTTATCCTGAATTACAAACAATAAAGACATACATTATGTATAACACATTACTTTAAAATAAGTCCAAAATTTTACACATCCAATAAACTTACATAATCCTCTGCAGCTTGTTGAGATACCCAACCTCCTGTACCATCAGGCCTTGGAACACTATATCGAGTTTGCTTAAAGAACTCAATGGCATTAAATGGTTGGCTATTTTGATTAATCTACACATTTAGATATGTATGGAAAATGTTAAAGCATTAATCAATAATATAAGCATAGAAAAAACATTAATAAATACCCACTTGCTCATTTCTCCTACTCAAATGATCTAGAGCCAGCCCTATGTAGATATTTGACATTGTTGCGTGCATTTCTCCCAATCATTGACCTTGTCTTCTATAAATGAAAAAATCAGCAAACATATGATAGTATAAACTAATTTATAAGTGCAGAAATGATTTGTAATTCACCTTTGCAGATGGTTCATTTGATTGTGATATTGATCGCTCTTGTTCAATCTCCCTAGTCCATCTTTCAGTAACCTTTTTCCAATCATCATCACTTGAACCTTTGGGTCTAGCAACATCACCAACCTTGTTCCACTTATTTTTAGTTTTACATCGATGGTTTCTATGGAGATTGCCCATCCATTTATCAGCAGCTCAGAACTTTTCAGGATCTTTTGTGATGTCATCAATATTCAACCGATTCTACATCAAACATATCACTATAGATGAAGAGAATGTCTTTTTTTTTCACATAAAAAGGATCAAATCCATCAATTAAAAAAGTAGCAACAATAGCAACAGGTATAGAATAGCTCTAGAAATTTAAGAAAACAAGTATAGCAGTCTCTTCTTGTAGCTTTTACAAAGGAACAATGTCAGAAATTAAAGAGATCAACTACTCGAATTTTAACTTCAACATGTGGGAAGAAAGAAACTCACACTTCTCTCCTTAGCTTTTCCATTTCTTACCTTCCAAGGATAAGCAATACATTCTCCTAATGTGATAGTTAATTGCAAAAATTTTTTTCTCCCCTAAATGTTTTGCTGGACAGTTATACATCTTGCTGGACCTTCTAAACATGAATCAAGATGGGTTATCACACTACATGGATGGCAAACAACTAATCATACAGTAATTCCAAAGTATGTTAGATATCAACATATCCAAGGCCATAAACTAAGCAGCTTCCCCACTTTATTTGCTGAAGGAAAACAGGATAGACATGCTGAAGTAGAAGTCAAACATTCCATTTTTTACCCCTAAGGATATAATCCAGCTTTTATTAAAAATAATTTAACCATATTAGAAAAGAGCATGTGAAAAAATTGACACAATGGATTTAAATTAGAATCTGTTTGTCACAAAGGCAAATTAGTTATGGAAAAACATTAAGAACCATACATTATAATACAGCATCTCAATTTATTTAATATCATGTTCTTGAAACACAATACCACCACAGATAGTGCCATATGAGAAATAATTGGATCAAAATGGAAATTATGGAAAATCAATAACCTTAAGATGAATGTGTGCACTTTAATCAACTATATGCCCTCCTGCATCGTGTCTTGAATATTTGCTTTACTTTGATAGTGCTAATGTCCTCAATAGAGTTATCACATGCAAACTATGTTACATGCTATTTTATTGTGTCTAAATTCTAATGCTCCTAAGATCATATAGCTTTCATTTTATGGACTTGAACGCTAGAGCAAATAAATTATAAAGAGAGGAATAAGGATTTGTAATTTTTTTTTTTAGAGATCTCTATCATTTTGGGGAGAGATTAAAAAACCTACTTCAAAGTGTTATGTGGAGTGAGAATAGAGTGGCTTTTGTTGTTTTTGGAGTAAAAAAGTGGCACTAGCACTATAATTATCAATTTCCTTTATTATGGAATTGATCTTTTCAATTTATCATCTATATATTGACTGAAGCTTATTTAGCTATAAAAAAGCAAAAACAGAAACCAGCTTGAATAATTTGAAACAAAACAAGAAAAAAAAATTGCAAATTCACTTCAAATATACCTTTACTCTCTCTCAAAGCCCGTTGTTTTTCTGCATTAGGGAATTTTCTCCAGTCATCGATACAAAGAGGAAGTAAGTCCCTACAAGCCTTCCCCATTTCAGAGGCTAACTTTGATGATTGGTCTGCTGTTAGTGGACGTCCACCAGAATAGGTAAACTCAATAACCATCTTGCCCTTTCTTCTATTGTTTTCCTTTTCAAGTGCTTTTCCTTGGTATACACTTCTCTTACGTGTTGTGAGGATCGGGCTGTCAGTTCCTACATATATATGAGACTCTCATGAAGCTAGCAGGTCATGAAACTTAAACCATAGACCTAACTATTACACCTTCAAATTAACTAGAAGTTAAAACTCACATAAAAATTACCTGAGGTAGGTAAGGATTAGATGAAGGGTTTCCATTCAAGGATGCATCTACTTGGTTATTGATGACATGATTCTGTCCTTGTCCATTTCCTGTAGTACCAACCAAAAACATGTTTCACCAGAGCACTTAGAACTTCACAATGACAGTTAATTTGACTAGTTTCATGCAAGGCATACAATGATAAAGTTACAAAATTAAAATAGCACAATCACTTTAATTGATAAAGAATAAGCTAATGTGGTAGAACAACGAAAACAAAAATATCAAAGAGTAAGCGAAGGAGAATATAAACCCACCTACTATACTAATAAATTAACCAGAAATTAATATTTTACATTAAAGTTACCTAAGCGAGAGGGAGGACTAGATGAATGGCTGCCTTGTAAGGATGCATCTACTAGGGAGTTGTTGATGATAGGATTTTGTCCTTGTTCATTTGCTAGAAGATGAACCAGAAAAATGTGATTTCATTAGTTGCACAACAACTATATATATTTACAATGCTTCTAAGTAAAAACAAAAAAAAAATTATGGAAACTTAACTTGTCGATGAGAAGGATTAGGTGAATTGTTGCCTTGCGGTGATTGTTGTTCCTCCTCCAAATTCTGAGAATCCGATTCATCATTAATTGGTAATCGGGTGTCTCGTTTAGCCCTTCCTCCCCGCCTTTGTAGACTCCTTCGTCCCCTAGCCATTATAATCCTACAATTGGATAGGACAAAGGTTCAATAAATAGATGTCAACATGCATAAATAGATTGAAATTAAGTGCATATAAATAGAAAGAATAAAAAAGATTCTACCTTTCAATCATCATGCATGGACAATAAACAAAAATATCATAGACATTATAGTTAAATAAAAAAGGATAAAATGAATAAAAATTGGACAATCATACTATTGTCATCACTAATATCATAGTCCATGAGTGCATCATCCAACCCATCCTCTTCATCCTCATCTGTATCCTCATCTTCATTACATTCAATACTACCATCATGCTCTTCACATGGAGATGCTTCAACCATTGTTTCTACAGCCTCTCCATCAACGGTCTCACCACATACATCAGTTCTCAATGACACTTCGATATCACAATCAGCTACTGGATTATGCTCATTTCCTCTGTCCTCATTTGTTGTTAATTGTTCCTCTAAGCTCTCATCCACTAATAAAGCTTCAACATCTGTGAACAAATTTGCATCACCTACAAGTGAGTCAATGTTATAGATGTGGCGATGCTCGAATTGTTGCACCACTCGCCAATCAAGTCCAAATTTCATGTCATCTAGGTAAAATATTTGCTTAGCTTGTGATGCCAACACATATGGATCATTTTCATACCATGTACGAGTAACCTTAATAGATTTAAAGCTGTCATCCACCCGCACATTGCGATGCCTCTCATTAGTGTCCCACCACTTACATTTAAATAGGAATACTCTTTTGTTCCTAACATAGCTAAACTCATATATATCTGTTAACATCCCATAAAATTCTACTTTCTCATCTCCTTGGTCTACTTCTACCAGCACTCCACTATTTTGAGTCTTCTTCCTGCTATCAAACTCTGATGTGTGAAAACGCACACCATTATATATCAATTTGTTGTACCTTTTGAAACATGAATCAGGTCCTATTGATAATGCATATAATGCACTAATGATCGGGTCACGACTATCATGCAATACACTCATCTGCAAAAATGTTCAACAAAATACCATGTCAATGCAAGCTAGTTAAAAACCCTTGAATTTACAAAAAAAAAAAAAAAAGTAATTCTATACAAAGCTCTTTCTTATATTTACCTTATTCATAAACCATTCACTGAAGTCTTTTTTGTGATGCCCATCTATGTTATCCCCATATTGTGCACGTAAAACATCTTTATGCTCACTGTAACACATGTTTGTCTTTACTTAGTAACTTTATATGTCATTGTACCATTAGCTTACATATTTTTTTGTGTAACTTTCAACTTACTCTAGGTAAGGTTGAATCTCTTGGCAATTGTTAATAATGTACCATTTTGCAATATCAACCTCCTCGCTTGACAATACCACATATGTGGGTGGTGAAATTAAACCAACTTTATTCGTGAAGACATCCAAGCCACTATCCTCTAAGGAATCAAAATTCCTGTCTGGACGGTTAAATGTTGTCTCAATGCCTTCTAAGTGAAGTGAACACCAGGTCAAGCACTCATGAACAACATAAGCTTCTGCAATGGAGCCTTCTGGAGAAGCTCTATTTCTAACGAATTGTTTTAAGGAGCCTAAGTACCTACAAATAATGATTAATAGCACATGAGAAAAACATGGATAACAACTTAAAAGGTGGTAACTTTTGAGTATACATTATACCTTTCAATAGGATACATCCAACGATATGCAACAGGTCCAGCCATTAATGCCTCTTGAGGTAAAATAGTGACAATGTCACTTTGCATCTTTCGTATATCTTCAACATTCAAAATGCGTCGACACAACCTCTCAAAAAAGTTCCCAAGCTCAGCTATGGCAAGGGTGACCTCCCTTGGCAATAAGCCACGAATGCCCACAGGTAATAGCCTCTGAAGTAAAACATGGCAATCATGACTCTTCATACCTGAAAGCTTTGAGTTCGAGTTGTCCACACACCTACCTATGTGTGACGCATAGCCATCAGGTAATCTAACATTCCTTAGGAATTGACAAAACAATCTTCTCTCACTCGTACTTAATGTATAGCTTGCACATGGCATCAAGTATTTGCCATCAGCCCGTTTTACTAAATGTAGCTCCTTTCGTATACCAAGTTCCTCTAGATCAAGTCTAGCTTTATAAGTATCTTTTGTTTTTCCCTCAGTCCTAAGCACTGTGTTAACAACATTCTCACAAATATTCTTCTCAATATGCATCACATCCAAATTATGTCTAATTATTAACTTTGACCAATATGGCAACTGGAAGAATATCGACTTTTTAGTCCAATTGAATGCGCCAACATTATGGACTCTTCTAGCTTTCCCTGGATGCTTTCCCATTCCTATGTCTACTACTGATTGTAACTGGTGGAGAATATCTTCACCAGAATATAGATCAGGAGCCTCACGAGTATCATGCATTCCATCAAACTTGTAGCTACGTCTCCACCTGTGATCCATTGGCAACCACATTCTATGCCCAACATACCCAATCTTGTTATTAAGCCTTATCGATGGTGTTTGATCTTCACATACCGGGCAAGCACTGTATCCCTTTGTGCTCCATCCAGACAAATTCCCATATGCTGGAAAGTCATTAATGGTCCACAATAATGCGGCATGCATCTTGAATGAAGACTTTGAGTATGCATCATAAGTCCACAACCCATTATTCCATAGATCCTTCAACTCATCAATTAAAGGTTGCATATAGATGTCAATCTCTTTCCCAGGTGCTTTAGGCCCTGGGATTAATAGTGTCATCATCATATATTCTCTCTTCATGCACATCCAAGGAGGTAAATTATATGTGAGAAGCAACACAGGCCACATGCTATATGATTGGCTCATAGTACCAAAAGGATTGAATCCATCACTAGCAAGCCCTAATCTCACATTACGACAATCCTTTGCAAATTCTGGATATTCATTATCAAACTTTACCCATGACAACCCATCTGCTGGATGACCCATTAGGTTTTCTTGTCTCTTGTGTTCTTCTTTATGCCAACGCATTTTTTGAGCATTTCTAGGATTCATGAAAAGGCGTTGTAACCTTGGTTTCACAGGAAAGTATCGCAAAACCTTATGAGGAATAGGCATTTTAGAACCAGTGGACACTTTATATCTGGATGTACCACAAGTGGGACAATGTGTAAGATTCTTGTTATCACCCCAAAATAGACAACAGTCATATTTACATGCATGAATATTATGGCAACCCATGCCCAACCCTCTCAAGTATTTGTTTGCATAATAGTAAGACTTAGGAAGAGACTCTCCATTAGGTATAACATCACGTAAAAGTTGTAGCAACATGTCGAAAGACTTGTTGCTCCACTTATTGTATACCTTTAAGTGAAGGAGCTTCACTATAAATGAGAATTTAGAAATCTTACACCCTGGATAAAGCTCTTGATGTGAGTCAGCTCTTAACCCATCTAAATAGTCAACTGGAATATCGAAGCCATCATCAGGGGTTGAGCTTTCATCCTGATTGTCAACAAATGCCCCTAAGTCTTCAAGCATCTCGTGGAGCCCATCGGTATCATTACCACCTGTCCCATTGTTCTCCTCCATAGTGGGTCTCATGTCACATTCTCTGTAACGAATTCGACCTCGATGTCTAGTAGGTAACTCAATAGTTGGCTCCTCACCATGATATATCCAACACTGGTAGTTTACATCGATTCCATCTACAAGCAAGGTGCTCTAATCACATTCACTATTTGTGAAATGTCATTTAAGCATTTCCTACATGGACAACTTAAACTTGCATGCACACCATACTTCAAGCGTAAGTATGCAACAAAAAAGTCAACACCTCTTTCGTACTCTTCACTTCAATGTCATAATTCATCCAACTCTTGTCCATTTTTTCTGACATTATTGGAAGGAAATAAAAGTGTAAGATCCAACTGAACTAGTTAATACATCGCATATGACATAATCACAAAATTAGTAAGCACATATCATATCACATCTCATATTGATCACCATTAATAGCAGCATGTTCGCCACATTGGTCTTAATGTTATTTCCTCTACTCTCAATCTTAGAAACATTTTAGGAATCTTAGTAAACATTACTTTACACTATTCAAATTATGGGAATTTTGTAATCAAATAGCAAAATATAATTTTTTAATCCTTATGTTTATTTTCATTCTAATAATCCTTTATACGCATTGTTTAATGATATTACTTTATTGCAATATGCTTGTTAATATCAATTATACTTGAAACCTATAGTTGCATAAATGATGATATCTCTTTCTTTTCTTTCTTTTGTAATTTAGTTAAACTTATTACATTTTTTTATAATTCATCTATCTTACATTAGCATCGCTATAAGTTAAGTACTGGTTATTTCTTCATTCAATTATCAAATTAATATCTCATACTATTATAAACATTGATTTAATGTCAAGCTACACTTCATACATTAAAATACTTGATTATGTGCACCTACCCTTTCATAATTGAATTGGATACTCATTATGGAGTCACTGTGTCAATTTTATGCCAATATTAAAAATAATTCATGCCATGAACAAATGGATTCCTTGAAATTCTTAATCAACACATTTTATTTCCAAAATAAGTGCAAGTGATACAGTGGTTGTGTATAAATTAAAAACATAATTTGGGAAATAGAATTTATTACTAATCTTAATGAACTTTAAATATTCAATTATTCATATTACATTGCATTTAAGAGGGAAAATATATTCACTTATATATATACGTCAAAATCCTCTCAAAATAAAGCCAATTAGTAATTAGATTAATTCTCAAATTTCATTTTCATTGCCAAAATCCAACCAAAATCTTACATACTGCAGTCTACTCATCCTTCTATAATCTTTTTGCAATAATAAATACTAGTAGATCCTGCATCGTCATTGCATGTGCTAATTCAATAATATCATAAAAAATTGATTGTAAAAAATCTTAAATTTTTTACTATAAAATATTAGATGATTAATCATAAAAGTGTTTTTATAAAATTTTAATTCAATAAAAGAATCTTTATATATATATTATATATATACATATATTGTTATTTTTCTTACTTTATATTATAATGTGAACGTTCGAGAAAATATATAAAAAGAATAATACGGGTTTTGGGGAGAAAGCAATAATTATTCTAAAAACAGAGCTATATAAAATGTGGGGTGGGGAAGAAGGCTATAGAACGATGTATCTCCTTACATGGTTACTTTAAAAAATTAGTAGTTGGATAATAGATAGAGACATAATATAGAAGATTTTAATCATTTGACTCATTATCTAATACGTTAATTGAAGGAAAAATCCAAACTTTTCATCATTCTCATTAAGTAAGAAACCTTTAAATTATTGTAAAATGGTATTATGTGGTATTTAAATCTTCAAGCCTTTATGCATAAATGTAAATATAAGCTCTTAATCTAAAATGCTACTAAAAAAGTAAATAAGTAAAATTAATTTAACGACATCATGAAATAAATATAAATAAAACTCACATATTGCTGGATTTTTTTAGTAATTTTTAAATCATTCTTATTCTTGAACAAAATGGCATAGCTTGAAAATAACCAACACTTGATTATCATAAGTATAGAAAATATATAACATACTTGTTATTCGATTCAAATTTTGATTTATAATGATAGTGGTCTTAAATTCCAAAACTTCTAGAGAAAAATAAAACTAAAAAATAATAAAATTTCGTATAACAAAATGAAAATCGTTTAATTGCTTTTTGTTTCTAAAAATGAAAAGTGTAACATCAAATTTTAAAAAGATACTTTAAGGGAGGAGAAAAAGAAAAGAAAAATAAACACACATACAATCAGCCAATATTAAAGGGAAAGAGCAAAAATCTTAGAAAATGTGCCAATTTCATTCTTTACAATTTCAGTAAAAATTTAATGGAGATAAAATGCACTTGCTAAGTGTTTTCTAATTATAAACAGAAAAAATTATTCGAACTAGAACAATACACATAATCTTTAGCTTGTCAATCATATTTGAAATATGGTCTACTAATCTTGAAAGTGATATTCTAGTTATATTTTATTCTTTTAGTAGTACATAAAACAAATAAACTCTTTTTTAATAACAAGCTAGTTAAAGCAATCCATCCTTGATATCACATCTTCTTAAAAATATGAGCACAACTTGAAGGGAAAATGAAGATACAGACACTAATACATTTAGAGCTAAACTAATATTTGCTTACTTGAAAATCAAATGCAACCTTCTCCAAAGCTACCTTCTCAAATAATTCCCCAAAATCCTCTTTGCTCTGTTGAAAAAAGGCATTTTAGCATATTATAACAAGAACTAAGGTAACTGCATGCTCAAAATTTGAAAACCAAACCGACTCCCATCAGCAAAAAAAATTTAATAATAATAACAATAATAATTGGGACAACATGATACACAGTTGTGATAGGAATAAATTTGGTTTTATTATAACTTAGTTAACTATCACTTGTAATCAAATTTATTATATTTGTAAAGTTGATATGAATGAATTACGAAAAAAAATGCAAACATCATTTGTCAACATAAATTGCCTAAGCTAATGCCAACTCAAAACAATCACGCAACTCAATCGAAGGGAAAAATCATGCTAAAAAAATTAAAGGGAAAAATATTAATGAAAATAACAGATTCCAATCCATCAACGCAATTTGCCTGATGAAGTTGCTTGAGGTAAATCCTGTTTCACTAAAAATTTTATGAAAATGATTGGAGATGTTTATTTTCACTTACGATCTTTTTATGTTCTTATCTTTCAATTGTACTAGTGCAATGACATGATAGCCGTCCCAGCATGCAAAGGAAATTAGGCCCATATGGTCTTCCTTTTTCATCTTTTTATGTTCTTCTCTTTGAATTGACTTATGATCTTTTAAGAGGATTGATCTATATAAATAAAAGATGTAATTCCATATCATGTAAATTTGACTTTATACATGGTCTAAATTTTTAAATTTATAATGTACTTACACCTTTTGTTTGTCCAATATTTGGAACCCTATTTTAAAAAAATTTCCTTTATCTACATAGCCCACGAATACTAAAAACAGAGCTATAAATTTTTGCTCAATCCATTCTTGCAAAATTAACTTGACCAAACAAAACACTTACATATCAACACAACATTTCCAGGAAATTTCCATCCGATTATTAAGCAAATTATTTACCAAAATAACCATCAAATTCATATCTTCAAAATGAGTTGGATAAAAAAAGTTATGGTAACTCAATTTAGAAGCTACGCATATTTAATATGCACAAACATTGAAATAAAAAAAATTCATATCTTAAATGCAAGTTTGATGGTCTATTTCCATGATTATGTCTTATTTAAATAATTAATATCAAACCGAAATTTATCTTCCAGAAAAAAAAAAATGAATCCGTAGGCTATCAACTCAATATTTTAGAAAACCTGACCCGCATCAACGTATGCAATAGACCATATTATGTGCACCTTATCAATTTAATTCCAAGCAGAAATACGAAGCATACAAGAAAGGATAAACTTTTAGCAAGAAATGGGATGGTGGTGGCCCTAGAGGCCCTGGACGTTCTGGAAAGGATCCACATGGTGGTGGTCCATGCAGCCCTCCTCAAGGAATGGACAATGTCCGAGGAATTAATCATAGTTCCTTACCTGCTGTGGTTCTTGCTATGGCTAAATTAGGGAATTTCCTTTGCTTCAAGAGATTGAATGCTTTCACATACATGCACCAATGGACTTTGTCACTATCTGGGTTTGAATTTGCTGCATAAACTGCAATTAGCATATGTATTAATTCAATAGATTCTATCAAGTGGAATTTACATTCCCATTAATTAAGTTGTAACAAAGATTATAATTGGTTTGTCATCAGAAAATCAAAGATTTTCTTTACCTTTCCCCGTAAGAAAAATAAGAAAAAAAAAAGTCGAAAGATAGATATGATACTAATGAAACTACTCTCAAATGTTCATATCTTTTGATAATTTACCTAATGTGAAATAGCTAAGATTTAGGTAACCAATGTAAGATTTAGGGAAACAGGGGAACAACAGGAAAAAGGAAAAAAACATAACAAGAAAAGGCATAAAAACTCAAGTATACACTAGGCTACATAAAGGTTTATTATTCATTGTGAAGAGAACACACCAAACAAATCAGCTTAATTACCTATAGAAGTTGGGGTGGTGAGTGAACTATTTGCCAATATTAATGTCTCACAGATTTTTTGTGCCTTCTGAAAGGAGTAGGTCCATGTCCGTCCTTAAACGCCACAAAGAGAGATTCTTGTTATTTTACACAAATATATACAACAAGTCATAAGATAATATTTTCTCCAATTGCAATGTATGACATTACATACAAGAATGGTATTGAATAAAGGTAAGATTGTAATACCCCATATAGCAAAGTTTTATATGGATTACAGAAAAATTATAAAATCAAATAAGTGAATTTGAAATGAATACTAGCAGTACATGATAATATCTAGATCATTGATCTCTCCCATAGCAAGGAATACCCATCTCAATACCCAAGTTTAATAATAAGAACAAAGTCTAATTATTCAATCAAAGCTCGTCATGAAGCAATATCTTAACATGAACAATAGTAGATAATAATACAATTATAATCAGGGGAATAAGCTCCTCTAAATTGTCCAGTTTCTCAAAACTAAGAGAAATTTTATCCATTAGGCAATATATAGCCACACTTAGTTACTAGATGAGTCATATTTTCATACTCTTTTTATGGTATTCATCCTCTAATACCCATAAGTGACACAACTGAGCAGAAGCATAATAAGACAGTCCTCTCTACTTTGGCATCCCTATTAACTGGGATATAATGAACATCAACAGGGGAATCTCCCATATAGTACTACTACCCTTTGACCATACTTGCTAAGTGGAACCCTCATGTAGTGCTTGCCAACTATGACATCTTGGCATGCTACCACTGCCAATTACGATTGTTTCATACAAAGCTCTTAGTGCAATCTTTGTTATGTAACTAATGACTTTTGATAAACCATTACAATAACATACAATTCATCATCATAATAATAATAATGATAATAATAATAATAAACGGTCACTGTATATGGAAGTCCCATAACCAATTTTAGGCAATTATCTATCTACGTATATGATATGGTAAAACCCATGACTTTATCACTATTTTTATGAAAACTACAGCATGATATATATTATAAAGATGTATACTATGTAGTGTTGATTTGCCGGTTTTTTTTTTTTTTTCTCACATAGTTGCCAATATAAATAAATTAGTGATTAGCCAACGCAACTTATTAGTTAAAAAGGAAAAATCATTAAACGAATATAAAATAATTAATATTTGAAATTGTCCATTAATCCTCAATGTATAGTTTATCTTACCACTTCTATAACTATTCCAAAATCATTAGGGATAATTTTTTTAATTTCTCATTTCTATCTCAACAACTGAGATACAACACATCAATTCCAAATTCCTTAATAAATAAGCATTATTACTA
The DNA here is from genome assembly GCA_024138025.1 of Combretum micranthum. Classification (NCBI taxonomy): domain Eukaryota; kingdom Viridiplantae; phylum Streptophyta; class Magnoliopsida; order Myrtales; family Combretaceae; genus Combretum; species Combretum micranthum. The sequence continues at coordinate 405,118 of JAMXBD010000628.1, read as the reverse complement.
TTTCAATATAGAATATTTTTTAATAACTATATTCTTTTATCATCATTCACAAATAATGTTAATGCTCATTTGCCAAAAGACTTCAACTTTGACGAATTTTTTTTATTTCTATACTCTGTTTTTTAAATTCATGATTGATAAATACTGCAATAAAAAACAACAAAAAGGATGATCATTGTCAGAAACCCAACCAAAAAAGGATTATGCTTTCTCTGACCAAGGAACGTCAAATCTGTTCTCAAAATATAAAATCGTAAACATTACATGCAACTTTTGGGGAACATCAAATCTGTTCACAACATATAAAATCTTAAACACTATCCTTGAACTTAGTCTTAATATCATCACACATAAACCAGCGACACTAGAGACGACATAACCAAACATAAACACAACTATTTTGTTCCAAACATACCCACACCGGATAAACATGCAATAAAGAAGAGAAGAGAAGCTATCATTTCCAGGAATATCACAACCTTAACCAAACCTTCTCATACATGTTTAATCATTAACACACCCACACATGCATTAACACCCACACATGCATTAACATATACCAAAAAATGGCCGATTCGAAAACCCAACAAGTGTATCTTTCATCACTAGCTAATGGATATCCTAGAATCGATGACGAATTCCAATACGAGAAAGAAAAACGTGAGAAAAGAAGGAAACGTACCAGAGAAGAGCCATTAGAAATAGTTCTGGGATTGAAGGCATCGCTTGAAACAAAGAGGAAACGTACACTATGTTAGAGAGAGAGAGAGAGAGAGAGATAAAGAGAGAGAGAGAGAGAGGTACCTGATTTTTCACGTTTCATGACTGGGAGAGACAGAGGGTTTTCGCATTGCTTATGGACGATAAGAAGATGAACAGTTGCTATTTGACATTGATTTGACTTGCTTACCTGACTAAAAATTATGGCGGGATTTAACTATTGCACTCCTTAGTTCTTCTAAACAATAAGCAAAGGACGCGCGGCCTGCCAAGCTAAAGAAAAAAGAAAAAATAAAATAAGAAAATGAAAAAGAATAAATCCATGACAAGCTTCAATAATAAAATTGTAGACACCCAATTTTTGCCCAATTAAAAATAAATAAATAAATAAATAAAATAGGCTTAAGCTTACAATAAATTAATGTCATGTTGAATTCATCAAAAATATAATAATGATAATAAATAGTATAATAAAAAAGAGAGAATATAGAAAATAGAAAAATAAAAAATAGAGGAATAAAAATAATAATATAATTAAATGAATAATAGTAATGTAAATATAATATATGTAGGAAAAAATTAAATAAATAATTATTTGAGTTTAATATAACATATATTTTATTAGTCTTAAGTATTAGTGGGTTAGCTATATGACCAAGGCACAGGCCAACGGCCCTAACGGTTCAGACCATGGACACAAAGCAAAGGGACCCAAGTTCGAATCTAGCCTAAGGCAGATTTTGCCTCTTTTTTGTTCAATTTTTTTTTTTTCCAAAAGACACATCGGTTCATCCACTTTGAGACATCATTTGAGCAACGAATCTTTGTGTTTTTCGAAATTAATTGTATAGACACAAACTAGACATGGGATACATCACATCTGTACATATTTCGTGTATTATTTCATCCTAAAAGACGCATTAATCAAAGCATGAAAATTGGGAAAAATTCGAATGGACATGATTTTTCAAATTTCAAAATTGGCCGAATTGTATCAATTAATCAAATTAAACACACTTAATCGAAGAGTCATGACCTGTAAACATAATATTCGTGATCAATTTGAACTAACAATCACGAATCGAGTCCCAATTTTGAATCGTTCTTATTTGAAAAAATATAACGATTCGTGATTCAAAAATTGAACAAGTACGAAGCTTCGAAATGACAAATTGTTTCGAAATCTATAAATAGGATCACCCCACAAGCAGAAAGCACAATTCAATTTCACAAAACACGCACTATACGATCGAGATCTGAAAATAGAGAGAAAAGTGTTCGAATTGCAAAAATTGCAAATTCGAAGTGATCGGGAGATTTCGATCCAATTAAAGAGTGTTAGGATCATCTAGGAAGTGTTTTTGATTGATTATAGTGTTTAGAATTGCTCGAATTTGCATTTGGAAGTTCTGCAAATTTTTAGAAATTTTTTTAAATCCTCGCCGCCGTCAACCACCGCACGAACCGCCACTTCTGGTGGTTTGGAGTGAACCATCACCACCAGCCGCTGCAGCGCCCCAATCCGCGTCGGGCGACAAGGTTGGAGGCTTCGAAAACCACCAGGAACGGCCGACGAACGCTCGAAAACCACCGTCATCGTCTTCTTCACCCGACGGGTATCCGAAATCCGAATCCAACCCGGTCGGTCGTCGGTCAACGGTGATCGGTCAACGGTCAACGGTGATCGGTCAACGGTCAACGGTCGTCGGTCAAAAGTCAGCAGATCCTGTGGTCCAGATTTGATCAAAGGATCCTACGGTTCAGATTTGATCAGAGGATCAGACGGTCCAGATTCGATCAAACCAATCAACGCTCCAGATCGAAAGCCACCAGATCCTGCGGTCCAGATTCAGTCTACAGATCAGACGCTCCAGATCTGATCCGAGAAAATCAACGGTCAGGTTAGTCCGCAATATTTTATTAGTTATTTATTATATATTTAATTTCAGAAAATAGGAAAGAATAGAAAAAAATTAATAAAAATTCGTAAAAAATCCAAAAAAATTCAAAGAAAAATCCAGAAAAATTAGAAAATTATTTTTAATGAAAATTTACATGTTTTATCAATTTTTGATATTTTTGAGTATTTTATGAATATGTATTTGCATATAAATTGATCTTTAAATAGGAAAAAATTAATAAAAATTCGTAAAAAATCCAGAAAAATCCAGAAAAATTTAGAATAATTATTTTTAATGAAAATTTGCATGTTTTATCAATTTTTGATATTTTTGAGTATTTTAAATATATGTTTGATGCATGAGATGTTTTATTCTGTTATGATATTTTGAATATGTTCTGAACATATGTGATGATTATTGAATTTTGAAAAATAATAAATTGTTAATAGATTTTTTAAACCAAAATTGTTGTTGAATAATAAAGATAAAAATTGTTTTTTTTAAAATCATGATATTAATTAAGTTTTTATCAAAATTATCTTTATAAATTTGCTATAAAGATAATACTCAAAGTTTTCAAAATTGATTTTCATGTAGCATTAAATTAGCCATGAATTATCATAAAGTTTTTTTTTAGAAAAAATGATTTTTGGACTTAGAAAAATATTTTTTATGAAATAAAATTCAATTGATTAGATCATAGGATCATCAAAATTAGTTTTCATAAAAATTCAAAATTTAATAAACTTAAAGTGAGAATATTTTAAAAATATAAAATTGATCAACAAACTAAGTTCTTTATAAAAGAACTACGTTTTGTCTGATCTCGATTAGCGAGTACGTAGGCACCTACGGGGCGACAATAAAATTAGAAAAAATATATTTTGTTTTGATAGTTTGAAATAATCATTTTGTACATATTATAAGTTTTTTTTTAAAAGGAAAATACAAATGTTTGTTGATATTTAAATCCTAAGAAAAAATACATAAAAATAAAAATGCATGATTAAACTTGTAGATATTTGTTTTATAAATGTTTTGTTTGAATTTTTTAGTATAGAAAAGGATAAATTCTAAATTTTAAATTTAAAGTGGTAACCGCTTAGGTTTTAATAGGTTAGCCCCCGAACTCAGATATCTGGTATTTTTTAAAAATTTGATTTTTAAATCAAACTTTTCGCAGACTAGTGGCTAAGTTAGGATTAACCGACCCATTAATCCTGGCTTTCATTTTTTCCCGATTTATATCGGGTGGCGACTCCAAAATATTTTCAAAATTAAATTTCTTTTAACCCCTAGTCGAGGATTCATGTTAAATGGGTTAGGGTTTAATATGAATCGGGTTAGGAGAAATGAACCGGATGATTTTCAAAATCCAGGCTCGACAGCTTGGCGACTCCACTGGGGACTCGCTTATTTTTTTTAAGAGGGCTAGCCACTTAAGTTTAAAATTTAAAATTTATCCTTTTTTTGTATATTGTTAATTATAGTTTGTATGTGTTTTTGTATTATGTCTGTAACTTAGATTTTAAATTAGTTCATTTCACTTGCATGTGCATTTGCATGTATGCACACAATGTGTGCTAGATACGGTCGAACCCAGGCCGTCTTAAGAGCCTAAGCGAGGAGTTCGAAGTAAGGTCCGGGGGCTGTGGTTTCCACCCTCTAGATCAAGAAAAGACTCCCACTCCGGTTTAGCCTTATGATTTGCTAGACCGGGGAACCTATAGAACCTTACCAAATCATGCATTCATGGGATTTGACCAATTTTTTTCAAAAAATGGAGTTGTAAATTTTTTTAAAAAAAATTTAGGATTTGTCTCCTAATAGGGTCTTTATAAATCCTCAGGAAATGATTTCCTCGAGTTCGGACAGTAACGATAGCCTATGGGCTCGTCTCATCAAGGAACCCCGAGTAGAGACTTTCAAGGATCCAATGCTGTTACTGGACCGATGGTTGGTCAGTTTTGACCCCGATCAACAATCATTCATTAAGGATAGGTTGGGCCCGATCCTCAATTTACCTAAAGTCCAAGTTCCATTTACCATGTTTCGAGCCCTTGTTCATCTTTGGGAACCCAATGAAGTGGCATTCCGTCTAGGTCAACACGTGCTAAGTCCTACCATTGAAGAATATGCTAGGTTGCTTCAAGCCCCACCCACTTCCGAAGGGATCTATGTACCAAGCCTTACTCAAAGTCCGATCCGCATCATTTCAGAATTTTTGGGATTAAAAAGAGAAGCAGTAATTGAAGCCATGAAGGGTTGCAATGAATTCTCCATCCGATTAACTACTTTGATGGATTGGTTTGGAAACTTTGACAATTACATAAGCAACCGAGATTCCTTTACAGTATCAGTTGTGACCTGGAGTGAAAATCGGGTTAATGCTTTCATAGTGGCTGCTTTTGCTACCATACTCTTTCCACATGGGAACCTGTTCATTCACTTCCGAGTCATCGAGCTTGTAGCACAATATCTAACTGGCAAGTCATATGTTCCCGCCCTTCTAGCAGAAAAATCAGAAGTTTGAATCACATCAAGTCTAAGGGCAGGGGCAGTTTCAAGGCAAGCATGCATCTGTTGATGGTTTGGTTCGCTAGTCACACCAAATACTACGGAAAAGATCTAGCTAATGGGTCCCTTATCCGCCCGAATTATGATCTCATCCAGTCTTTTGCTGAACGGGTCCATATGGAAGATAATGAGCCTTTCTGGTCTATACTTGCAATATTTGAAGACATGAGACCTGAAGACTTTATGTGGCAAGCCCGTTGGTTTAAGTGTCCCGTTGCTATCTTAAGTTGCAAGAAATACCTAACTGTGCCTCTCATTGGAATCACTGGCTGTACAGGCTATTACCCCTCAAGTGTTATCCGCAATATGGCATGCTACAAGACATTACTGTCAAGCCAGAGTTGGGACGAGTTATTCTCGACTATATGGATCCAACCATGACTCAGATAGCAAGGCAGTCCAAGGTAAACCAAATAAAAGCCATCTGGGATGATAGAGAAATCAAGCCAGTTTTCGAAGTCGAGCCAGAAAATAAAGTGACTCGGGATTATAGAGCAACCAGGTGGTACATAGCCAATCAAATGAAGAAGAATAAGGACATCCAATATGAAGCTCCTAACATTCTTGAACCAGCACCACCTGAACCTGATCCTGAAATGATTGCTTATATGGAAATGGTTTCAGCTCGGCTTGAAGTCTGTCATCGGGATTACTTGCAAAGAGATAGAGAGATGATTGACCGCTTGGAAAAAGCTCACAATAGGATTGCACTGTTAGAGGATGAATTGAAGAAAGCTCGAAAAAGGACTCAACTACTTGAGGATCAAATCATCTGCCCTGCCAAGACTAGAAGACTAGTTTAGAAGTCCTGAGTTTAGTTTTAGCAATTAAGGTTCTTGAACTTTTAGTATAGTAATTTAACTTTGTATGAAAGATTGTTTTTGAATTATTACAACTCCAATAAATGTGTTTATCAAAATTTGATGGTCATTATCCCCATTTGCATTTGCATCCTTGTGTTTGTATGTTAGTATTCTTATCTTCTTACTTCTTCCGGTCCAGTTACGAATCAAGTCTAGCGAATCCAAAATCCTGAAAGATAGCTTCCAAACCAGTTAGAAGTCCCATTTATACTAGATCACGAGCAAAGATGGCTAGTACCGGGAACACTACCCCTGATCAGACCACTGAACAGAGACTCAATGCCATGGAACAAACCCTGCTTAGAATTACCGAACAAATGCAGACCCTTACTCAGAATGTTACCCAGTCCAAGACCCCTATAGCATCTGAAGAATCTTCCGGGGAACAGAAAGGAAAAGAAGTCATGCAGCAACCAGTCAACGTTGATGATTCCCACACTGAGTTCAATATGTCCGAGCTAAAGAAAGAACTTGAAGCCCAAGCCAGAGACATGGAGAAGAAACTGTTTGAAAAGATGAAGGCATTTGACGGCTTTGATCAGACTGCGATTTTAAGCTGCCACAATTTGAGGAAGGTGCTTTTCCTGAAAAATTTAAGGCACCCGAGTTCGAAAAATACGATGGAACTGGCTGTCCTAACATGCATACAAGATTATATGTACGACGTATGGGGCAGTATGCCAAATTTGATAAACTGATGGTACAGACCTTTCAAGATAGCCTTACTGGTCCAGCATTAGCCTGGTATGCCCAATTGGACTCACAAGAAATTGATACTTGGGATAAATTAGCCAGGGCATTTTTCAACCAATACAAGTTCAATATCGAAATGGCACCCTCGGTCTGGGATTTGAGTACTATGAAGAAGAAGAAAGACGAAGCTTTCAAGGAATATGCTCAGCGATGGAGAGCTTTAGCTGCAAGAATCACCAATCCAATGCCTGAAAAGGATCTCACTTTTACTTTCATCAACACACTAGAAGAGCCATTCTTTTCTCATCTCATAGGGCATGCGTCAGCAAGTTTTTCAGAGTGGTAGTAGCCGGATGCAGAATTGAGAATGCTATCTCAGCCGGAAAGCTACAAGTAGAAAAGAAATATACACACCTAAAAATGTCACGTACAAAGGAAAGGATTCGACTGTCGGTATGGTCAATATCTCAAGTCCAGCAAACCCTACTAAATCCATAGTCCTGCCGACCAATCAAGGTCAAAGTCAACAAAGGGTTGTTTCGAATCAACAATCAAGGCCTAACCGACGCAATTTTACTCCAATACCGGTTCCACTCAGCCAAGTGTGGGCTAAATTGAGAGCCGATAATCTGATTGGCTTTGAAGTACCCAGAGATGATTATAAGCCCAAGAACTACAACCCTGATTTAAAATGTGAATATCACATGGGGCAAATCGGGCACTCCACTGATTATTGTTGGAGACTCAAACATAAGATTCAAGATCTTATGATGCAAAGACCATCCAATTAGACTTTGTGAGCCTCCAAATGTTTCTACTAATCCATTGCCAAATCATGGGTCGGTTATTAATATGATCACTGCCGAAGCGCCGGACCCAGAAGTCAACTTGGATGAATTGCCTATCACCATAGAACAAGTGGCATGGAATCTCCGCCAAATGGGCATTTACCCTATATCAATCTGAGAGATCGCACAAAACCAGACCAGCCATTTACAACTTGTTGCAAAATGGAATCATAAAGAAAGAAGATATCATGGAAATGCTGGTCCCAAAACCAAGAAAGTCAAGCACACAGGCAGAATTGTGGGCAAGATACCAAGCTGGAGACCCAACTGTCGGAACTCTAGGAGATGATGGAAAGTACCAATATCTGGTTGACTATTGGTTTGAACCACGCGTATATGCCGATGCTCCTCCCACTGGATGGGGATCAGAGTCTGAAGATGAAGAAAAGCCTGTACCTGAAGATGAAGAAAATGTACCTGAAGATGAAGAAAAGCCTGTACCTGAAGATGAAGAAAAGCCTGTACCAAAGAAAGAAGAAAAATTTGTTGGCATGATCACATGTGAACCGAAGTTAATCAAATTTGAGATCAATAAAGAAGAGGCAATTGTCTCGAAGCCTAGAAGTTATACTTTTCAAATCCCAATTGCTGTAAAGGATTACAAAGCTGCCCCATTTGATTACCAGACAGTTAATCACACTTCTATGATTGGCGGGCTTACCCGTTCGGGAAGACTTTATGAACCAACTGCAAAGAAGGTGACCATGGATTCATCGCCGCCGCCGAATGATGAAGAAAAGAAGGAAGATGAGAAAGCAATATTGGCTAAACTCATGAAGGCAAGTGAATTCAAAGTAGTTGAACAACTAGTCAAGACACCAGCCCAAATATCACTCATGGGTTTGTTAATTAGCTCTGATATTCACCGTGAGGCCTTGTTCAAGGTTCTCAAAGAAGTAAAAGTTCCAGAGAATGTGACAGAAAAAACCTTGGAACATATCATTAATTCTGTCTTTGCAAATGAGCAAATTAGCTTCTCATCTGAAGAATTAGAAGAGGAAGGTGGCCAACATAATAAAGCTCTTTTTATTGTTGTCAAAAGCAATGGTAGAATCGTCTCCCGAGTGCTTATTGACAATGGATCTTCTCTGAATGTATGCCCCCTGGCTACTCTGAATTTGTTGGAAGTAGACCCGTCAAATATCAAGCCAAGTCCTACTGTAGTACGAGCATTTGATGGATCAAAGAAGGAAATAATTGGAGAAGTGGAATTAGAGGTCACTATTGGGCCTCAAACTTTCCTAATTCCTTTTCAAGTGATAGATATCCCAAGAACATTTAATTTGTTGCTTGGAAGGCCATGGATTCATGCAGCAAGAGCAATACCCTCAAGCTTGCACCAGAGGGTTAAATTTGTAGCAAATGGCCAACTTGTTACCGTTATGGGAGAACAAGATTATGCCATCTATCAAGAAACGGCTATTCCATACATTGGAAAAGGGAAGAAGAGACTTCGGCTCCAAATTTTTGAAGAAGTCTGTGTAATAAATGAAGAAGAAGCTCATATAGGAACTTTTGGCCTAGGATATTCTCCTACTCAAACAGAGGTAGCAGACATGAAGAATAAGATGAGAACAAGGAAACTTAATAAAGAATATGATCCAGACATCGAGATTCCGCACATCAGAAGCTCCTTTCCAAAGCCTCATCATGTCCAGGAGACAGATGACTCCAAGGAAGATGATCCACCCAAGAAGATATTTTGAAGAATTGGTTTTCCATACCTTGTGCTAGTTTTAAGTAAGGACCGATATTAGATTGCGTTTTGTATTTTTCTGCTTTATGTGTTGCTCAAATAAGTGTACTTAAACACCATTTCAAATTTAATAAAATTCTTTTGTGTTTTTCCATATTCTTATTCTTTCCCCATTCATATTCTACCAGATGACTTTTGTAATGAGTTCCGGGATATCTCGCGTCTGTAAATACTGAAAATATCGATATCACCTCCAACCCTACTGGGTTAGTCGTTGAAGATGATATCGATTATCAATTGAAAACACAAGAAAATTGGCAAAACTTTGATCATGAAAGGATTGAAACCCTGAACCCACTAAATTGGTTAATTTGGGAACAAGTGAAGATCCTAGGAATTTGAGAATTGGGGGTAAATTGCCAGAAGACACAACACAGGGCTTGATTAAGTTACTAGCAGAGTATTTGGATGTTTTTGCATGGTCATATAGTGATATGCCCGGTTTAGATCCGTCAATTGTGGTCCATAAATTGCCAACCAAAGAAGGCATTAAGCCTAAGAAGCAAAAACTAAGGCGATTTAGACCCGATTTGCTACTTAAAATTAAAGATGAGGTCAAGAAGTTACTCGAAGTTGGATTCATTGAAGTTTCGGATTACTCAGATTGGGTATCAAACATAGTACCAGTACTTAAGAAAAATGGGAAACTTAGAATCTGTGTGGACTTTAGAGACTTGAATCAAGCGACCCCAAAAGATAATTTCCCGTTGCCACATATTGATGTCTTGGTAGACAATACAGCTGGAAACCATCTATTCTCATTTATGGATGGATTTTCGGGATACAATCAAATATTGATGGCCGAAGAGGACAAAGTCAAAACCACATTTGTCACAGCCTGGGGAACTTTTTGCTATAAGGTCATGCCATTTGGTCTCAAGAATGCCGGAGCAACTTATCAGCGAGCAATGCAACCATATTGCATGACATGATGCATAGAGAGGTGGAAGTATATGTTGATGACATGATTGCCAAATCAAAAGAAGGAGAAGATCATGTAGAAGTATTAAGGAAACTTTTTGAAAGATTGAGAAAGTTTCAATTAAAATTAAACCCAGAAAAATGCATTTTTGGAGTAACTTCTGGGAAACTATTGGGATTTGTGATCAGTCAAAGAGGAATAGAAATTGATCCTGATAAGGTCAAAGCAATTCAGAATTACCTCCCCCAACAACTTTGAAAGAAATTAGAGGTCTTTTGGGGAGACTAAATTACATTGCTCGATTCATTTCCCAGTTGACGGATAAATGTCAACCACTGTTTAAATTATTGAGAAAAAATGCCCAAATTGAATGGAATGAAGAATGTGAAGAAGCCTTTAACCGAATTAAACAGTATCTGACAAATCCCCCAGTTTTGATCACTCCAGTACCCGAAAAGCCTTTGTTCTTATACTTGACAATTTTTTCGGAATCCATGGGTTGTGTACTCGGGCAAAAAGATGAAAATGGAAAAGAAAGAGCTATTTATTACTTGAGCAAAAAATTCTCAAATGGAGAGCAAAAGTACTCAGAGATAGAAAGAACTTGCTGTGCATTAGTATGGACTATGCATAGACTCAGGCAATACACGCTCTTCTACTCAATCGAGTTAATTACAAAGCATGATCCTTTGAGGTATCTGGCAAATAAGCCCGCCTTGGTCGGTCGAATTTCAAAATGGCAAATGTTGCTGTCTGAGTTTGATATTACCTATGTTAGACAAAATTCAATTAAAGGACAAGCCTTGGCTGATCAACTCGCTGAAAGCCCGGTTGATGAGGAACTAAAGGAACAAGATCAATTCCCCGATGAAGGGATTCGGGTAACACAAACGGAAGATGAAAGAATGCCGAATTGGAAATTGTATTTTGACGGAGCAGCTAATGTATATGGATGTGGAATAGGGGCAGTCCTAATTTCACCTGAAGGAAACCAATACCCAACAGCGGCCAGATTAATGTTCCCTTATACGAATAATATAGCAGAATATGAAGCATGCATTTTGGGTTTAGAGATGGCAATCCAAATGGAAATTCAAGAGCTCGAAGTTTTTGGAGATTCATCACTTATTATTTTTCAAACTCGAGGAGATTTTAAAACAAAGGATCCCAAGTTGATTCCTTATCATAATCACTTGGCAGAATTGATAGAAAGATTCAGGGAAATCTCCTTTGTATATGTGCCAAGAACTCAAAATCAGTTTGCTGATGCTCTGGCTACTTTGGCCTCATTAATTCAGTTTACTGAAGGAGCAAGAATCCAACCTTTGCAAGTCCGGGTGAGAAGTGAACCCGCATTCTGGCCATGATTGAATCAGATGAACCCTGGTTCCAAGATATTAAAGTTCTTTTGCAAACGGGTAATTATCCTGAAGGTGCTACCAAGAAAGATCAGAAGTCACTGAGGCGTTTGGCCAGTCATTTTTTGCTAAGTGGAAATACGTTATACAGAAGATCATTCGACACGACTTTGTTAAGATGTGTAGATGAAAAAGAGGCCCAGAAGCTCATGGAAGAAGTTCACGAAGGAATTTGTGGTCCTCATATGAGTGGTTACATGTTAGCCAAAAAATTATGAGATTAGGATACTTTTGGTTAACTATGGAGATCTGTATCAAACATGTGAGATCTTGTCATTTATGCCAGATCTATGCAAACAAGATAAGTGCCCTCCAAAAGAATTACAGTTAATGTCAACCGCATGGCCTTTCTCAACATGGGGGATAGATGTTATTGGGCCAATTTCACCTAAAGCTTCAAACGGTCATCGGTTCATATTGGTTGCAATCGGTTACTTCACTAAATGGGTAGAAGCCACTTCCTATGCAAGTGTAACGAAGTCCGTGGTTGTGCGGTTTATAAAAAGAGACATCATCACTAGATATGGAACTCCGGAAAGTATCATCACTGATAATGGTACAAATTTGACAACAAAGAAGTAACAAAATTTGTGTCAGCAATTCAAGATCAAGCATCGAATTCCACTCCGTATCGGCCACGATGAATGGGCAGTTGAAGCCGCCAATAAGAACATCAAGAGAATTATTGAGAAGATGACTATTGTCTATAAAGATTGGCATGAAATGTTACCGCTCGCATTAATGGCATATCGAACGTCTGTAAGAACATCAACCGGGGCAACACCCTATTCCTTGGTATACGGAACTGAAGCTGTTTTACCTGTAGAAGTTGAAATTCCATCACTTCGTATATTAGTTGAAACCAAACTCGATGAAGCTGAGTGGATAAAACAAAGATTTGAACAGTTGAATCTGTTAGATGAAAAGAGGCTGACTGCAATGTGTCACGGCCAGTTATATCAGCAAAGAATGGCTAAGGCATTCAACAAGAAGGTCAAACCAAGAAGCTTCCAAGAAGGCGATTTGGTTTTGAGAAAGATGCTGCCAAATGTACAAGACTCCAGAGGAAAGTTCACACCAAATTACGAAGGACCATATGTAGTTAGAAAAGTATTGTCGGGAGGAGCATTAATTTTTTCCCAAATGGATGGACCTGATTTAAAGGATCCTGTAAACTCAGATGCTGTAAAAATGTATTATGAATGATCAATAAAAGTTTGTCATTTTCTGTGTTCAGTTGATTTCATTTTTAGTTTTTACAAGCAAAGTTGATATTCCAAAAACTTTGAACTCAAGTCAAATCTCAACCCGTTAATTAAATCATTCACCAAATAGCCAAAAATTCTCAAATCAGACCAAATCTCATCCCATTCATCACCAAATAACCATAAATTCTCAAACCATATCAAATCTCAACCTATCACTTAAACAAATTCCCAAACCCAAACTAAAACTGTTAGAAAGTAATTTGAGCATCTCATATGGCCTTAAAATACATATATGTAATTTTATCTGGTGATTATATTGCACAAGGTAATTAGTTTTTGAACACGGTTATGTGAACAACGGAAAAACCCTAAACACATTAACCGACGAAAGACCAAGATTCTTCAAATGGATCAAGAAGTTTTAGAGTCCCCAAGTGAATTAAAAGGATCAAGTTTCCTCAAAAGAATCAAAAAGATCAAATTTCCTCAAGTGAATCAAAAGGATCAATTTCCTCAAAAGAATCAAAAAGATCAAGTTTCCTCAAAAGAATCAAAAAGATCAAGTTTACTCAAGAAGATCAGGAAGTTAAGTTTCCAAGAAAATATCCCCAAGTGGATAAGAAGATCAAGTTTTCCTAGAAGATCAAGTTTCCCGGAAGATCAAGAATTCCCAAATGGATCAAGAAACCAAATCTTTAGAGTTTCAAAAATCCCCAATGAACAAAAGCCCATAGGTCCGGCAAATGACCAAACCAAAGCCCATAGGTCCGGCAAATGACCAAATTTAGGTCCGATAGATGACCTAGCAGTTTTTTATAATCTAGACCCGACAGACGGTCTATCAGTTTTTTAGTCTAGGCCCGACAGATGGCCTATCATTTTCTAAATCTAGGCCCGACAGATGGCCTATCATTTTCTAAATCTAGACCCGACAGACGGTCTATCAGTTTTTCAGTCTAGGCCCGAAAGATGGCCTATCATTTTACCAAAAGCCTAGGCCCGACAGTTGACCTAGCAAATCTATGTCTAAACTCGACAGATAGTTTAGCACAAAATAAAAATCTCTTTGTTAAAAATAAAATTTGGCAGGAGAGATTAAGCAAAAATTGACTATCATTTTGTCTTTGTGGCAAAAGTTTTGTTCAAACTTTACCACAAAGAGGGGCAGCTGTAGACACCCAATTTTTGCCCAATTAAAAATAAATAAATAAATAAATAAAATAGGCTTAAGCTTACAATAAATTAATGTCATGTTGAATTCATCAAAAATATAATAATGATAATAAATAGTATAATAAAAAAGAGAGAATATAGAAAATAGAAAAATAAAAAATAGAGGAATAAAAATAATAATATAATTAAATGAATAATAGTAATGTAAATATAATATATGTAGGAAAAAATTAAAATAAATAATTATTTGAGTTTAATATAACATATATTTTATTAGTCTTAAGTATTAGTGGGTTAGCTATATGACCAAGGCACAGGCCAACGGCCTAACGGTTCAGACCATGGACACAAAGCAAAGGGACCCAAGTTCGAATCTAGCCTAAGGCAGATTTTGCCTCTTTTTTGTTCAATTTTTTTTTTTTTCCAAAAGACACATCGGTTCATCCACTTTGAGACATCATTTGAGCAACGAATCTTTGTGTTTTTTCGAAATTAATTGTACAGACACAAACTAGACATGGGATACATCACATCTGTACATATTTCGTGTATTATTTCATCCTAAAAGACTCATTAATCAAAGCATGAAAATTGGGAAAAATTCGAATGGACATGATTTTTCAAATTTCAAAATTGGCCGAATTGTATCAATTAATCAAATTAAACACACTTAATCGAAGAGTCATGACCTGTAAACATAATATTCGTGATCAATTTGAACTAACAATCACGAATCGAGTCCCAATTTTAAATCGTTCTTATTTGAAAAAATATAACGATTCGTGATTCAAAAATTGAACAAGTACGAAGCTTCGAAATGACAAATTGTTTCGAAATCTATAAATAGGATCACCCCACAAGCAGAAAGCACAATTCAATTTCACAAAACACGCACTATACGATCGAGATCTGAAAATAGAGAGAAAAGTGTTCGAATTGCAAAAATTGCAAATTCGAAGTGATCGGGAGGATTTCGATCCAATTAAAGAGTGTTAGGATCATCTAGGAAGTGTTTTTGATTGATTATAGTGTTTAGAATTGCTCGAATTTGCATTTGGAAGTTCTGCAAATTTTTAGAAATTTTTTTAAATCCTCGCCGCCGTCAACCACCGCACGAACCGCCACTTCTGGTGGTTCTGGAGTGAACCACCACCACCAGCCGCTGCAGCGCCCCAATCCGCGCCGGGCCGACAAGGTTGGAGGCTTCGAAAACCACCAGGAACGGCCGACGAACGCTCGAAAACCACCGTCATCGTCTTCTTCACCCGACGGGTATCCGAAATCCGACCCGAAATCCGAATACAACCCGGTCGGTCGTCGGTCAACGGTGATCGGTCAACGGTCAACGGTCGTCGGTCAAAAGTCAGCAGATCCTGTAGTCCAGATTTGATCAGAAGATCCTGTGGTCCATATTTGATCAAAGGATCCTGTGGTTCAGATTTGATCAGAGGATCAGACGGTCCAGATTCGATCAAAACAATCAACGCTCCAGATCGAAAGCCACCAGATCCTGCGGTCCAGATTCAGTCTACAGATCAGACGCTCCAGATCTGATCCGAGAAAATCCAACGGTCCAGGTTAGTCCGCAATATTTTATTAGTTATTTATATATATTTTAATTTCAGAAAATAGGAAAGAATAGAAAAAAATTCGTAAAAAATCCAAAAAAATTCAGAAAAATCCAGAAAAATTAGAATAATTATTTTTAATGAAAATTTACATGTTTTATCAATTTTTGATATTTTTGAGTATTTTATGAATATGTATTTGCATATAAATTGATCTTTAAATAGGAAAAAATTAATAAAAATTCGTAAAAAAATCCAGAAAAATTCAGAAAAATCCAGAAAAATTAGAATAATTATTTTTAATGAAAATTTGCATGTTTTATCAATTTTTGATATTTTTGAGTATTTTAAATATATGTTTGATGCATGAGATGTTTTATTCTGTTATGATATATTTTGAATATGTTATGAATATATGTGATGATTATGGAATTTTGAAAAATAATAAATTGTAAATAGATTTTTTAAACCAAAATTTTTGTTAAATAATAAAGATAAAAATTGTTTTCTTTGAAAATCATGATATTGGTCAAGTTTTTATCAAAATTATCTTTATAAATTTGCTATAAAGATAATACTCAAAGTTTTCAAAATTGATTTTTCATGTAGCATTAAATTAGCCATGAATTATCATAAATTGGTTTTTTCTTTAGAAAAAATGATTTTTGGACTTAGAAAAATATATTTTTTATGAAATAAAATTCAATTGATTAGATCATAGGATCATCAAAATTAGTTTTCATAAAAAATTTCAAAATTTAATAAACTTAAAGTGAGAATATTTTAAAAATATAAAATTGATCAACAAACTAAGTTCTTTATAAAAGAACTACGTTTTGTCTGATCTCGATTAGCGAGTACGTAGGCACCTACGGGGCGACAATAAAATTAGAAAAAAATATTTTGTTTTGATAGTTTGAAATAATCATTTTGTACATATTATAAGTTTTTTTTAAGGAAAAATACAAATGTTTGTTGATATTTAAATCCTAAGAAAAAATACATAAAAATAAAAATGCATGATTAAACTTGTAGATATTTGTTTTATAAATGTTTTGTTTGAATTTTTCAAGTTTTTAGAAAAGGATAAATTCTAAATTTTAAACTTAAAGTGGTAACCGCTTAGGTTTTAATAGGTTAGCCCCCGGACTCAGATATCTGGTATTTTTTTTAAAAGTTTGGTTTTAAAATCAAATTTTCCGCAGACTAGTGGCTAAGTTAGGATTAACCGACCCATTAATCCTAACTTTTCATTTTTTTCCGATTTTTATCGGTTGGCGACTCCAAAATATTTTCAAAATTAAATTTCTTTTAATCCCTAGTCGATGATTCATGTTAAATGGGTTAGGGTTTAATGTGAATCGGGTTAAAAGAAATGAATCGGATGATTTTCAAAATCCAGGCTCGACAAAAATGAAAACAAAAGGTAAAAAAATAAAAATAAGAGGCTGGTAGGATAATTTTATTTCATTTATATTCTTTTACAAATATGATTAGTCACGTTTACAAATAAAAAAAGAGTTACGGATCATATCATAGGCCCACAAAATCTAAAATTGTTCATAAACGTCACCAATTTCATGTTTTAATTTACGTTTAATTAACGTGACTAAATGATAATAAAAGGGCAACGTTTGCAAAATATGCAAACGTACCCATACATGAAAATTCTTGTAGTGACATGTTAATTGAACTAAACATCACCTATGAGTAAGTTGGACCTTGCTTCGCCACTAAACTTATCATGTGAATTAGGAACACTAATTATAATTTTGTTAGATTTCTTAACTACAAAATTCAATTAATGTCTTTCTCGAGATCAATAATGCCTAATTATAAGTTTATCCATTGGAATCTCTTCCTAATCTAATAATAACCTAGAGTTGCTTTACGTTTAGGAATTCTTTACTTAATCTAAATAGGTGTAGAAGAATTCCACTATCCTATCTCTAAGATTATGAGCAATTATCAACAATTAAGATCTATTCATGGGGACAATCTCTCGATCGGTCCCAATGAAATCTAGCATGGATTTGCATCGTGCATTATCTAAATTTATGATGCAATAAGAATAAACAGTTGAATTAAGAAAAACTAATAACTTCATTTATAATACGAGTAGACCACATGTCTACCATTTCTAAAAAAAAAATTACCAATATACAAGTCGGATGAAAATAATTACTAATATCGCGTCTATAAATTAGGATATGTTAATTTACACATAAATCGCGGGAATAAAACATGATATAAAGTTTGGATATCATTGCTATATTGCGAAAGTAAAACAAGACATATAATATTTTTGTATATACATCGCCATTATTTATCGCAATATTACACTGCAGAAATTTCAACCCTTCTTTCTTTTGGCACACTTTTCTATCCCTGTCACATCACTGTCCCCTCTCCCTTCTCTTGTCTCTTTTTGCTTTTCTTTTTTCCTTTATGGTTGGTTTTTGTTGTTACTATTTACATCTTTTTTTTACCATTCATACTTACCGCGAATATCAAACGCAATATATATAAGGATACATATTTTTTTTATATCACGTATATAAGTCATGATTTGGGAGCAGTATATTGGTAATTATTTTTAATTTAACCTTATTTAAGTAATTATTATTACTAAAAACTCCAAAATGAAAATTATTTCAGTTTAAATAATTATTATTAATGTAGCATGGATTTGCATTGTGCATTATCTAAATTCACGATGCAATAAGAATAAACAGTTGAATTAAGAAAAACTAATAACTTCATTTATAACACGCTGAATTACATGGCAAGTCAAACAACATACAAAAATATATCCAAAGATGTAAGAAGGAAACTTAAAAAACCCTTTTTTCAATGCCCTAATTATTCTCAATCTTCACAAATCCAAGGGTACCCGTATGTCTCCTATTTGCTTCTTTTCAAGAGATGTGTCTTGCAATAAAAAGGTGTGCAAAAATTGTGAGTGGATGCAAGATATGTGTTATGATCCAATCTCCATTCTAATGTCTAGTGATGTGTTTATATGTTTTCATGTGGTATGACTCGATCCAGTACTTTTTCCTTGCCTTCATTTGCTTTCATCCCTCTTCAAAATACATTTATTTATTTTTTGCATAGAAATCAAGACAAATCACACCATTCATCACAGCCATTGCTTAGGCCTTGATACCCTAAATTTGCAATATCTAAGGGCTATCACAACCGTGACGCGGCTAGTGATCATCGTGGCATCAAACTTAAATCTCCATCACAGTTGCGATGAGGAACTTTGTATATCAAGCAAATATAGATCCTTGATGATCACGGCCACGATCTGGCCCCTCATATAAGTGACACTAATTTCCTTCAATGTGTCATGCTTGTGATTCAAACCTAATATGTAGGATACGAGTGAGATCACAATCACAATGAGGACTAGGATAGGCATAGCATACAATCTCTACGATATCACGTTCATGATTCAAGCTTGATAATTTCCTCTCTATGTGATCACGATCGTGATGTGACCAATGATCTTGGCATCTTCCGTTTCTTCTTCTCTCACTACACCTAGAATTCAACTTTATTCTCCACCCACGTTGATCACAGACACGAGCATAACCGTGATGTGGAT
The DNA here is from genome assembly GCA_024138025.1 of Combretum micranthum. NCBI lineage: Eukaryota > Viridiplantae > Streptophyta > Magnoliopsida > Myrtales > Combretaceae > Combretum > Combretum micranthum. Next base: position 385,858 of record JAMXBD010000628.1, on the reverse strand, counting down.
CAAAATGAGTGCAACTCTTCATTTGTCTTCCCTTCACACCCGTAATGCTTCATTACTTGATCCTGCTACTTATTTCCATTATCATGGCCTCAATAACAGTCGTAATACACACTTAATCTTCAAATCTTGAACTTAAATTGAGTTATTGATTACTAAATGTTGATAAATTGTCCTTAGTCACCTAAAATGAACATATTCATAAATTAAGTACCAACTTTCGAGCTAAATCATGAATACAAACACATTTAAACAAATAAAAACAATGAATTCAAGGAGTAAATAACCATATCAGTAGTCATCCACACTAAGATCACTTCATTTAAGTGTCATAATTTCATATGCATTTCTTACTTGCAATATTCTAGAACAAAACGCTTCCACATAATAGGCTTCATTTCTCGCCAAGTTGTTGTCTCTATTTCCCATCACTGATTTGTTAGCACATTTTTTATATCGTAAGGATGCATATGCTAGGGATGTGCCCTATGCCATGTGGATTTTATGTCATTTGAATATTTATTATCTTTATAATATGAGCCATTTCATTTATCAAAATTATTATTAGCCTTTTTGTTTTGATAAAATGATTCCATGAATAAATTTGTTATTCTTATGACATTAGAGTATGTGAATTTAATAGCGTAAGAAATAACTTTATACTAAATTATCCCTAGCCATTAATTACGTGTAGTAATAATGAATTAAGAATAGTATATTAGCTTAACGATAATCACGTTTTATTGATCATGGACATGGGATATCAATTCAACACATAGATACATGTAAGAGTGCATTGTATTGGAATGACCAACTATAAGAATACTATATGGATCAATATGATAGGTATTTCTCGTTATGATGTTATTTTTGTCCTTTAACCTGATAACACTATGGATTCTACATAGCAAATTCCATGTTTTGGTTTAGATCTTTATCATCTTTAACTGGGTGATTATAAGACTATGTTTGGATATGGAATAAGTTATGCAAAAGAATGTGAGTGATCGTATAGGAATTTGTCTCAGAGAGATATCTTTTGGGCCTTTTGATGAGTAAGACTGAGAAATGCATGGCCTGCTCAAAAAATTGATAAGGTGTTATCAATGTCACTTGTTTAAAACAGTTAGACTCTAGATTCAAGAAATAGATGATTAAACAATATAAGAGTGTATTGATCCACATTTTATGTTTAACCATAAGATATCGTGTGACAAAAAAACTAAATAACTAATTATTTAATAGGAAGAGTCGGATCACCAACTTTCACTTAATTTAGATGGGCATAATGTCTTATTAGAGACCAATTATGTCTTGTAGGTCCAAAAGGTATTAGGCCTACTGCCAACATTAGGTGAACATATAAGATCACACAAACAGAACGAAAAAAATAGGTTACAGGTTTATATTGAAACCTAGCAAGAATTATTAATATATTTATTATTCTTAAATGGTTTAAGAATAATAAACAATTATTGGAGAAAATAAATAACTAATAAAATAGTGTATTTTCTAATATACCTCTCATTAGGGTTTCTTGCTCATCTATATGTATATATAGACATCTTCTCCTAGGGTTCCATATAAGATGTCACTACATTAAATTAGACCCGCAGAGAAATTCTACAGACCAAAAGAGATAGAGAAAAGAAAATTTATTTTTCTTTGTGAGAGAATTCCTACATGAATTAGATTTATGATTGAGTGCTAGCACATATCTCAACCTTTTAGGTGTTTGTTCACGTGTGGCTACCATAGAGGGTGCTCACTAATTACAGCATCTTTTGATCCGCTCCATCATAAGATATGAAACTCTATAAAAGAGATAATTTTCAAAATTCCTCTTGTATTCAATTTAGTTAAACACATGGATACTAAGTTGTTTAGGGTTTTAATTTTAAAATTTCCGCTGCAAACATATTTTATGAAATTCTAAAACTCAATAGTGGTATCAAAGCTCCTTGTGCTTTACGATTAAATTGAAATCGGTTTTTATGTTGCATCTGATGCAATAAACTCTATTTTTCATTTTTTATTGAATTCATATTCTATATGTATGATATATGTGTATATCATGATCCGCATACATATCATGACCTACATGTATGTATATGTGATATTCATGAACTATAAAAATTCGAATTATATATTGCATGTGATGCCATGAATTTGTTTTAAATTAAAATTCGATTATATTGAATTAATTAGGATACTATGGATTAAAATTTAATCAATTTTGAATTCACAAGGCTAGTCACTCTAAAGTGGCTTCTTGATCATGTACCACCCTTCTTCTATCATTTTCCCATCCTAAAGATGTGCATAACCATTGACACTACCCTCCAACGTTGTCGTACTTCTTCCCTTGTCAAAAATTTTTTCTAATACCAAATATCATATGGATCAATTCTAAGGTAAGATTGTGTTTGTGCTTGCTTTTATGTTTTCAGATTATATTTATAAATATGGACAAGATATTAAGGAAATGATGCACCTAAATCTTTGAACTATTTCTAATCTATGTGATATTTCTCACATAAAGATTAGAAGAAGATGCCTCAAGTCGTTAATTTTATAAGATAAAAATCATGTAAAATACAAGTGTTTGAATTTCATTTCATCATAAGTGTCTCTTATGTTTGTACGTGATATTTATATATAAGATTACAAGAAAAAGAAAGTAGCATTGCTCTCCTAAGTTACGTGAATCTTATAGACTAAAAAAAATACAAAAAGTACAACAGACAGTCCAAAAATTACCAAGAATAAAACTAGACAATTCCTCATTGAACAAATAGCACCATATAAATCGAATCAATGCGACTTGATTTTCTCCTTGTGTCTCCTCAATTTATGCCACGTCCTTGGACTTAAAAAGGCTTTAATCCTTCTTGTCTTTACTGATAATGATTTGAAGGGGGTTGTTATGAAAAAATTTGAATTATAGTGCTTCATGAATGAAAAAACGCAAATTCAAACCAAAAGGTTGCGACCACTTTTTGAAATAATATGATTACATAGGCAATTAAAGGGATGATTGTCCTTAACCCATGTTGACTTATTTAAGACTTAAAATACTTTATAAAAAATACATACATATATATATATAATTGACAATTGACTTAAAATATCCCTTCATGAATTGAACTATCATCAAATTCACAAAAATCACTAATTCATACACATTACAATACTTCATGGCCAAACAACCACAATAAGTGAGCAATTGGCCACGATCCATCTTTACATGCCCTTTGGCATGATTTGACCGTTGACCAATTGTCCCACTCAAATGAATTATTGACTAGATATTCTTTTAAAGATTGTGTATTGACATTATTGACTGAGTTTTCCAAACCATATTTTATGAGTGCAATTGGTTCATTTTGCACTTAAATAATATAACTTTGACCTATTTAAGACTAATGAATCTTTTATGCATTTAAATAAATTTGTTCATCTTCATGTGGAGTGCTAAAGAGGGTACTTGTCATTAAATTTTTTAAACCATTCACCTGCGGTCAAGTAATAGATCTTATCGGCTTTTGATTCCTACCATCTCATGTCAGATAAACCAATCGATTTACCGAATAATGAGTGATCAAATTCAATTATACTGCATTCAAAACATTAAGATATACAAAATAGATAGTGCCTTTTTTACTCTTTCATGGAAATTTGTAAGTGCAAGTTAGACTTAGGAAACAGTACAATAAAACAAACAAGATATATAATATTGCAAAATAATAATAACAATAAAACAAAGAAGATAAAATATACTAAAAAAAGAAAGAAAATTTTCATAGGTCATGAATCAAAGACTCGTCATGGTTACAATGGATCTTAGACCTATGTGACATAAGTTTTATTTTAGATCCAAAGGTTTGGACCTGCAAACCATCCCAACTTAACCGATCCACTTTTGCATGCCCTAAGGCAAGATTTAACCGTTAATCTATTATCCCACTCAAATGAACTGTTGACTAAGACTTTTTCCAAAGATTGTGTATTGACATTGTTGACCAAATTTTATAAACCATTTTATTCAAATTTTGTGAGTACAATTGGTTCATTTTGCATTTAAAATCATATAACTTTGACCCAATTTAAGACGTGCGAATCTCCTATGCATTTTGATAAATTTTTCCATCTTCATTAGAGTGCTCAAAAGAATACTTCTCACTAAATTTTATAAATCACTCACTTGCACTTGGGTAATAGGTCCTGTGGACTTTTGGATCTTATCGACTCATGTCAAATAAATCAAGCAATGAACTAAAGAATGATGGATCATATTCAATTTTACTGCATTCAAAACATTAAGATATACAAAAAAAGATAGTGCCTTTTTTACTATTTCATGCAAATTGCAAGTGCAATTTAACTTTAGGAAAGAGTACTAAAAAAAAAAAAAGACAAAAAGGATATAAAATATTGCAAAATAATAATCTATATTATTAAAGCTAAAATACCTACTTTACCGTCTTTAGACTTTTAATTTTTTTTATTATTTATATATAATTTAATTATCATGGTTTTGTAACTTCTTTTTCAAAATATAAACTACTCCCTCCTAATTCTTTTTTAAAACATAACTACTTTCTTTATCTTTTCACTTTAGAAAATTTGTATTTTATTATGAATTAAGAAAATTAATAATATTAGATTTAAAATCACAAAAAAAAATTACAACTGAAAATTAATATTTTACGATAAAAAAATTTAAGATATTTCATGGATATTATTAATTTTACATACGCAAGGCGGATCCAGTATCTGCTAGTAACAATAAAACGAGAAAGATAATATATATATATTATATATGTATGTATGTACATAAACACTCCATGGGTCACGGACCAAAGACTCGCCATGATCCCGATGGATCCCGGACCTCTGTTTCACTGATCCGTTGTTAGGTCAAACGATTGGACCTGGATCTGCAAACCGCCCGAACCTAACTCGTGCAACGTTTATATGCAAGTTATGTGTTTGAAAAACCCAAACAAAGCCGTGCCAATATGCATGAAACGGGACAGTTGGTATACCTAAAAGTACTTGTAAATTTACAGAAAATATTAAGGCTACAGAATGGAAATAACTTCTGTACTATTCTATGTAAAGGTATTACTGGCAGCACTGAGTTACTTATTTTGGTTATTGTATATTTGTATTGTATTAGTTATTGAAGGAATAGTACTCCCATATCTACATCTATTTTACGAAAAAATATATTAATATATATAAAATTATCCATTATTACAAAACACCACTAAAATTTAATATATATATATATGTATGTATGTATGTATATGGGGTCCAACAGCTTTAAACCTGTGACTTTTCCTATGGAGCCTGGAGAATACAACAACCCGCTATAAAACCGCAGAGGGTAAAAAAATGTTCTCAGTTTTCCCTATCCTACCACTAGATCATGTGTCGAATATCCATGTCTAGGAGTAAGAAAAAAACGAATCGAACTAAATCAATCCATAATCAAATCAAATCAAACTAAAAATTATAGTTTTTTAAACAATTTGGTTTAAAAATATTTTAATCCGAACCAATTCGAAAATTTGTAGTTGCAAACCAATCCGTAAAACTAAACTAAACCGTTTGAGAAAAATATAATAACATTTTACTTGTAACTATAATTTTTTTTTTATGATGATTGATTAAAGACCATGTATATTCTTATGATTTCATTTAATATTTATTATTTGGTGAATATTGATTAAAATTAACTTGTTCATTTTAAAAATTTGTTTTTACACCATGATATACATTCTTTTGTTAATGATTTATTATTTTTTCTTAATAGTTTTTAACTTTGTAAAGTATGAAATTTATTTATTTAATTATAAACTCTTATTATGTATTAACTATTCAATATATTTTTTATTATACCACTTTTATTTGTTGATGACTTTTGTTGATAGATATTTTTTTATTTTAGTCAAATTTGTTGGTAGATAAATGACTTAATAGTTCTATTAAAAAATATATGACTTGCTATATATCGATTAGTGAATGTATTTTATTGGTGAATAACTAATCTTATGGAGGAATTTGAATTAAAAATATGATGGATTTGTAAAGTATTTTATTATGGATTACAATATAAACTTTGTAAAGTGATATAAATATTTAAACATCCACATAAATGTAACAAAACTAGAACAAAAAAAAATTAATTAAAATTTTGATTTAATTCATAATCCCAACCAAACCAAACCATTATTTTATGGTTTGGAAAATTTCTAATATGAGCAAAATCATTGTTTAATGGTTTGGTTCGAGATGGAAAAAAAAAAAAACAAACCACAAATTAGGGTTTGGTTTGATTTTGATGTTTTACGGTTTGATTTGATTTTAGTGAAAACCAAACCAAGCCACTCCGTGCCTACTCTTACTCATGCCCATGTCTAAAGTACCAATAGGTACCCTACGGATTTTATAGGGAAATTTTTATGGTTGGCCCTTAATATTTTTTGGAATCAAGCCCTTTGAATATTTAGCGGCTTAGATTCATATACAACTATGATTATACCATTATAATAGTTAGTATATCAATTACTATATTTATTTTAACAGTTAGATTATTAACTAAACAGTCTCATCGATGGCCAAGTTCTCATATCTTCTTATGTGTCGTACAATATCATACAAATTGAACAAAATTAAAATTAAACTCATCTTATAACCCTTAGGATCTGTATCTTATAAAACATTGTTCCACGATATTGTATGTAATCCATCACTTTCCCTATCATTTTGAAATATTATTAGTTATTCATGTCCAAAAGCATGATATCCAGTTTGTTAGCTAATATCGCTGTAAAAATTAAACTACAACCATTAATAAACATATTGAATTTCAGCAAAAAAACAATATAATAAACAGACATAAACGACAATATCAAATGAAAGTGGATGTTACTTGAAATAGATTTAACTATTCAACTAAGTGTTAGCATAACATATAACTTATAAGTTAGTCCAACAAAATTGAATGACCATGATATTTTAATAATATGTGCTAATAATACTATTTGAATCGGGTTCATCATACCCCATAGAACTTGGAATTTGTAGTATATCTATTAATATTAAGCCAATCAATTTTTATTGGTGTTAAATGGTAGGATCCAAAGTACAACGCTATGTAATTACAAAACAGTCATTTTTTTATATGAGTGAATTTTTAATTTTTTTCTATCTCTCGTATATTTATCACTTAATTTATTTTGGGGTATTTTTAAAACTATTAAATTACAAATCCAATAATTTGTACATATAGAATAGAGATTCCAACCGAGTTATAAAAGTAGATAGCAGATGATATCATATTGTGTACCATTATCTATGACTACCCCAAAGATTTAGCCAAAACTTACCTTGTGATGTCTGTACTAGACATTTCCTTAGATCGGTCTAGTCCAAGCCAAAACCCGAAACCACCTTGCCTTCATGGTAGAGGCAAGTCAGACCGTGGACCACTAGTCATTGACGGATCCTATAAGTCTGATTTTTTTTAAATACAAATTTTGCTTTTGGTTTGGTTATTTTTTTAAATCGAGGGGACACTTTGGATTTACGGGTCCTTAGAGTGGACCTGGAATGAACCCGCCATGGACAATTCTTCCCAAGTCCCTGTTCGAACCAGACCAAGGAGATGTCCCTCTAGTACCCGATTTAAAAGCTATCCAATGGTATAAGATCCTATAGGTTTGGATACCCATCCTTTTATGGTACAATACTCCCATATAGTTTTGTTTAGGCAGAGGATAAAGCACTCCCATGCCAGTTACGAAAATTTTAAATCAACTAGCGGTGTCAAAAAGTAGGGGTTCGTAGTACCCGGCATGACATATGAATCAACATTTTACGTACAAATGTTTCATAATTTAATTGTTTAAATAATAATAATGTTTAATGAAATGAATTATATTTGAGTCTATTTTCTCAATTTCTTATATTAATTAAGAGAAAAACAGCTTGGAGCAATTGAAATTGCGTAGAAAAAGCCAAAAATGCCCATGGGTAATGCCAATTATGCCATACGACGTACAATTTGAACGTAATTCTAATTAAAATATATGATTACAGGATGGAATGAAATTAATTATGCCAATAATATAATAATTATTTGTATGTTTGTTTTGAAAAAAAGAAATGTTTTCCTCAAATTTTTTTGGGGTTAATTACAAAAACATGACCTGTATTTTAACCAATTTGCAAATATATGACCCGTGTTATCTTTTTTGACAAATAGGTGACCCGAGTTTCGTTTAAAAGTGTCAATATTATTTAATAATTTTAGAATGACACATGTCAATATTTTATTGATAACAAAAATTAATTTTACATTTTTTTAATTTTCTAATTTTCAAAAAATAAATTTTAATATTTTTATTTATTATTATTATTATTACATTATTTTTTTAGACCAATAAAACTCTAACACATTTTCTCTAATAATAATTAATAACATTGACACTTTTTTATAAAACTCGGATCACCTAATTGTTCAAAAAGATAACACAAATCATGTATTTGCAAATTACTCAAAACACGGATCATATTTTTGTAATTAATCCATTTTTTTATCATATGATGTTATTAAATATTAGAATTGGCAAATATTATTATGTTTAAAAATTTTCCATTCCTATAGGCTATTATCAACGCATCTCATATTCTCATTGCATAGCCAAAGCTGGCATCGACTTGTCAACGTTTCTATTTATTCATTACGAAAAATATAAATAGAAATTTAAAAAAAAAAAAAACAAAAAGCAGAAAATGGAACATAATTCAACATTTTTTAGTTGATATTTTCTACATTTACTATGTGCTACCATCAATAAATAGCATCTACTATGGTCTTTTATCTTTACTTATGGCTAATAGCCATGAATAATGGTAAAGTTTTACAATTTTTGTACTAATACTTACAAAATGCTTCAATTATGATAAATTTCAAAAACTTAAAAAAAAAATCGTAAATTACGAACACGGACTGCCTTAATTTGGCTTCTTGAAAATATGGTTTGTGCACCTCTTATGTATTCTATAAAATTTACAATTCCAAGTTATCATGTAAAACCTATAAACTTTTTCTTAATAAATAATAATTCATGTACTTAAAATGATAATACTCAAATTGAAAATTAATTCTGCTTTTAAATACAGATCTTAATGAATGAAAACATGTTGAAATTTTTCAGTGGACTAGCTTGGTTTTGTTTTCTTTATTCTCGTCAAATTAGATTTTGTTATTAGCGAGATTTCAGCTTGCACGTGTTGGAAAAATTACATGGCATTATAGCATCAAATATTTAGTATTTGATATGCAAGGTGAGTTACCACACAACCGTATGGAGAGCGAGCCTATATTAAAAATTTGATTTTCATCTATATCATATCTATATCTATTTGTATCCGATCTAATCTTTTTATAAATAAAAATATCTATTTTTCATTTATATTTATTTCCTGATAAATAATCTCTTTAAAAACAACAAAAATAAAATGTCAAAGCAATCAAAACAGTACAAACCAAACATACCCATGCACCTAATATTCTTTGCTTAGGACAAAACTCCTCGTCGCTACATTTACACCAACAGCAGCACCTTCACAACATCATTGCTGCTCTTATCACTCCCAACACCACCACTACGACCAACACCCATCACACCCTTATTATCTCTACAACACTAGCATCAAGGCCATCATTCCCGCACCTCCACTAACAGCGTTACCACGTTATTGCCAAAATAAAACTGCAATTCTTAAGAAATGAAATAGAAAGTTGATAGCTATTTTTTTATAGTTGTTTTGAGGTCCAACAGTAGAATGCAGTCAAAGATTAGGAAACAACTATTATTTTGATTCCGTAATTCTTCATTTTACAATATTAGCAATTTCGTGAAATACACTTTGCGTTTACTTTGATTACTAATGATGTTACCACCACCACACTCACCTCATTAGAGGTATCCCCGGAGCCGGTGCGGTCCAACCCGAGACCTGAATCGCCGGATCCAGGTCTAGAGATAACAGACTCGGAACTGCCCCACCACATCTCAGGGACCTACCGGTTCATGAGGCAGGTCCACCCCAGGTAGGACTTTTATAAACATTTAAAAATATATATTCAAATATCCAAAATGTGCCGCAGTCGGCCCAGTAAACCCCATTTTGAAGAGATATTACATGATTCCGTCCCATTACCTAAAAGATAGAACAAAAGAAAAGAAAAAAACTAATTTTTGTTGCGTTAAAGCTCTCCTTAATCCAAAACACTCAAAAAGACAGGATCTTTTTTGGGTTTAAATCAAAACAGTGAATGCATAAGTCCACTTCACATAACACAGCCAAATCAACTCCCGTTACATACCACAGAAAAAGAACCCATTTTTAATAATCTTTCCTTACAATCAAATCATTCTTCAAAAATTCGTTATATAACTAAAAAGCCTAAACATTCATGTCATAAAGTCCATTTTCACAAATCCCAATTAAAATCCCCCTGCAAGTTTCATACCACACACAAAAAACCCAGTTTTACTAATCTTTCCTCACAATCAGATCATCAAAAAACGAATTATACATAACTGAGAAACTTAGAATTTCTTTAAAGCCATACAAGAACAGATTATGATCGAGTGACGTACTTGAGATGGGGATGTTCTTATTGTTGCTAGAAGCAGCAGCAGCAATTTGGGATCGTGTGATTCTTCGTGTAGATAATTGGGTTTCCATCTAATGCTGGAACAACCACCACTGATTTGCCCGCTGCAGTTTTTCATTTTTCCTCTCTCCTTGGGAGTAGGAACTGTGTGGACCTGCCGGTTCGGGTGGGTCCTAGGTTCAGACCAGGGTTGGACCTGCCAACCCAGTTTTGAACCAGCCCGGCAGGGCGAGTCCAATGGAGGACACTTAGGTCCGGCTCGGACCCGGCCCAGGGAGATGTCTTCACCCCATTACCGCCATCATATTGCCAACATGCCACCACTACCAATGCAACATCGCCTTCATCAACACTATCATCACCGCCATGGTCAAAATAAAATTGCAATTACAAAGGAATAGAACGAGAAGTATAGCCATTCTCTATAGTTGCTTTAAGGTTCCATAGATATGAAAAATGTGGTAAAAGATGCCATTCCACCAACCAAACATAAATTGTGAAATATATATTGCTTGAATATTTTAGTAATAGTTATTGCTATAAAATAGATATTCTATTTTTTTCAAAGTCAATAGGCCTGATTTTCTCCTCCCTCCATGGTATCTTAGAACCAGCTCCAGTGTTCACATGAGAAAAAGATCCACCTCTGTTTGTCATCACTGGCCAACAATAGGCTCTTGCTCTAAACAACATGCCAATGACTGATTCCGCACGTAGTCTCTACCCTGCATAGTTATTTCCGCCACCCACAAACATCTCCAAATTTCAACAATTATTTTCAACTAGTCAATTTTTGAGAAATAAGCAAAACCTTCTAAAGTCTTCTTCTTCAGGTTCCAGCAAATTGATTCCAACTTACATTAAAAGACAAGTAGCACTTTATCTGAAAATTTTCTTCTGTTGAATCTGCAATACAGCTATGCGGATTCATGATAGCGTATCTCACCAGCAATAAAACCAATCACCCCTTAATCCCTCTTGTAAGAAAATACAGTAAAAATGCAAGCAGCCGAGCACTCTAAACCACCAAGTTGATGATATGAGGTTGGGGGAGGAGGAGGGGGGGTGTGGGGTTGGGGGGTGTGGGGAGTGGGGTAAACAAAAGAATACTGCAGTTCAGTAACTTGATCAAGATACCTTTTAGTGTTAATTCGGGCATGCATCTTTATTGTTAAAGCAACTAGTTAGCATTATTACTTAGTGCGAACTACTAAGTACTAATAATAACCGATCCATATGATACCAATTTTACTAACTATAAGCCAAATGGGCACTTCAGTCACCTGTAAATGTACACCCACAGTTTCTAGACTAAGTGGTACTTTATACATTTTCTCCAAAAACAATTGCCATGCGCACTCTGGCATGCAAAGAATGACCTAACTCACCTTGCTAATATACATCACATCTTTTGAGGTCATGCTGCTGCGGATCTTTTGCCATCATTATCTTCAATATTCAAAGCTTGAAGCAGCTTTGGCCATGACTCAGGGATGCCTCCTGGTAGGTTGAATTCCAATAACTTCCCACGATGCCAATAGAATTCCTCCACAGGTTTTGTCTTGACATAGAGAAATTAGCCCCCAATCAGCAACTTTTAACTCAAAGTTAAGTAAAATATGATAACACAATAGACACGCAAACTTCCAAATGCCATGGAGTGACCATCACACCCAAGATAATGCATTTGATCAGACATCGTTTTGAGCATGGCCAGAGAGATGGACCATTGCCAACAAATATGCAGATTAAGAATTGTTTTGACATTTCACATTCATGAAAGATGAGGATTTATAAAATATTACCATTTCATTGTATATACGAAGACGCTCCCTGACAACTTCTTCAGTATCATCAGCACGAGTGATTAGCTTTGATTCACACTGTGGAGGAGGAAGAAGTGGCGCCATGTACATCCCAGGATTTCCATTCTTGCCCTTTATATCAATGCAGGCAATATTATAATTTCCTCCACATTCACTACAGATCCTTCTTCCAAGGCACTTCGCCAGTAATGCCTCTTCACGAAGCTTTAGATTGACCACCAAGTCAATGTCGGTTACTCCCTCCAGGATTTCCTGAGACAAGCAACAAAATAAAGCAAAACTCATAAATATTTCCAGAAGCAAAGTATCAAAAAAGAATGTATAGACATTACTCATGTCAACTTAACAAAGCACCCACCTATAATACTCAGAAACGGATCCTACACATCACTTAGCCTAAGATAAAATGAAAGCAGATTACATTGCATCTGAACAAAAGCAAACTTTCAAAATCATGCCAAACCCAGATAACTGCCAAAAAGCCATTAGTGTACATGAAGGATACATCCTGGCTTGAAAAAAAGTGCATATGATTCTGCACTAACTACTAATTGGCTTTTCAAAAATAAATAAATAAATAATAAAAAATCCTTAGTAAAGTCATGTGATTGCCAATCATCAATACTGCAGAAGTGGCAAAATGAGACTATAGAGATGCCACAGCAGCCACCACAACTATGGCATGGTAGTAGACCTTTCTGGTATGTTCAGTAAAAGAGGTCTGCCCTTTCATTTTCAATCAGGTAGTAAACTTCAAAGCAAGTCCCACCTTACAGGGATAACTGCTGAGGTTTCAGGAGATTCTAACTGTAAACTATAATGGTCCATAGTATTTTTGTTTTAATGATTAATTATAGAATTATTTTGGTAAGCAACTTATTCAGGTACACTGGGAATATAGAGAACTGGAGACCAAATATATATGTAAATCATCATATTTCTCATTGCATATTTTTTGGGCTTATGACAGTAAAAGGCAAAGTCTAATTGTTTATAAAGGGCCATAGCATCCTCCTCTTCTTAAAATACATTATTTGATAGGACTAATGACAGAATTTACAAAACAATTTAAATGGTATGCAAAAAGTATAGTTGCATTTTGGTTGCTAATTCTCAAAGCATTAATAGAAATTCACCTTAAGTGCTTTCTTAATTGACTTGTGAATAAAAACTGTAGTTACAATGGCAAATGCACCCCCAAAGTAATGCGGTACTGCACCTTTATCATGCAGATTATCTTAGATTAATCCAGTACGATAAAATGCAATAGGAAAGTACCATGTGCACAGGAAAAAAACCATATGGGCGGTCACATTCTATTACAGTAGAGGAAATGTTCATAATGCCACGTGAATCATTACTTTAACTAAGAGTGACAATCCAATTTCACCCTTCTCCCATCATCCATGAGATTAAATCTAGAAATCAGGTAAAAAGGGAGCTCACCGCCTGTCTCACTGTTCGCGGAAAACCATCAAGTATGAATCCAGTCTCACCCTTTGCTTGTCCGGCTTCAAGGCGTTTCGACAGCAAATCTATAATTATTTCATCTGGCACCAGCTTTCCCTTATTGACAAGTTCTGATAACTGCAAAATGAAAAGAAAGATTAATTTTAATAACTAAACCATCAATTATCTCATGCATACCGAGTTCAATCACTGGACATGACTGCAATGGCTCCAAAGCAATCTATTTACAATAGATCACGCTTTATCATGAATATTTTCCAACAAAGCATAACAATCAGCAAATCTCAACAAAGCAGCTTTCATTTTGCATGAGGCAATTATAGTCCCTCCAATCAATTACCAGAAAAGAGAAGAGACAACAACTTAAGTATTGTTAGGATATGTTGGGCAGGCAGCAGGCGCCATGTTTTTTGTGGTAAGGATGGGCAGAGGCCATGTTATTTCTTTCTTCATTTTAGTAAACCAAGCATGAGAAACACGGCAAATTGAGGTAGTGAAGGAGCCTTCTAGCTACAAAGGATGTTTGAGGTGATAGTTTTCCAAACCTAGTGAGTGAGTTTTCAAAATGATAGCAGAACTAAATTTGATTACCAATTGCTAAAACACCAAAAAATAGTAATAACAGTCTTTCAGGTTTTGCCAGGCTCCACTTTTTCTCTATCCAAAGGGACTGCTATAACTGAGGGATCAGAAAAGCAATTTCCTTTTAGAATATCACTTAAACAATAGAGCCACCAAATATATAAAAATCAATCAAGACCAAAAAATAAATATCCAAGTGCAATTCCACACAGGCACTTGAAGAGATTACTATCTCACCTCAAAAGTAAGACCCTGCTAAAATTTGAGAAGTGATTGAAAATAGTTTCATGAGAAACCATATGCATTATTTTACCATCCATAGTGACTGCCAAAGGACTTCATTCTTTTAAGTAAAACAGCAGCTAGCCAAAAAAATAAAGTCTAATCAAGCAAATTGCATTTCAAAAATCTCCTCTCTAGTTTATGAGAACTTTTACCTTCAAAATATAACCAAATCTCTAATCATGCATATGAGAAGAAGATCGATTAACCTCCTTATCGTTCAATGATACGATACTTCAAATCATAAGGAAAACATGCAAACACAAACAACAAGTCTTAGTACAAAATTGAATGACATGAGCATGTAATCTTACACTGATAGGAAAATTTCATCAGCAACCTCATGTGAATGTAAATTAATCTTAGGTTCAAAAACTAAATGGAAAGAGCATTGCATAAATTAACACGGAAACCAAAGAAAATATCCTTAAATAAGCCAACAACAACAATAACACTCAAAGCTTATTCCCACCGGTTAGATTCACTCATATAAATCCCGTATTACCGCAACACAATCTTTTAATTGTTTCTTTCCATGTCTTTCTTGATTTTCCTGGCCTCGACTAGCGTAAGTAGTCTCCAGAGTCCAGGGTACTGCAGCACCTAACAAGGATGGCCTTGGAAATCTTCTTTGTATTAGGCTAAACTGTCTGATCTGTGCTTCCTTCATTTTCCCATTGATGGGCATTACTCCAAAATTGCTGTTATTCTTGTTGTAATGTATATCTCATTAACTAAACACAGTTGAGTCTAATGACGGGCAGCTTAGTTCAGCCAGCCCCCAAAGCTAAGTAAGTGATAAATTACTAGACTTCCATCTTTTTTACCACAATCCACAGTTACTGTAGGTGAAGAAAATGCTTTTAACTCGGACCAAAAAAACTTTTCTTATTGCATTTTGAGATCATTAACCACATATAATTCAAATAAGTTAAATGCATGGCAGACATTAATAATGTTGAGCAAATTTTCAATTCAACTGCTCAGCTATTATTCTTGTTGAACTGAACATTTAATTTTAACAAGCCTGATAAAGTCAGCACCCACGTTAATTCGAAAACAAACAAAAATCTAGCGTCACTATATCCAATTCCTATTAGCGATGTTAGATCTAACAAACTTCAGCAACCGCACGAATTTCATAGCTTTACGCTGGCTTGTGGCCATGGAAGGCAATGATCTATCTAAATCACATTTTCATTGCTTTTTACAAGTTCGAGCAATGACAGAATAAACTGGGGCAAATCCTCCTCGCAGCAGCCACTGATCTTCATATTCACCCCTAGAAAGGTCAAAACTTCCCGCAGAAGCCCCACTAATCTCATACTATTCAACCTGCTCTTAAAATAAAAGTTTGCAACTTGTCACTCTGGTAAAACTCTGCATCCACCGCTTGGTCATGAGTCGATTACAAACTCTCAAACTTTATATATATAACCAGGAGCAAACCTAAACTCTAAAACCCTAAGGTGTGGCTCGAAAGACATCCAACACCAAAACCTCCAAGATCCAAAACACCGCTTCAAACCACCAGATTGAAACCATTCCAGACCAAATACATTGAAATTCACCAAAAAATAAAATAAAACTGAAATGGAAGTAGGCTTGCTATTTCGATTTCACAAAACAAAACCGAACTATAAACCAGTATCGAACCTGAGAAGCGAGTGGACCTTTGGAAGCGAGCTCGTCCCTAACGAGATCACCAGTAGCGATATGGGGCACCCCGAGGAGAGAAGACAACCGAGAAGCATATGTTCCTTTGCCAACTCCAGGGCAGCCAAGGAAAACCCACTGGATATTGTTGCCCTTGAGGTCAGGGCGTAGAGGCAGAGCCTTGTTGTTATTGAGTTTAAGGTCAATCTCGGGATTCAAGATATTTGACTTAGAAGAAGAAGAAGAAGAAGAGAAATAGCGTGAAAGAATGAAAGGGGTCAAAGGACGTGGTTTCAATATACGATACATGACGGCCATGTTGAAAGCTTTTTGAAATGGAAATGGGGGTTTGGAGGGGGTTTTTGGTGATTGGGGTGGAAGGAGTGCAGAGAGAAATGGAAAGAAGGTGACGTGGAGAGTTTTCAGAATCTTTGAGCTCGTGTTTCTGTGTGACGACAGCGGAAGCTGGAAGACAGCTTTCAGAAGTAATAAAAACGTGATTTATTCTTTCCTTTTTGTTGGACTTTTCTTCTTTCTTTCTTTTTTTTCCCTGGGGAGAAGGAAAATGCCGACAGTGCCATGATTATTAGTATCTGCTTTCGTTCTGAAATTTCCAATTTTTTAAAATACTTTTATATATATCACAGCTCACTCGATTTATTGCCATCATATATCGATGCTAAAGCCCAAGAGACCCCCTTTATTGGCAACCCAACAAGATCACGTCCAACAACACCTCCGACTTCATCCTAGAGAGAGAATTTGGGATGTTGTCCATGTGACCGGCAAAAAGGATTAGTGACGACATCTCCATAAGGTCGTCCCCTATGACAACTCTTTGGGCACACTCACAAGCTATCATCACACGACTAAGCTTGCTAACGAGTCATCTCCAAGGACTTGCCCAAGCTCGTTAGCCATGAAATGCATGTGTCCTATCTCAGGACTAGAGGGGGCATCATCAACCCAGCCATAATCCACACAACCACGTTCTTTTGGCTCGGGTGCCCTCATCACCTCGAGTGCTAGGTTAGTTACTAGGTGAATATTCGTCTTAATAGAAAAAATATGATGGGCCTCATGTAACAAATAAGATTTTACAAAAAGATAAAAAAATTATAAAGTATTTGGGGATAAATCTCTCGTCTATCTATTATTAATATGTTTGTTTGAAAAGATAAAATAAAAGAATCAAAGGGAGGGAAAAATATTTTAAAAAATTTGTTAGTTTTTTATTATTTGGAAAAATAAATAACGGTGAAAATGAAATTAATAAAAATAAAGAGTTACTAAATGGAACTATTTAATATAAAGACTATATTTATGATGGATAAAACTATTATTTTAGTAACTTTTTTTTCTTTCGTCGAGGAAATATTATCATAGACGAAGAATTTGAATGCATCCTAACTTTTTTTTTCCTAATTTTAAACTTGGTACTCGAATATAAAATTTTTCCATTCTCTTGTTTCCCCCTTTCTACTCCTTTAAACATTTTAACACAGACTTAAAAAGCTAAAAATAGAAAAAAAAATCTATAAAAGATAAATAAATAGCCATAACATAACAAAAAAAAAAAATGCTAACGATATTTAGATATATGATTTCATAAGTATATAAAAGTACATCCTTTATACTTCAACCGGTGTATTCAACTAAAAAAAAATACTTCAACTATGTAATTTCTTTATTTACTAGAACAGGAATATGGAATAGCATTGCTTTAGTCGTACTCTTTCTACTTTGCACATCATCTTTCTCGAAAAAAATTTGGGTGACGATACACGCCATGTAAATGTACATATGATATATAACTATCAATTATATGCTAATACATAAATAATACAGTGAATACTTTTCACAATAATTACTGCCTACATATTTATGTGCTAAAAAATTATTAATAACTACACACCCTATGTATATTATCTATGATATGTAATACTAACTAAATCTTTTTCTTTAACTTCCTCCTTTCTTTCTTTTTTTTTTAAGTCATCATTCATTGAGTTCTTCGAATGCATAAAGGGACCTTTTGCGTACGGATTAGCTAGTTCTAGTTTCTTTTTTTTTTTTTTCATGTTTAAGAGGTTGACCTTGACCAATTTGTAAAATATTGTTTTGTCATTGGATGATGTGTATGAAGGAGATTATGCATGGTCAGTTGGAATCTTTTATATAATTTGGGTTAGTGGATGTTTTAAGATATTTAACCAAAAAATAAAATAATAATAATTCTACATTAACTATATATATCTTGTAATACCGTGGAACAGACTGCTATTAGCCTATCATACACAAATGCGGAAACACAAATGTATAAGACTAAAAATTTGCAAATAATATAATTATGTATCAAGCTTTAAGATACTTATATTATCTTAATCTTCAAATACAATTGCTTTATTTTTTAATTATAAAATTTATCAATAACAAACCAAAATCGTAAACAATTTCACAAATTCAACAGCTCTCAACAAAAATTGAAGAGAGATATAAAACTTTATTGAATATAATCAATGAATCATCTCACTAGCTTAGTTATTGCAAGTCTCACCACCAATAACTAAAGGCCACATCTATTGAATCAAACCATCTAAAAACCTCTTGTCTATACTATGGTTGGTGAAACAAAAGTTCTCAAACACTCTCTTTAGCGATAACGAAAACAAAAATTAAAACAGGGAACTAAGAAATGATGCAAGTTCTAAAAAACACTTTTAAAATAATAATGATAATAATAATAGAATGGTCAGACACCAATCCATGCGTACTAAGTAATACAACACCATATAATATCCTTTGTGATATGAACACAAACCTCCATTAAAATAAAATGGGGAAGTTGCAAAATGCCACTTCGAATTTTCACATATGTGCGGATTTATCCCCTCCCAAATTCATGGAAAATATGAACTGTGCTAATTTTTGAAAGTTTAGGAAGTTAAAAAGCTTACATTGAAAGTTGAAGGAGTGAATCTGCACATACATAAAGTTTAGGAAGTGATGTAAATTTCCCAAAACTTTATTAATTTTGTTTTTTATGAATTGAATTAATTGATACAAGTGCTATTTATACTATTTCCTACAATTACTATTTCCTTAGCTACTCTAGTTGTGCTAATTGTAGTTATTAATAAAACAAACCTAACTAATTTTACTAAATTCATAATATCCAAATTCTTAAACTAAATCAACAGTCATAGCAATTTTGCCACCCTTAACACAAATTAAGATTAGGGCAAATTAAGAAAAGAAAAAAATTAGAACAATCTTAAGTAATTCTATCTAATGAAAATAAAGACTTACCTACTTGACTACGTACATAAAAGTCATCATTTCAAAATTGAATTTTGCAAACGAGCTCTAAAGGTCAATTGTGTTAAATTACACTTAAAAATAAAGACTTACCTACTTAACCACTCAATTGTGTTAAATTACACTTAAAAATAGCCACACGATTTGAATGAACAAAATGTTTGAATACATATGTGTATTTCATGTTTTTGTTGTGCTTTATTGTTGCAGGTTATTCTAGCATGTTTTACACCTTGATTCCTTTGGAATCTCATAAAGGTCAAAATATGAAAGTTGTATAACTCTCTTTAAGCTTTCTGTAGCATCTTAAATCACATGAAATTGAGTCCGGATGAAAAAAGTTATGGCTAAAATACGAAAACATATAGGAGTTGTTAACAATGTACCAACTTACTGGTCCAAACTAGAAAAACACAAAAAACAATCAGAAGTGATCAACGAGGAGGCTGAGAGCTTGACCAGGACCAACTAGCCGATGGGGACTTGGACCAGCTCGGTTGTTAGGAGCTCTTGATCCAACCATTGGAAGATCTTTTAAGGGGTAACTACTAGACTTCTCTTAGAGCTTATAAATAGAAGTATGTGAAGACTTTCTGTGGTTTATAGAGCTTACTTTTGTAATCAAAATCTTATAAACACCTTCATAGCATTATTTATGATATATATTGTTAAGAAAGAGAGAGATAGATAGTATAATGTCATTTTGTCTTGTTGCTATCAATTTGTAAAGGTGTTATACTTATTTAGTTGAGTGTTTTAAAGTGAAGTCTTGAGTTGAGTCTAAAGTGTTTGAATCTGTAAAGACTAAACTCAAGCATTTTGTGTTGTTGATGTGTTGAAGTCCTCTATTGAGGCAACTTGCTTTGTGATTGAATAAAGTGGTAAAGTCCTCTATTGAGGGAGTCAATTTGTGGGATCGTGGAGATTAGGGGATAGGCCGAACTCTACGTTAAAATCGCGGTGCAAACTTTCGTTTCCCTATCTCTTTATTATTATTGTCTATATTTGTTATTATGCATGAATTATACCTTCTATTTTTAAGGAAATCAATATTTGCTATAATCTTCTCTTTCTTAAGTGTTACTATTTTTTTCTACAATTTGTATCAGAGCTAAGATTATAGGATAAGTGTTTAATCGCATCCAGAATTTAAGATCATGGTTAGTAACACCTTAGGTTTCATGGAAGGACAAGTAATAAAAAAGACCAACCATCTTAACTGGAACAAAATATGCTTATTGAAATGTAGGATGAAGATTTTCTTAAAAGCTTAACACCTTTTGTCATGGAGTATTATGGAAAATGGCCCTATAGTTATAGAAGGGAAAAAAAATGAATCTAATTATACAAAGGTTGAAAAGGGAAATGTACAATTAAATGAAATAGTAATGAATATATTATATTATGGTTTAGATGAGAGTGAATTTAGTAGAACATGCATTTGTAGATCCACAAGAAAATTTTGAAAAAGTCTTGAAAATACCTATGAAGGATCTACCAGAGTAAGAGGTACTAAAATTAGTCTTCTTTATTGTTAATTTCAAAACTTTAAAATGAAGACTAATGAAATTATTGATGAAATGATAGATTCACCAATATTATGAATTAATTATCTATTCTTGGCAATACATATACTAACTTGGAGATAAGTTCTAAAATTCTTAGGTCCTTACTAAAGGAGTGAGAGAAAAAAAGAACTACCATTGAAGAAGCACATGACTTGAGCCAAATGAGCAAAAAGATCTTCTTGGAATCCTCAAGACTCATAAAATAATTAAGAAACATAGAAAGGAGTCAACCAAGAAGAAAGTAGCACTAAAAGTATTTTCTTCTGACTCAAGCTCAAACGAAGGGGAAGAAAGTAAGGAGAATGATGAGGAATTTGACAAGCTCACTAGAAAGTTAACCATATTTTTTAAGGTGAACAAGAAGATGAAAAACAAGGAAAAATTCAACTCCTCAAAATCAAGAAGGAAGACCATCACTTGCTTTAAGTGCAATGAACCGAGGCATATTCAACAATATTGCCTATATACAAAGAAAGGAAGTAAGGAACAAAAGAAAAAGCATATGTGGCTACATGGAGCGATGAAGACTCATTGGACTCGAATGAAAATATATGCTTGATTACCTTTGATGATGAGGTATGCTCTATTTCTTCACTAGTTCCTTATGATGAAATATATGAAATGTATGATAAAGCATGTAGTAAATTGATTAAAATGAAGAAAAAGAATAGCATGCTTAAATTATTTAATGAAGTAAGTAGGAGATGAGTTAGATGTTTTTAGAAATAAGCATGATGAGGTTAAAATGGAAAATGAAAAATTGCATGAAGAAATTGAATCCTTAAAATAGGAAAATGATAAGATGAATAACAAATATAAGAAGTTGAAAAGCAAAAATGATAAATTGTGCAAGACCAATGAGAAATTGACAATTGAAAATGATTTACTTAATCTTGAAGTTAAAACTTTAAATGGTGATGATAATGTTACATGTAGTAATAGCAACAGCAATGATGAAATTTTAAAAGAGCTAGTTGAACTTAAAAATAAAAATGAATAGTTAAAAACTAGCTTATGTGATGCAAATGCTACTTTAGCTAAATTCACCAAGGGAAAGAATAATTTGAGTATTCTGCTTAGAAAGCAAAAGGTTGATTCAAACGAGTATGAGATTAGCTATGATAGGAATAGTTGGTATAAGTCCCATGAGACTCAATTTGTGAGAGCCACTCATGGGACATGCAACTATTGTTGCAAGTTTAGTTATATTGTACACAACTATGCAGTAAGGAAAATCATGCATTTGGTCACAAAAGCAAGTATGTTTGGGTGTCAAAAAGGGAAATATTTGCTTTAACTAACCATAAATGACCCAAGCAAAAATGGGTACTAAATAGATGATTGTGTTTTTTTAGGTACCCCCAGTGGCCTTAAGGGCAAAAATAAGGTATATTCTCAACTTGCTTAAGTTTAATAGTTTATGCTCTTGATGTTTATGTATATAATGTGTTGATGTGCTTGCATATGCAAATTTTTTGTGTGGAGATACTTTTGTGCATGTTTTTAGCTAAAATTTAGCTAAATGGGGTTTGAAATGCAAAAAATTGGATTTTTGTATTTTTTATGCTTAAATCATGTTTTGTCATATTTTTTTGATCTAAACAAACTTATACAAATGTTCAAATTTAAATGAAAATATTTTTTTTTTGACAAATTTGTGCACACTTTTTAGGAAAATTCATGCTTTTAATTGCTAAGACATGCATAGATTTGCAATATGAAACTTCTGTGACTTTGTTTAGCTCCAACATATTTTATACCTTTTTAAACTTTCATAAAGCATTTGATGTGCTTAAGCATGAATCTTAGATGATAGGTTGTTTTTGTGCACATTTTAGGCTTAATTTTTGCTAAAACTTGGTTTTAAATGCATGAAAATGGTTTACCATGCTTTTGATGCATAAACAATATTTAGATATGTTCAATGTTGCTTTCTAGACTTGTTTGAATGATTAAAAATGTTTAACTTTTTGAAAAAATTTGTGCGCTATTGAGAAACAAATCATGGAATATTTTATAGAAACTTGCTCAAGCCTATGATATGTGGATTTTCATGAGTTTGAGATGGTCTAACATGTCTAAAATATCTTTTAGAACTTTCATGTTGCTTGTGTAACTCTTCTTGCTTGGCATGTTTTGAATTTACCTTTTTGATGAGTTCGTAGGGGGAAGCATGTTTTGAATTTACCTTTTTCATGAGTCCGTAGGGGGAGAAATGTTTTGCACAATTGACATGTTTGTGTACATATATGCAAAGTTTTGATAATTAAGTGTATCTTGAGAATTTCCTAGAGTTAAGCATCAAGTATGAATTAAGTTAAGAAAATTCTTTTGAAACTTGGATGCTTAACTTAAGGGGAGTGTTAAATTGAGGGGGAAGTTAATTGTATATAATTGTCCTTATCAAAAAGGGGGAGATTGTTGAATTTATGTGTTCAATGTAAATTTTGATGAGAAAATCAGTTGCATAATTTACCACTTAATTGTGTTAGGTTACACTTAAAAATAGTCGCATAATTTAAATGAACAAAATGCTTAAATACATACATTTGTTTTGTGTTTTTATGTTCTCTATTGTTGTAGGTCTTTCTAGTACATTTTAGATCTTGATTCATTTGGAATATCATAAAAGTCAAAACATGAAAGTTATAGAGTTTTCCCCAAGCTTCCTGTAGCATCTTAAATCACCTCAAACAGAGTTCAGATGAAAACATTATTGCCAAAATACAAAAGCATATAGAAGCTATCAAAAGCGTACCGGTTCGCACGGTTCAAACTAGGAAAACATAAAAAACAATCAAAAGTGATCAAAGGGAAGGCCAAGGGCTCAACTTTGACCGGTTAGTTGATGAAGAATTGGATTGGTGAGCTGATACGGCCAAAAACTAGCTATTGGGGAGCTTTTAATCCAACTGTTGGAAGATCTTTTAAGGGGTAATGGCTAGGCTTCTCTTAGAGCTTATAAATAGAAGTTTGTGAAAACTTTTTTGTGATTAATAAAGCTTACTTTTTGTAATCAAAATCTTATAAACACTCTCGTAGCATTATTTGTAATTTATATATTTTTAAGAAAGAGAGACATAAGTATAATGCCATTTTGTCTTGTTATTGCTATCAATTTGTAAAGGCATTATATTTAGTTAGTTGAGTATTTTAAATTAAAGTCTTAAGTTGAGTCTGAACCATTTGAATTTATAAAGACTCACCTAAAGCAAGTGTATTGTTGATGTGTTAAAATCCTCTATTAAGGCATCTTGCTTTGTGATTGAATAAAGTGGTGAAGTCCTCCATTGAGGGAAGCGATTTGTGGGATCGTGGAGATTTGGGGGTGAACCGAACTCCACGATAAAAACGTGGTGCAAACTTTCATTTCCTTATCTCTTTATTATTATTATTTTTTATATTTGTCATTGTGCATGAATTAGACTTTCAGTGTTTTTTTCTCTTAAAGAAATCAATATTGGTTATAATATGCTCTTTCTCAATTATTACTATTTTTTTTCCTACAATAACTCTGTGATTGAAGTTGATTACCAATTAATAAGAGTGACCATGGGAGTGCTCAAAGGATGGAGAAACAATAAAGAATGGGGAGAAGACAATTTCC
The DNA here is from genome assembly GCA_024138025.1 of Combretum micranthum. Lineage (NCBI taxonomy): Eukaryota > Viridiplantae > Streptophyta > Magnoliopsida > Myrtales > Combretaceae > Combretum > Combretum micranthum. Next base: position 360,853 of record JAMXBD010000628.1, on the reverse strand, counting down.
AACCTTGATGCTTACATGATGGAAGAGCATATTAAAGGATAAACAAGTAAGTGGTTCAAATGTCTTGAATGTGGTCTCCTGGTCAACTAATGACCAAAATAAAAAGTAAAAGCTCAAGAGATAGAAGTTATAAGTGAGGATAAATTGAATGGTGTTTCGAGGGATGTTAAGCACATGCTCAATGCCTACAACAAGGAAGTGATGGTGTAAGCCCCTGAATTTTTTAGTACTCTCGAAAAATAATCCTAGAGTTATATATCGAAATCGAAACCCTAAAAACTGACCCAAGCTAAAATCGAACTCTAAACAAGATTAAATACGAAATTTTAAACCTTACACAAATGAGAACCTCCAAAAACAAGATGAAAAAATCAATAAACGTTCAACTAAAAAAAAATGCGTACGCTAAACAATTCACTTATCTGACCTCTAACACAAAAATCAAGATAGTATATACAAGCAATATTCAATGACAAAATTTTAAAACCTTAAATCCTTTAGTGAGTTTTAGAAACAAAAATTTAAATTACTACCAAAGGTCAAACCGAGTCAACACATGATCTTAGAATTGACTACACAATCCCAATAACTATTAAATGTTAAGAGAATCATAAAAATAATTTAGAAACTTAATTTTTTGAACGAAAATATAGTGTAACCATAAACCCCTAGATTATGTAATCTTACAAATAAAACTTAAGAGCCGAAACCCTAAAGTCAACTTCGATCAATAACAAAACTCAGTGAATCTGGATCCAACAATTCCGCACACAAAACCTTAAAAATAGTAAAAACAAGACCACCTCAGATTATGGTTTGAAATAATATGATGCAGCCTAAAAAGATCAGATTTCGTCAAAAGTTTGATCGTCTTGGACCCAAATGGGATTAGTTCTCCCAAAACGTTTCCCATGACTCGAGATAGTAAAAATATTCAAGAAATCAATATAGATTCGTAATTTTGTAAGAATTCATAAACTATCAGTTTTGTAATTTTTCAATATGTAAAAGTATCAGATATAGCATTTTTACACTATTTTCTTTACTACTTGTAATTTATTTGTCTTATTACTATTCATTGTACTATTTATACTATTCACATATCTGTACTTTTTTGTTACTACATATTCCTACATCATATATACATATTTCTTACAATTTACATTTCCAATACTACTTTATATCTTTCATGTCTTACATATTATTACTTTTCATTATAAAAATACAAATTTAATTAATTTTTCTCTTACTTCTCTTATAAGGCCGGTACCCCTCCCTCTCTCTTCCATCAATTTTCTTTTCTTTTCTTTTCCATTTAATTTTAATCACATAAATTTCCACTCTAAAACTCTTTAAATACCCCATTCATCATTCTCATTTTACACATTTTTCTTCTACCATAATAAAACTCTACCAAAATCAAAACTCAAATCCTCTCTCCACTCCTCCCCTCTCTCTTTCATGCCATTACACATACACACATAACCCATTTATTGTTTCAACTTCCTTCCTTCTTCCATCTTCTAAACTTAAGTAAAACACCGACACCATCTCTTTAGTTCATGTTAACATAACATGACCATATTGTATGTTTGATTTCCAAATCCCATGAGCTTTATGCTATGGATGAAATCATGAAAATAACAATATGTTCATGTCCTGTTCAACACTATAGTCATGTATAATTTTTGTTGTTATATTATTATTTTTATAGGCTACAAATGTAGATATGTAAAATAGTATAAAATATGTTCTCTAGATATTAACTATTGACTAGTCATAAATGTTAGTTAATATTTATTTACCTTCCTTTTTTTATTCCTTAAATCTTGTATATATGTAACACTATGGATCAATAAGATATACAGCAATTTTCTTTGATCATTTCTCTTTGTATTTGAACTTTACATGGTATCAAAGTATTCAAAGGATCAAATTTTTATTTGTTGCTCAAGTGACCAATGATTCTTGAGAGTGTGAAATTTTCAAAGTGTTTTCTTTTTGTCATCTTCGACTTGAGAAGACACACCACCTACTGGTGAAATCATCAAGAAATTCTCAATGCCAAAACCTTAGCGCGTGTCTCACACACACCGTCACAAGGTCCGCTACAAGGTTCAGACGCCAGTACATAAAGGCACGTGTGGCTTTGAAAGTTCCTCCAGTTGCCAACAATCGACTCGCCTGAGTTTGTACGACTTGGGTATATAGTTACTTTGTTCATTATATTTTGAAGATTAGGGTTTTGATATTTTGAGGTTGAATTATGGTCTAGTGTGTTTAGAAGTTTGTCAAAGGTGGCTTGGTGCGATGAGCATAGATCGGCAGGTGACGTTTTGAGGTATAGTTCTGTTCAAGTTTAGGTTGTGGCAGTTGTGTGAGACAACCTTTGGTGGGTTTGGTCTTTCGGTAGCCCTTGGGTTATCAAAGTTTAATTGTGTCGTCATCGTAGATTAGGTTGGGATTTGACCTGATCATTAAGTGTTCTTAGTGGTTGATGGTATTTGCTATATTTGGTCCTCGGTAGTGAATGACTTTGTTGTTGTCATTTGGAGTATTTTGCTTTTTTTGTTGCTGCTCTTCTAAGTTTGTATTGAAGTTATGGGAGAAATAAAGGGTATAAAATCTAGAGTAATTGTGTGTCGCTATTGTCATAAGCTCAGGCATATGAAGCGTGATTATAGAAAATTGCAGAATAAGAATAAAGCATTTCAATCAACACATGTTGCCTCTTCTAATAATGCATATGGAAAATCTATTATAGTTTCTATAGATGAATATGCTAAATTCTTATAATATCAAGAATAGTTAAATTCTTCATCCACTTTTGTTACTACCATTGCTAAATCAGGTAAACTAAACATGCCTTGTTTCTTCTTCTTCCAAATCAACAATAAACCTTTGTTTCCTATTGAACCAAAAACATGTGGTTGTACTTGTTTTATTCGAGATATGTGTCCTCGAGTTACAAAACTTGATCCCAGATCATTAAAATGTATTTTTCTTGGGTATTCTCGTGTATAGAAGGGGTATAGGTGCTATTGTGTTATGCTTGATATGTATCTGATGTCAGTTGATGTAACTTTTAGTGAGGATACCCCTTTCTCTCTATCTTTCAACAATGCAAGTTAGGGGGAGGATGATGATTTGTTAATCTATTCAATTGCATTCACTAATTCTACCCCTAAACCTCTCCTCTAGGTCTACACTCACAGACAACATGTTTCTAAACAAGCTCCTAATACATGTCTTGAACCAGCTCCCTTGTCATCATATTCAATCTCTAGGGATGACCTTCCCATTGCCCTTCGTAAAAGTAGACGTCAGTGTACTTACCCTGTTTCTTCTTTTGTGTCTTATGATCACCTATCAACCTCCTATTTTTCCTTTGTTTCATCTCTTGATTTTATCTCTATTCCTAAAATTGTTCGTGAAGCCTTATCCCATTCGAGATGGCATAGTACAATGATAGAGGAGATGGATGCCCTTGATAAAAATAGTACTTGGGATTTGGTAGATTTACTTGTAGAGAAGAAGGCTATTGGATGTAAATGGGTTTTTAATGTTAAAGTAAATCCCGATGGCTCAATTGATTGATTGAAAGCTCATCTTATTGCTAAAGGATATGCCCAGACTTATGGAATAATTATTCTGATACATTTTCTCCTGTTGTTAAGTTAACATTTATCAGATTATTTATTTTCATGGCGGTAGTGCATCACCGGCCTCTACATTAGTTAGATATCAGGAATGCCTTTTTACATAGAGATCTTCAAGAGGAAGTATATATGGAGCAACCTCATGGGTTTGTTGCTCAGTGGGAGTCAGGAAAGGTTTGTCATCTTCGCAAATAACTGCATAGTTTGAAGCAGAGCCTTCGTGCTTGGTTTGGAAAATTTAGCCAAGTGGTTGAGAGATTTGGGATGTAGAAAATTAAGTATGATCGCTCTGTATTCTACAAAAGGTCTACAGTTCGTATAATTTTGTTAGTGGTCTATATGGATGATATCGTCATTACTGGCAATGATGCTACGGGTATTTCATCTCTCAAATCCTTTCTTCACGGTCAATTTCAAACAAAGGATTTAGGGATGTTGAAATATTTTTTGGGTATTAAGGTAATGAGAAGTAAGAAGGAAATCTTTCTGTCCCAGAGAAAAAATGTACTTGATTTATTATCCGAAACAAGAAAACTGGGTGTTAAACCATGTAGTATACTAATGGTGCCTAATTTACAGCTAACAAGGGAAGGCAAGTTATTTGAGGATCCTAAAAGATATAAACGGTTGGTTGGAAAATTGAACTATCTTACGGTAACCCATCCAGATATTGCATATTCAATTAGTATTGTGAGTCAATACATGTCATCTCGAACTGTTGATCATTGGGTCACTATAAAGCAATTCTTGTGCTATTTAAAAGGGGCATCTAGACGTGGTATCTTGTATAAGAATCATGGTAATAGTAGTATTGAGTATTTTGCAGATGCTGATTGGGCAAGATATAAGGAAGAAAGGAGATCTACTTCAGGTTATTATGTTTTTGTTGGTGGGAATTTAATTTCGTGGAAAAATAATAAACAAAATGTTGTATCGTAATCAAGTGCAGAATCAGAATATATAGCTATGGTATAGTCAGTGTGTAAAGTAATGTGGATATACCGGCTCTTAAATGAAGTAGGACATCTCACTTCCTGTAAAATTATGGTATGATAGCTAAGCCGCTCTTCATATTGCATCAAATTCAGTGTTTCACGAACGAACTAAGCACAATGAGATTGATTATCATTTTATTTGTGAGAAAATTCAACAAGGGTTAATTTTCATAGGGTTCATGAAAACTGGAGATCAATTAGGAAACCTCTTTATAAAGGCTCTAAATGGGGTTCGGATTTATTATCTTTGTAACAAGTTGGGCATGATTAATATCTACGATCTAACTTGACAATGAGTGTTATAGGCTGTAAATATATATATAGATATATATATATGTAAAATACTATAGAATATATTCTCTAACTATTAGCTATTGAATACTCATAAATATTAGTCAATATTTATTTATCTTCCTTTTTTGGTTCCTTAAACCTTGTATATATGTAACCTTATGGATCGATAAGATATATAATAATTTTCTCTTATCATTTCTCTTTGCGTTTAAACTTTACAGTTATGTTTTATTATTGCTCCTAATTTAACTCCTATATGTTATTAAGTATAATTATGTGTATATATTCTTAGAGCCTAAAAGCTCACTAATGTAACATTTTATTTATGCTCTTATATTTCTTGCAATTTATTTATTTATTTCATGCAAATCGTTAAGACTAGTTATTCTAATCTTAGACTTGTCCTCATCAAGTCAAAACAATTTTCTTCTTTCTTTTTGGATTTATCCATAATCTAAGTCCAGGGAGCCTTTACATAAATCTAATATTCCCATTTTTTGCTTATTTGTTTTCTTGTTTTTCTTAAAGGACTTGCCCATATAAGTCCAAGAAGCCTTGACACAAGCTAAAACTTCTCAATACTTAATCTTTACTTATGTGCTTATTTAATTTCCATGTCTTTATCCTTTATGTGATTTATTTTTGCCATAATACATAACTATAAGTTCATATTCACGCATAATCATATTATTGTTGTCTTACTAAAATAAAAAGGAGTTCTTTCTTTTATAAATAAAATTAAATTAAACTCTCTATAAAAATAATTTTTTCGTCACTTAATAAAAATTTTCATTTAAAACTTAAGATTTTGTTTGAACAACATTCTTTTTAAAAATTTAAATATTCTCATTATAAATTTTTAGTGTTAATATTATGCAAAATTTCTCCAACTCTTAATTCTATGATTTCACACTCTCTCTTTTCAAAACACTAAAATAAATTTATTATTAAATCTTAATGTTGATAATTCCTTATTGTGCAAAATTTTCTTATAAGCTTATTTATAAGATCTACACCCACACCTTGACAAATACTAAGAACCCAATAAATTTTCTATGTCAATTTTAAAATCATCTCACTAGTTAAAAATCTATTTAAAAATAAAATCGTTATATAACTTAGAAACTAAGCATTAAGAAGTAAATTTATCATCTTTTTGTGAAATTAATGAAATATAAAAATAGTTATAATATTTAGATAGTCACTTATAATAAACTAAAGATTTTCCAACAACCTCTCTAAAGGTCCATGTGCTGAAAAATTATGAATTTAGAAAAAAGTTATTACTAAAATAAAAATTTAGAACAAACCATTCATTTAATTTTTCTTATATGCTAAAATTTAAGACATTTTAAAGACGATAAAATTTAGAATGATTTTTCCTCACAAACTATATAAAGTTTCATGTTTTGGAAAATAATTAGCTATAAGAAAATTAATATATATGTGTATATAAATGAAATACTCATGAACTCAACATAAATATAAAATCATGATTTTCTTTAATTAAGATTCACATTCATAAAATCTAAGAATTAAAATTTTGTTTAAGAACCAAACTTAAGAAAATTTCTATAAGAAAATATACTTAGAGCTTCATGCCACCAATAAATAAAATCATGATTTTCTCTAAATTGAGTGTCATAATTATAAAATCTAAGGATTAAAATTCTATTTAAAAGGCCAGACTTGGGAAATCGTTTAAAAGGGAAATACACTTGGGTTTTTTGTCATAAGTGGGTAAAACCATGTTTTACAAAATAAATTGTTAAATAAGAATTTTTGAACAAATATAAGGCCTTTGAAGGTTTTAATAATATATATAATATATATATATAAATTGAATTATGATTTTCTTGTTGTTGAATTACATATTTACAAAATAGAAATTGAATCTCAAGTCAAATGATGACTTTTCACAAAACTCTGTCTTTCAACAAGATTATTTACAAATTTTATTTTTGAGACAACGTCATTAGAATCATACATATAATATGAGTCTATGTATATATTAAAATGATTTTTCAACTGTATAAATATTATATATTTGCTATGGAATTTTTTGATGAAATAGAATTTAGAAAAATTACAATTTGAAGATGGAATTTTCGTGTTAGAACTGTACTAACTTGTTTTTGAACCCAAACAACTTCAAATGTTCAAAACAACATTAGAAATAGATATATCTTTTCAAACAGATTGAAAACAAAATCTTATGTGTGAAATTCTAAGTCAAAATGGGCAAGTTATGGCCATGTTAAGTTGAAATTTCTCTTCATTTGAATTTTAAGGAAAATAACATAATAGAAATAGGAAGTTGAGTAGAATTTCTATGAAATACTCATTCTAGATATTTCTTTTATCTAGGTGAAGAGGAATACTAGACTTCACTTTCTGAGGATTACTACGGCTAAGAATATTGCGATATGGATGAGTGAATCTTCCCTCATTATTTTGTTATCTTACTTGTACTTGTAGATAGTTACACTAGATTTATAAGTATAAGATAAAATGGCTATGAATAGGGTTATGGGTTTATATGTATATGCTTTTATGTATGTGCAACAATGGATGCTAAGCATATTGAAACTAACAAATGATTGTTTAAGTATATCATTAATATTACATGTCGTTATGTGTGTATGATGCTTGCTTGTTCGCCTGTAAGTATACCATAACTATACTCGGTTTTGATATAAATTAAATGGACACGCATTGCATCCGTTGAGTCACGTGTCGAAAGTTGTTACTCCTACGTGAAGAATCGGGAGAGCCTGTGGGCACGCTCATTCTTGGGGAACTAAGGCGCACCAGGGATATATCCCAAGGATGGGCCACGCCAATCAATTGCTGAGGGTAGGGTATGCTAGGGGACTAGCAATGAAGATCATGTAGACCTTCAAAAACCATTCTCTAACCCTCTATATGGAGGATGTAAATTCGTTCTGTGTATGGTTTATGGATATCCATACATAATTGTTTATATCATGTGGTTGTTGCATAGCATTCATAACATATGCGTGAATAGTAATAAACTTACACCCCTATAGATCTTTGTTGAAATAGGTATGCCTGAGACTTCGTTCGAGGATCGGGATATTAAGGAAATCATTGGTGGATCTTTGAGCTCTTATGGAAGAAATGAAAACATATGATGGATTTACTTTGTTGTAATTTCTTTAAGAGCTATATCTATGATATGTTCATATTTTGGATACTACTAGGAAATGTGTATATGTAGTCTCAAAGATCACGTGAATAAGATACTCATTCCTAGGCTTTAATATTGTGTATCCCTTAGGGCATGGCAGATAATACTAGTAGATCACAAAGGAAGATAATAGTCATGTGCTTGAGTGTAATTCACACATTATTGCCAGTAATACGAAGCAAAGGGAAATTTCGCTCATCATGAAATGTCTTCATTGAGGCATGGTATGTGTTATGATAATCAAGAATAAGAGCTGTAATAACATTATCACTACCTTCGTGGTTGACAAATTAGGATAACCTATGGTAGAACACAACTTGCATTAACTAAATGATAATGGAAATATATCTGTGTTAAAGCAAGTGAAGGTTTCTATTTCCATTGTTGATAAATATGTCAATAAGATGTTATGAGATGAAGTGCCTATGATCACATATTTTTCTCGCAAGGTTGTCCATGATGAATTCTGGAATACATATGCCTTTATGAAGGATAAAAAGAATGTATTACTTAAACCTGTGAGTCATACTAAGGTAAGGACTACATGCACTATGATCAAACTTCCTAAAAAGGGAATTATAATGGTCATTTCAAGGAACTTAAAAAATTCTAATTTTTAACATATGTGATGCATAAAACATCTTATACCCATAGTTATTTACCCATTTGCATGTTTTTGTAGGTCCTAATGCATGATCAAGAGGGGGGGGGGGGGGGGGGGGGGGGGAGGGGAAGGGATGGATTGTTGCATTGATTGTGTTAAAAAAATAAAATTTTTCTATTCAATTGATTTTAAATGTCCCTCTTGATTGTGTAAAGTAATGGTGTAAAATAAATTAAATAAACAATAAAATAAATGTACAAAGTTAAAAGAGTAGGGGAAAGAAGATTAGACGGTGATATACAGAGGTTCCTTCTTATAAGTCAATCCTCTTTTCTAGCTCTCGCTTGGGATTTAGTTGTGTTCCACCATACTAATAAAAATAATTGAGAGCACAATCGAACTAACAACTTGATAAGGTCTGACTACCGAGCCTATCTAGCTACACTATCTAATCACTCACTATAGTGATAATACACTCTCAACTATCTCTTACATCCATAAAGGAAATTGAGTAAAGAGGTAAAGTAATTTTCCCTACAATGAAGGTTCTGAAATAGTTTTTGACTGAAGTAGAATTGAATGAGAGTATGAAGTTCTTTCAGAAACAGCGCGAGATGATAGTTGTTATTTTTCTATTGATTTTGACTACTCTCCTTTTTATCCTTCAATTATAACCTTTAGTATGATGTCACGAAAAAAAGAAAAAAAAATCTCCCACTTCCATGCTATCTTACTGATGTGGAAATATAAATCTCTAGAACTAAAGTTAGATTCTTCTTTGTTAAAGATATTTTAGCAATATGAACATTATCTTCTTCTGGTTTGATTTATTATTTGTTATAAAATTTGAATTTTGAATAGATCATAATGAAGCTGAGATAAGAGATAAAGTTAAAAAGATTTGCTCCAATAAAATCACATGAAGATAAGTCTTCCATGGATAAGGTTTTAAGACATCCCACGCTTTGAGAAACCATAAATTTGTTCATCTTTATTGAATCTATAGCCATCATATCCTTATCTTATTTCCTTCGATAAGTCTTCAACAAAAAATATCTTATATTTATCTTTGTGAATCTATTCAAGTAAATTTGCTAGAAAATTTCCTTTAAGCGTTAATGATCATAGCTTAATGCTGAAAAGACTCCCCATGATATTTAATCCAACTTATGTAGAATGCATCAAACATATTACCTAAATATGTGTGACAATTGGAGTTGGATCTTCATAAGCATCAAAGATCTAATCATTTTAAGATTTATCGTGAAAGAAGAAAATTTGTGTCAGATCAAGGAAGCATCCGATATTTCTTTTGACTCTATTGTTATAAGTTTTGTCTTCACGTGAAACTTCTAAAATTAATTTTGTCTGATGTAGAATTTTCTTTTGATAAGTTTTTGAAATAAGTTATGAACATCCTAAGATATTTATCTTGTCTGAACAAAGTTATAACATCCGACTCTCTTTATTGAGACTATTATAGATCGAATAACTTATTCAAATCTTTTGAAACTCTATGTAATTGATCTTTCAACTTTTCTATCTTTACCTAAAATTTATGTCCAAACTTCTGTTGATTTGTTCAACTTGTATTTTCATATATTATAAGATATAAACAAAATTTTGTTTAATTAACATGTACTCATTAACACACTTGTTAAATATTTTTATAATCTTTTTATTATCATCAAAACTTAATAGTTTCTCTTGTGTTTGTTTAGCATTAAGTTAATGTTGAAAAATATACTGTTGGTCAACATTATGGAATTACGAAGATGCTAAACAGGTATACATTAATTATTATTGACTTGTTGTCTTTTTAATAGCTATATACTATGGAGTGATATGCTATGTCAGTTAGATATCATAACAAAACCACGTCTTTTCATGTATAAGGAAATATATTAGATTTATTTGAAATGACGAAAATGCACATTAGTGTTTATAAGCAATTTTATGCATCCTAGAGTGAATTTCAAGTGTTGTTTGATCATATGTTGAGTTAATTTGCTACATATTAAAATGTATGAGCTTGACATGATCTTACATGTTTGAAATTACTATATAGACATGCTTTGATAGTTAAATCACGTGTTTAAGTGAATTTGAACATGAATTTGCTATTTGGGAAAGTGGTTGATGTTATCATGTAGCATCTAGGCAGTAGGTGAAAATCATAGACGTCTTGTGTTGTTTTCCTTCATGTGGATTAGAATGCTTTTGTTTTTTTAATGAGTCTATAGGGGGAGAACTGTTAGATGTACAATTAACATGTATTTGTGTTATGTTTATCTATTTAGTGTAACTTGTATTCCCTCTAGTTAATTATCAAAATTTGAACTTATTTGCCAAAATTTACTTAAATCCAAATACTTAATTTAGACTTATTTGAAATGACAAAAATGCATGTTAGTGTTTATGAGCAATTTTGTGCAACTTAAAGTGAATTTCAAGCCTTGTTTGATCATATGTTGCGTTAATTTGTTATATGTTAAAATGTATGAGTTTGGCATGATCTTGCATGTTTGAAATTACTATATGAACATGCTCTAAGAGGTAAATCATGTGTTTGTATGAATTTGAACATGAATTTGTTATTTGGAAGAGTGGTTGATGTTGTCATGTAGCATCTGGGCAATAAGTGAAAATCATGCATGTCCTGTGTTGTTTTCCTTCACATGGATTGGAGTACTTTTATCTTTTTGATGAGTTTGTAAGGAGAGAAATGTTGGGTGTACAATTAACAGGCATGTGTGTTGTGCTTATTTATTTAGCGTAACTTGTATTCCCTCTAGTTAAGCATCAAACTTTGAACTTTATGGCCAAAATTTACTTAAATTTAGATGCTTTATTATTATTATTATTATTATTATTATTATTATTATTATTTAAGGTTGGGTGGTGGGGGGGAGGGGGAGGGGAGGGGGGGTTGGGGGGGAGAAATGCGGAGTATTTTGTTGAGGAGCAATTAATTATGGGTTGTTGTCGCATGTAGTTATTAGTTAGTAGAGTAATGGGCTTATAAATACAAGAAACAATGTGTGGTATGCCAGGATATTTGGCGTGATCACTTTGATGCTTAAATTAGAGTAGGTTTGACAGAAATAGGAAACTTAGACAAAGTGTATATATTGGATATGCTAAATTATGCCATATTATATCAAATACCCTATACTTTTGGTGTGACGATCTATTTATAAGTAATGGTCATACCAAAATGGGCCCTACAAAATGTTTACAATCTATAAAGTATATCATCAAATATGATAGTTGACCTAACTTGATGTGGTGAATATAACATCTGTGAAGAGCGACGAGGTTGGTGTCCATTTCCCCGAAGAGACAAGAACACAGAGTAGGTCATTATTGACATCTGTATGATCAGTTGTGATTAGGACCATGGGTGACTCCGATCCTTAAGGAGTTAGAGTGTGGGGCTGTGGTCCTCATTAAGCCAAAGGCCTAAAGCATTGAGCTTTTTAGGCTGAAGCAACTAAGGGGTATTTCCCAAGTGGGCTAGCCCACAAAACGGGGGTTAGGTTCAATAGCTTATGGCCAGATATTCTCTATCAATATTTATCCTCATAAAAAAAAGGAGACTGTTAAATCAAAGGGCTTAAGTTGAATTTTAATGAGAAAATACATTGTATAATCGCTCATTTATTAGAGTTAAGTTACATCCAATTGACAAAATATGATTTTGATATGTTGAATTTGTGTTTGTGCAACTTATGTATTATATTTATATTTGTTGATAATTCTGTGGGACTTAAATGCGCGACATCTAATGTCTAGATGGTTCAATACCATACATGCCTTATGGTATTAGCACCTAGACGCTAGTATGATTTGAAGACTAACTATGTAAACTAAAACTAGCGTCTAAATGCTAGGCATTTTTCATATGACAATGGTGCAATGAGGTGGTGTTTAGACGTTAGGAAGTGGCATTTGGACACTTGTGGAGTTCATCGCATTTTTGTGCCTTGTTTTGCATACGGCACTTTACAGTAGCTTGTGCCATTTAGACATTAGTTAATAGAAAACATAGGTGTTAGAGCATTTACTATAAAAGTAACTTTAAGAAAAATGTCTAGCAACCAAATGTTATGGAGAAACTATAAATATAGAATGTTTAGTAATATGATGGAGTTAGTTAAGCTATGAAGATTGCAATTAATCAATAGTTTCTCTCTCTTGCCAAAATCTTCCCTTATACTTTATTTGCTTTAACTCTGTGAGGTGGAGATTTTAGTAGTAGACATCATCACAGGTCGGTTTCCGAACCGGAACCAACCTAACCCATAACCGGTGGTTCCTGAACCAAGAACTGGCCTTAGAATAACGAGTCTATATCAACAAAAGACTCGCCTGTTTTGGCTGATTCTTACGGTTTTACCCCCAAAACCATCTACTCTGACGGTTTTTCACATTTGTAATTATGTCATTCATTTGCATTTATTAGTTTCCTATTTGAATTATATGTAATTATGTCATTCATTGGCATTTATTAGGTTCCTCTTTTTTTGCTCATGTAATCAATATATATTCTAACCATGGCAATACAGTGAGCAATAATTCTACAATTTATCTTTTCAATTTTTTTTAGCCACGTTCTTCAATCTTCAAGTCTCTCATTCCTGTAATCCCGATGGCTGACGGGAATGGTGCAAAATGTGTTCCTCCCAACATTCGAGACACCCATCCTCTTGCTCAACCATTCATTGGTCGCTATTAGGGGTATGGTACTCAAGGTCATATAGCCTCCCACTAATAAGACAGTTTTGGAGCCGCAGGTTCAACAACCAATTGAGAATTAGCAAAATCGGCAATTCCTGCGAATCTATGCCATATAAATAAAAAAAGAAAAGAAAAGAAAATGATGAAAAATTCGTAATTACAAAGCTAATATTTAAAACTATTTCACGTAAATAATAACACATTTATTTCCTATTCACGACATTTAATGTTTTATTATAAACAATATAAGTAATATATATATTTGAAATCATGCCTTATTAAATTTATATAAACTTCTAACCAAAGTGAACTTTTATTACTTGTTGGTTTCTCTCAATATTGATTTTGATGATAACAAAAAGTATTAAGTATTTACTAACAAATTTATCAAGTATGCGGTGCTTAGATTTAAGAATAATCAAAGTTAGCTTATGAAAATGTTTTTGAAAAAGAGATTCAACTCAGGAAGTGTTTAGATAATTTTTTCAAGAACACATATATAGTCAGAAGGTAACTCAGAAGGTAAAGTCGTTGGTTTACAAAACTATTATAACGGTCAGAAGGTCAATAAAAGGGTAAATGTCTCTATGATCGAGTTTCACAAACATACTTCAATCTTCTATGATTCTTTATGGATTTGAAGACCCCGCTCCAAAGTTGAAAGTATTTGTGTAATACATTTAATTATGTTTCACAAAGTTGGTTTAAATATCTATGGGGATTCAAGTTTTTATTGGATTAAAGACTACTATTATGTTTTGACAGCAAAAATACGACATGAAGTTCAAGTTTAAGTGTTCTAGTTCAAGATTCTTTGGACATATTCAAGTTTCTAATTAAACACTAGAAGCTAATATTTTATATCCTTTAGGTTATGTCTTAACAATAATTTCAAAATCACAAAGACAAATGATAATAGATTGAACTCAAATCACGAGGTATAAGGACAACTTGATGACTATAATAAATATGAGACTTATGAGCTACAAGATGTGGGAAACAAATTTGTTTTCAAATTGAACATATCAGAAGATGTTTATCCTTTGAGTAGACATAATTTATGGACTCTTATTAACAATAAAGACTATCTCTACAAAGTTGGAAATTTGAGTTAAAAAAGATAATGAACGGTATCAGGAATGCACAACAGAAATTGTCAACGACAGGCACACAATAATTGGATTAAAATTTCATTAGATGTTCGGTTTTATTCCGTTGAGAACAAATCACGATCTTTCTTATCCTCAAATATTGGATCATATCACAACAATAGCAAGTTTGCAAATATCAAGCAACGGATCAACGTTACGAAGATAAAATCAGGAAATCCTTATCTTTTTTAATGTTACATAACAGCATCCAACATATTTCAATCAGAAACAAATCAGAACTAAGGAACTTATTCAAATTTTTCAGTTGAAAAAAGACTCAACTAGAAGATACAATTCGAAAAACACGCACAATATCAGGAGTTAATTTTATCAACTTCAAGTCCTAGCCGTTGGAAGGAATAAAGATATAATATACACGTCCAAAACAGAGAACAAAAAGAACAATCACGTGAAAAAGCTCAAGCAAACAAAAAGCCATTAAATTCATCTTTAATTCGAGCTAATTATTGTTATTCTTATTTTTCTTCTGTTCGAAATTTTGAGCTATTTACATTCTATTTCCTTTGATTTAGATCTATTCATTTTATGTGAGATTGAGAGTTACAAGTAGGCTCAATAGATTGATTATTAGCTTAAGGAGAAGCTTGGAGAATCAAGCAGAGTGTATTATAGCCAAGTGCTTTGGCAAAGACAACTTATAACTTATTGATTGTTGATTGGATAGTGGAACATACCGATATGGAATGTTGAGTCCTTAACTTGGTGCTGGAAGAGAGGATTGACGCTTAAGGCGGAACCTCTATAAATTGATTTTGCACTCTCTTCTATCTTATCTCTCTTTATTTCGTGCATAATTAATTGTATTTCTTAGCTATATGATATGCTTAGAAAGTAAATCAGAGAGTAAATGGATTATCTTTTCTTAAGTAGAGAGTTAATCAGAGAGTAAAACTAGGAGTTAAACTTTGAAATTATTGTTTGATCTTTTGTGAATTTGAGTAAACTCTTTTGATCTGAATTTTATTCAAAAATATTAGTTATTAAGTTTATTTTTTAAAGAAAGTTTTAAAGCTATTAAAGTTGAATAACTAAGTGGTGTGAATTTGTTTGAAATTTTGAAAAGTAAAATTTTTATTAATAACAATGCACCCTCTCTTGGTTATTCTTTTGGGATCAACATTACTAACACGACAACTGAAAAAAATGCAAGCGATTGTATATAAATAAATATATAATTATATAATTTTTTAAACTAGTAAGCTATAAAAATTATTGCAGGCTCAATGTTATTTCAAGTTAAAAATTTATTTTGCATTTTTTCTTAATTAAATTAAGTAAAATATTTAATTGTTTTTTTAATTTCGTTGTTCTTAGTTCCTCTAGAACCGAAACCGAATCATAGGAATCGGATCAGCTCCTATGAGTCCGATTTCGTTTCTAGACCTAAACCAACTTGTGATGATCTTTATTGAGTGGTGTCATTTATTATTTTACCTACAAATTTTTTAAGACACTACCCTAGGATATTCCATATGAATTGGCAAATGATTGAATTGTGCCTAGTTTAATAGAAAACTTATTGAAAATACATAACTCTTGTGAGAATTAAGTGATACCGATTAAGCTGTAATGCGCTAACCTAAAGGCATTAAAACCCACCACATGTCATCTCTTAAGAAGGACACACTAAGGATATGAATCTACTAATCCACAATATATAAACATATAACTTTAAACTCTCAAATAAAAGGATACTTGTTTAAAATATCTCATATAACAATTTTTAATAAAACCTAGTTGACTTAAACCAAAGCCAACATACTTCAAAACTTAAAACATATGAAATAATACCTTATAAAATTTTAAAAATCCATAAAAGTAAATATAAAACTTCATAAGGTCTTCCAATAGCTATCTTAAATCCAAAGAATATCTAAGAGTCAGAAGGATAATCAAGTCTACTATCATCCTTCCCATCATTTATAAAGACATCATATCCAAATAAGTTAAACACTGCTGGATCCTTACCTATTCCTGAAAAAGATAAAAGAACGAGCACAAAGGCCTAATACGCCAAACCACATGCACATGCACATGCATATGAACAAGCATCATATAAATACACATGCATCAATATATGCAATAACCACAAGTTATTATCTTATTTTATTAGCCAGATAAACAACACAGTTCAGAACCATTTTGCAACTAGTCCTCAAACCCAGATAGCTCATGTCTCCAAAAAACAATTATATAGAAAATAGGTAATATCTAAATATATGTTGTTAGGAATCTCCCACACACCTGGGTGCCATTTTCGCACTGTTTTATAGACTACCAGAATCATTTAGGTGCACAACTCCATTCCAGATAATGCCATACACAAATCATCAGGGTACTGCATTAGTATCACAATCTGCTTGGTCTTTACTAATCATAACCAAGCACAAGCAGCACAAATTTAATTTTAAACCAGATAAAAATAAGTTAACTTATAATTCTAGCCTACAAGCACAAACAACAATCAATGTAAGATCATACTTGAAATCATTTTTTAGGAACAGAACCCTAATCTCACAAAACACTTGATCTCATAAACAAATTCTCATTCTCAATATGATTCATAAAATATTCACATCCTTTTAATCATATAAACCCCAATCTTAAAAGAACTACAAACCCTAGCTCATACACACCATAATCCTTTGATAACAAAATTCTAACAGAACATAAATTCTCCAAAATCCTCCATACTATGACTTCCTTCAAAAATAATTTAAACAAGATTCAAAAAAGATCACTTCTATTTTATCACAAAGATAAACAAGATTCATACATAACTATAGCTTTGAATATTTACTTCCCCTTGATAGCAAAGCATAACTCTCCAACACAACTTAGGGTTTTTCTCCAATTCACCCTTTGAAATCAAAAGAACATTTCAAAGAAATATTATTTCCTTTAGATCTCTAAGGAATTAAAAAAGACAACTTACCTAAACCTTGATTCTTGATCTCCTTAAAACAAAACAAAATCTCCAGTAAGCTATTTAGGGTTTTCTCCAAAATCCTTTCAACAAAAATAATACCTTTAGAAAGAGATTATTCCTTTAATATATAAAGAATTGAAAATTCACTATTTAGATCTTGATTTCTTGGTTTCCTTTGATGCTATGATCACAATCAGAGAAGTTTTTGAGAGAAAACTAGGTTTATGAATGAATCTTAGAGAAGAGGAAAGCCTAGGATATAAAGAAAACATGTAAAACCCTTTTAATTTTCATGTAATAAAGGCTGGTAGCTTAGGCGTGAAAGCTGGTGGCCATTTGCTCTTCGGTCAAATTCTGGAACATGTAGGCTAGCTTATACGCTGGCGGGGCATAGGTCAAGGCTAGGTGGCCTTCATGCCGCAAATTTCCATCTTCCATTATGTATCTATCATGTAATCAAAACATAAATATATTTTAGGGTTGATCATAAAACCCTCTTATTTTATATAAAATGATGCTTTTACCCTTCTTTATAACTTATTTATTTATATATCACATCTTTAGGGGGCAAACCAAACTACAAAATTAAACTAGACTTGATCTCTCCATTTATTTATTGCATTTTATATGTATATTGCTTTGTTTGTTCTTTTTTTTTCCATTATAATGTGAGAGGGGGGATTCGAACTTAGCACCTCCCACTTGAGAGATCAGGGAGATGCCACTAGGTTACAATGCCATTGACATTACTTTGTTTGTTTAAATTCTATTTTTCAGACATTAAAACTGGAAAAAAGGATAAATTGACTCTAAAACTCAATTCAATTCCCCTTACCATAGTTTTAGCCTATGTGTTAATTGGATTTACAAAATTAATTATCACCCTTCGAAGTAGCTTAAATAGCATAAATAATATAATTTTTATAAAATTGAAACCTAGTAACTTTTAAAAATATTATAATCCTCAAGTAATTCTTACATGTCCATTTCACTTGTTAAATTTACTAAATCTTATTTATTTCAATAAATTTCATCTATTAAAATAAGTATAGTAAATACTTAAATAATATTTTTTAAATCTAAAAATATGATAATTTTTACAAATATAAGAACCTATATGTACAAAAAACAAGAGCGAAACAATGATGTTTAGGTTTCTAAAAAATTACCTTATATTTTGTCGAAAGGGTGTGCTTAAATAAGGAAACTACATAAAAACTCTTCGAATTGAAAATATAAATTTAGTGAATTAAATAGTCATAATTTCACCCTAGAATACCAACATTAAATTTTCTTGGAAAAGGTTTTCAAAACTAATGGATCTTTTGGTAGGATTGAGTGAGTAGTGGTTTACAATATTTTGATGTTATAATGACAGTATTGTTGTATCAGCTGTTGAAACTAAGTAGCAGCGGATTATTGCTAATTTTGATTCTTTTCAAATTTTTATGCGTAAATCGTGCAAAATAACAAATTAAATAATAATAATAAAGTGCAATAAATAAAAAAATGAAGGTTAAAGAAGATTTCACCTGGACTTAATGTAGAGTTTGGTTTACTCCAAAGTCTCTACTATCCACAAGATGTCTCGCTCAAAAAGGACTTCATACACAAACTATAGTATAATATCTTTACAAGAGATTGCAAATTCTATAACTAGAGACAGTAAATTAATTGCATTTTATGAGTTCTATCAACATCTTTTAACTACCTAGACATTTGTATTCATAAGCCCTCTAAAACTCCTAGCCATTACCCTAAAAACACCGTTAATGATCGGGTATTAAATGCTTTAATAGCTAGTTGAAAAACACAATAGGTAAGAACCTTTTTCAATTGGTCCAGACCACTTGGAGTGTTTTGCTTCACCTAGGCATTTTGTAATCTTAAAGGTTTGAACTTCTTATCAATAGGTTCGGATCATTTGATATAGCTCATCCAAACTCCAATTGAGGTGATTTAAAATGTTATAGAAAATTTAGAGAGATCTCTATAACTTTCATGTTTTGAGCTTTAATAAATTCTAAAGAAATCAATGCTTAAAATATGTTTGTATCAAAATGCAACATACAAACACAAATAAAAATACAAATATATTGCACATGAAGACTCAACACATTACAAATGTAATTTGCTTATTAACTGTAACCTTCTTGTATGATTTTGAGCAATTCGTGCAATGTATTTCCTCCTCTTCAAAATTTGAATTGACCCTCCAATTCAACAATCTCTCCATTTTTATGAGGATAATCATTGCATTATTAACTCTCCCCAACACAACATTCATCCTTAATTAAAAATCAAATTTTAATGGATATTTTTCCATATAAGTTAAAATTACGACACTTAACTTGAGGAAATAGAAGATACACCCAATAAACAAACCAACTAAATTTAAAGCATCCATACATGTTAATTATGCAACTAACATCTCCTCCCTATGAACTCATCATAAAGACAATACATAATTCATGCCATGAGAAGGATAAAAGAACAAAAACATGTAGGTTCATTTCAAACTCATGTGTGATTGCAAAAGCACAAATTTGTGTGAGTTTTAGTTACATCCCAAACCCTAATTAATCTCCTAATCAACTTGTACTTCAAGTGAATATGAACGGGTCTTTATAGATTTTGGAACACTTATGGGTAAGTTCTTGTAAACACTTTACACCAACAAGCCTGTGGCACACGACCTGGAATAAAGTGTGATACACTACAATTTGTTAGGCGAATGTGAACAAATATAATCAAGATCATAAGTTGGCATGTTAAAATTAGCAATAAGAAATGTGCTAGGGGTTTGGAAATTGCATAAGAGGACTTTTTGCTTTGTTCACACAAATTTATAAAGAATTGATGTAGAGGTCAATAATGATGTGATCAATATTTTTTTAATAATTTTAATAGCTTTTAATTGGATATTTAATAGCTTTTTATTAATGTCTTTTAATAATATTTTTTTAATCAAAATTCAAAAGAATATCTTTTGAATATCATTTAATGTCTTTTAATAGGATTTTTTTTTCAGTCTTTTCCTTTATGGAAAAAATTTGGGTTTTTTTATACGCCCTAGAGTGAATATTGAAGGAATAGTTTATCAATATTATTGCTTTGAGTCGTCTTTTGTTCAATTTTCCTAAATTTTGAATTCTCTTACTATTTTTACAAATTTGGATGCCTATTGTCTAGGTATTTGTAGAATCAATAGACCAATAGAAGATTACAATCCAACATTTGTATGTGAATAAATAAGACGTGATAATTGTCCAATGCCTTTTGTCATGTCGATTATTATCAGAACTATGTTCACCATTAGGGAATCATGGCATCACGAAAGTAGACCAATCAACGGTATATGGTGGAGGAGATTTATGATAGAGATGATTAGATTGAAGGAACGAATAGATGATTAACGAGCATTGGATGCAATTGTAGAACATCAATGAGATATGGAAGTATATTGACTTGCAAGGGGATTAGTGCACTTATAAGGAATTGGAAGAGAAAATTCAACCCCAGCTATGGATGAAACCCTAATCCAATGCCTGATCGTAATGATGCAGAGGATGATTCCTCTTTTATCGATGAAGAAGAGCATTATGAAGAATTACCACGCAGGTGTGAATTAATAGATAAATTGATCCCATTACATAACATCCAGCATCAAATGATCTTGAACTTGGAGCAGCCATTCCATACATATCACGTTACAAAACGAGCAATAGAGAGCACGATGAGTTAAGGTGAAAAGTTGCGGAGTTATTGACTAAGGGTTTTAGGATCACGTGTGATGTATTTGTGTGGTTAATTTCAAGCGATTATTGCATGACATGGTGAAAAATGAGGGCAAATTTTATCTAACTCGGGGGTAATGATGGGATGGTTAATAATGATAGGGACGATATTTATTCAATGATTTTTAATAGCTTTTAATTGGATATTTAATGGATTTTTATTAATTTCTTCCAATAGAATTTTATTTAGTGAAAATTCAAAAAGAATATAGTTTTAATATCATTTACTGCTTGTTCATTTCACTAGGGTGGGCACGGATCGGTTTGGTTCGGTTTTTCCTAAAACCAAACCAAACCATAATTTACGGTTTGGTTTTTTTTCCATCCCAAACCAAACCATTAAGTAACGGTGTGGTTCGAATTATAAATTTTTTAAACCATTAAATAACGGTTTGGTTCGGTTTGGATTATGGTTTAAATCAAAATTCTAACTAAAAATTTTCTTGTTGTAGTTGTTTTACATTTATGTAGATTCTTAAATATTTATATCATTTTACAAAGTTGATTATAAACCATAACAAAATACTTTATAAATTCATCATACTTTTTATCTATAGTTCTCTATAAAATCAATTATCCACCAACAAAATACATTCACTAACCAATAGATAGTAAGTCATAATTTATGATTTTTAATATAACCATCATTATTAATAATCTACCAATAATTTAGCTAAAATAAAAAATCATATATCAACAAAATTCATCAATGAATAAAATGACCAGCTGACAAAATATATTAAACAATTAATAAATAATGAAAGTTTATAACTAAATAAATAAATTTCATACTTTACAAAGTTAAAAGCTATTAAAAAAAATAATAGTTCATCATCAACAAAAAATTACATATCATGAGCTTAAAAAAATTTAAAAATGGACAAGTTGATTTTAATTAATATTCACCAAACAATAAATATCAAATGAAATCATATCAACATATAGTAAAATATTATTATATTTTTCTAAAACGGTTTGGTTCGGTTTTACGGATTGGTTTGGTTTACCTTCCAAACCAAACCATAAATTTACGGATTGGTTCGGATTTGAAAAATTTCAAACCAAACCATGAAAAAAAACCATATTTTCGGTTTGGTTTGGTTCGGTTACGGATTGGTTTGGTTTGGTCGGTTTTTTTGCCCACCCCTACATTTCACTATAAATGCAATTCCATTATAGCCTTATTCCTTACGAATAGCTATCACGTCATTTAGTTTACTGAATAGCTATTCCATAATGAATCCTTATTACATAAAATATTGAATAGCCATTCCTTATTCAAACCTATGAATACCAATTCAATGTTGGAACTATCTTTTTTTCAAAATACTGCTATTTAAATAAAAAATTAATAAAAAAAATCCTATTACAGCTCTATTCCATTCCTCCGTAATAGGAATTCCATTACAGCCTTATTCATTCAGCGAAGTAAACGAGTCGTTAATGTCTTTTAATAGGAAGTTGTGTTTAGTCCTTTTCCTTTTTAGTAAATTTTTGGTTTTTCTATATAAATTGTACACCTTAAGACGAATATTGAATGAATAGTTGATTGATATTATTGCTTGAGCCGTCTTGTGCTTAATTTCCCCAAATTTTGCATTCCCTTATTGTTTTTTAATATTTGGATACCTATTATTTGGGTATTCGTAGAATGGATAAACCAATAGAAGATCACATTTCAGTATTCATAAGCAAATCAATGGGATGTAATAATTTTGTTTTCTTTTTCTATGCTAGAATTTAAGTGTTTTAAATCACTCAAGTTTAGTAAAATATCACAAAGATTGTTCTATTAATAATAAAAAGAATTTCAGGGCCCGTCTACTTGATCGTATGCAATAATATCGGGATTTGAATTATAATTCAAAAGAAATGTAATAGAATTGTAATAGTTACTTACAATGTTCACTTGATGAAAAAATTAAAACAAGTTATTATTGGTAATGTTGTTAGAATCGGATTGAGAGTCAATCCAGACAACTTGAGGGGTCAGGGGTTGAATTGGGGGTCGAACCAAGGTCAATAAAAAATTCAAAATTAAATTATATCCTACTTAAATTTAGGAATTATTACATTTTAAGTGTCTGTACAAAGTGGGACAATAGTAGTCGTTTAAAAATGAAAATTTTAACAAGATCCACCATGAAAGATGGCTAAAAAAAATGAGGTGCATAAAAAAAGCAAAAGTTATAAAAACTTATTAGAACATGTTATTTAGTAGATATAGCTTGAAAAGGGAATAAAGCAAATTTGATATATGGAAATATAACTTCTCTTTTAAATTCTTAAATTGGTAAAAAGTTGGGATGATTTAATTAATGAGAAAATTTCCATTTAATATTTTCTAAATTGTGAGTAGATATGGATAGTATTTTAAACTACAATTTTTGAAAGGATTAGTATAGGTTTCAATTTTAATTACCGATATAGAATTTCACAAGTATAAGGTAGGTATATCTTATAAAAAGAATAAAATAAAAGTATTGTTAACTTAAAAGAAGAAAACATAAACTTGTGGCATCACACCATTTTATGCCTTGGTCTATGTAATGATTTAGGGTAGGTCGGGTTATCAAATACTTGCGCTTACGGCTCAATTTGATAGGCTCTCCCATCCCCCTTTTTTTCAATCAGGATGTAATTTTTTTTTTTTTGTATTTTTTACACACATAAACATATAGAATATTACATGTATAATGTAATTTCAAAAAAAAAAAAATCCACGAAATTTAATTGTGATTTTTTTTTTTTTATAAAAATAGTATTACTACATTTTTTTTAAAATCATACACTTTGGACATGTATCGCATTATTAACGAGCAATAAACATATAATTGTACGTACATTGCTCGTTGGTCATGCGATACAAGGCCAAGACTTATATCACACAACCAATGTATAATACATAAGTCCTTAAATTTTTTTTCACCATAGGTCGCTATATCTTCATTCGAAAATGCGATATGGATATAAATGTTTTTATCTCTATGCTAAGATACAACATAGCAATACTAATTTGGTAATTTTTTTGTACAATTTGTATTTGTGTATTTTCTTTAAGAACCTTATACATATGTTCCACCCGACAAACATATATACATTTACATTTCCTACCCCCTCGATCTTTAAAGTACAACCTCAAAACTAAAACCTTTTCTCTTTTTATTGATCTATCCCTCTCATCTTCCTTCTAATTAGAGACCAACTATAGGAACTGAAAGAAACACTTTCCATTGTTTGATGCCATCGTTTCTCCGCACTTCCTCTTCAAATTATATCGTTCGTATTATTTTGTAATAATAATATTATGTGCTTTTTTTGGTTTCTCTCTAGTCTTAAAGTTGCCATAGAAAGTAAAAGAAAGCGAGCAGTTAATGGACTTCGGTTCTATATTCTCAACCATCTCTTTCTAACAATCTATCATCGCTTTAACTAAAGCCTTTTATTTTTAACTTCTTTTTTTATTTTTTTAAAGTGGTGCATTGGGACCCGTTTCACCCTGCTAGGTCAATAGGTTCAACCTCAAAAATGGGTCTCAATCATGGACTGGCTCGTTTCCAAGGCCGATTTCGGGTGAACCATGTCAGTTCGGGTTTGACTACATTAATTATTGGAGTAAAAGGTAAAATATCTATAACGTCTCTTCTTTTTTTATAGTAGAGCAAGGATAACTATACAAGTGATATTTTCAAGATCGAGGTATATATGACCAAGTTGAAAACTAAACCATTTTTTTCTTAAAGAAAATGGTTTATTTACATAATAACAATTCATTAGGAATTGTGATTCCTTTAAGTGAACACCATAATAGCAGTTTTATGTAAAACGGTGAGGGAATTAATAACTATTCATGTGAAGCGTAAGTGTCTTTTCAATGATGATGATGATACTAAAAAAAATTTCATTACAAGAAAATACCTAAACTTTTTAATTATTTCACTTGTGGTACCTCTGAATGGGTTTCGTCCATTTTTTTATCTAATAGCAAACGTGACAGATGTAATTGAATAAAATATTGTTTTTTTATGCTACATGGTTATTTTTATTATTTATTCATCCACGTTGGCTTTGTTTATTTTTTACTTTTCCTTCTCTCTCTTTCCCCTTTCCTCCAAAGTTTACTATGCAAGAAAAAGCAAACCAAAGTCCTCATTGAATCTCTTTCCAAATCTGCATACCCTATAATCTTTGTGTAATGCCTAACTTAAAGATATTACAACCTGCCACGTGTCATTCTCTTTATAAGAATAGCAGGACTAATGATCTAAACCACAATAAAACGAAATATGCTTCAAAACTCACATAATGGGGTATTATTTAAAGATACATAAAACTAAACCTTTCAAATAACCTGTTGGATAAACCATAGCCACAATAATCCAATTTATAGGAGATAAAATAAAATCTTAAAACATCTTTAAATCAAAACATATAAATGATTTAGCCTTCATCTTATTCTAATAATCATGTATCATAGATCAGGGTAGTCTGGTTCACTATGTCCTCTTTTTGATTAACATAGATATCATATCTAGAAAGATCATAAATCATTGATCTTCTTTGTTCCTAAAATTGAAAGGAATGAGCAAAAAACCAATACGCCAAACCATATACAAATGCATATGCACACACAACATATATAATAACATGCAACTATTTCTAATGTAACAAATACCATTTATTATCTATAATTAACCAACAAGCAACACAATTAAGAACCATATGTTTCTAGTTCCAAATATGGAGTAACTCATGATTCCATAATATATTATATATATATATATAATAATTATACATATATTGGTGTTGGGAATCTCTCATACACCTGTGGCTATATTGCTAAAACTTAATCTACCAAAATCATCTCCAGGTGTAACTCCACTTGGGACATCACCACACAAGGATGATCAGGTTGCTAGCATTAGCATCACACTCTGCGTGGTCTTTATTAACTGCAGCCAAACATAAACAGCAAAACAATTTAGGAAGCCAAATAGAATTAAATTGATTTGTTGTTCTAACCCTGCAGTACATACAACAAGTAAATCTAAACTTATAAGCACATACAATAAATAAGGTAAGGTTATACCTAAATCAATTTCAAGGAACAGAAACTCCAAATCACCAATTCTCCTGTAGAACACAAGTCAAATTCACTAAAACCTGATATTATAAACATTCCAGCTTTCAATGGCATACACCATCATATGAACCTACCCTAATCTAAATAGGAACATAAATCCGCACCTTTCTTCTCGATTGAAACACAAAATTCCTCTAACGAATAGCTTTTTCTCAACAAATCTCCCAAACCCTAGAATTCGTTCAATCCAATTTCAGACTAAAGGTCAACAAAATTATTTCTATAAAAACACAAAGGTTAAGAATATTCAATCTTACTTAGAAATGATCCTTAATCCTTCTTGATTCTTCAAAATCCAAATCTCCCAATCAAGATAGGCCTTTCTCCACTTTCCCCTTCAAATCCAATTACAAACCCTAAGAAAAAGATAGACTCCTTTGAAATCTAAAGACAAAGAAGAGATCACTTACCTTAGTTTGGATAGCATATTTGTAGAGAAGATTTTCTAGGTTTAGAGATGATTTTGGAGAAGGGGGAAGCCTAGTTTATATAGAAGACAATGGATATCTGTTCATCTTTAATAATGCCTCTTCATCTTTAGTAACGTTTCTTCATCTTTACTAATGATGTCTCTTCATCTTTAATAATGACGTCTCTTCCTTTTTAATAACGTTTCTTCATCTTTAATGACGTCTCTTTATCTCTAATCACGTCTCTTTATCTTTAATAATGTGTCTTCATCTTTATTCATTCATCTAATAACTGACAAAATAAAATCCGACAAAAATTAATTGAACTTTAGGGTTGACCATAAAACTCTCTTATTTTATATTAAATGGCATATTTTCCCTTCAATATAAAATATTTATTTATATAATACACTTTATCTTTCAAATCGATTAAATCCATGAGCAGTAAATTGGTCCTTATGTGTTTGAAGCCGATTTAAGATTTTTTTTTTACTTGAAGAATCAAAACCTAGTAGACTAAGATAATGGTGGTTCGATGGGTAATTTGTGAAGCTATGGTAGCTTGGTGTTGTCGTGGTTAAGGGTGTTAATGGTGACGACGTTGTTGATGAGTTTGGTTCGTGGCAGCTATGGGATGTTGGGATGGTGGTGGAAGCAGTAGTGTTGGTGTGGGTAGGTGGTTCTTTTAGTTGATGGTGGTTGTGTAATGGGGTTAGTGAACGAGGGTTGTAGAGAGAGAATGGGGACGTGAGAGTAAAGAGAGCAAAAGGGAGAGTCAAAGAAGGAGGGGATAATTATGTAGTGAGGTGTGTTGGTTTGGTTTGATGGAGCTTGGGTCTATCAGTGATGGAGGTGATTGGGAATGATTGTGGTATGTTTAGTTAAGTTTGTGGGCATGAACTTAGTCTGCTAGAGAATGGTGTTTTAGGGTGGCCGGGGGGGGTGGTAGAGGGAGTGAGAGTAAGGAGATCATTCCATCACTAACCCGAAGGAAAAGGAAAATGAATTCCTACACAACATCATCTTAATGAATTCTTCGTAATCAAATTATCCATCGGCATCTCAATCTGCTTCACGAATCATCTCATCCACTCCTTCTTCTATCAATTTCTCTCTAATGTTTGTCAATGCAAGGTAGAGTTGAGAACATAATTTGAAAATACGTAGTTAAACTTAACTTAAAACTAAAATGTTAAGATAATAATGAAAGCTGATCCTTTGGTTTTACCATATGAATCCATTATGATTTTAATTAAAGTCTTGGAAGGCCTCTTTGAGTTCTTCCTCAGATTAATATCCTTCAAAATATCAAACAAAACGATTGCCATACATATCATGCCAATCGATAAACATTGTGAATATTTTTCTCTTTTTTTCCTCTAATGTTTATTTCATATATCTATTTATAAATTTTGTAAACAATATAAATGAATTTTAAGAAAAAAAGTAGTGATAAAGATAAGCTAAAACAATATTTGGTATGTGGGTTTATAAAAATTTGTCTGAGATTTTTTTTTTTATTTAGGTGTTAGGGTTAGAACGAGGAAGAGGAGGAGGAGGAGAAGAAGAGGAAGAAGGGTATAGAGGAGAAAGAGAGAGGAGAGAGAGAAGAAAAGTAAAAAAAAAAAATGATAAGCAAGACAAACAAATATTATTTTATTTTGGTCTGCTTGCCATGTTAGCATTTGGGTAGAAAAATAGATGGAATTTGTCAAAATGTATCATTAGTGAAATATTTAAAAAGTTAAAGGTATTTTCCTAGAATGAAATTTTGTTTAGGTATAATTCTCGAAAAAGTTCAAGTACCATGAATGAAATTAACCTCTTCCTCATCCTCCTATAATAATAATAATAAGCTTCCAAAATATTTATATCTCAAGTACAACACTTCAATCATTAGATCACTATTTTAAGATGAATGTTATAGTTTGGTGATTGTTAAAAAAAAAAAAAAAAGTATATGCCTATAGGCAACTCTTCCAATCCTAACGTTTTCATTTTTTTTTCTTCTATTGGTCTAAATCCACAAATCTACTAATCCTTACATTAGTATTTTTTTTTAATGAACTTACATCAGTACTTTCAAATTTATTACTTTGATTTTAGATTTTTTTTCTATCATGAATCATTGCTATTGTGATTTCATCACTATAAATCCACTTTTCTAAGGTTTTGGTTTGATTCGATTGAATTATAGGTCCATTAATATTGTTTTATTAATAGGTATTTTAAAATAAATGAATTATATATAATTGTTGTATTCATAGTAGGTACATTTTGGCGTCTTAAAAAGATGTGGCCTTTCATTCCCAGCTCTTCCTTTATTAATCTATTTGATTGATGTAATCTTACTATATAAACTTTAGTTTTTTTTTTAAAGTTTTATTGTAATTACAATAAGATTTAAGAGTAAATTATGTTGAGAGGATCATTATTTGGGCATTATTAATTAGGGAATCAACGTTATATAAAATAAATTAATACAAAATAAAAGATTAATATGTAAATAAAATATCTTTTTTGATTTTATTTCTCAACCATTTAAAGTGTTAATCTCTCTTAAACTCATGGATTCTAATTTGAACTATCTTAAAAGGATTAATCCTTTTGCTATAATTTTCACCTAAGACTTTATGTTTGAATTGTTGAATTTTTATCTGTATTGGATGGGTATAGGTTCGGTATCAATTTAATATCGGTTTGGTTTGGTCATTTATGAATAAAATTATTGGTTTTTCATCGATATCATAAATATATTGGTTCAATATCAGTTCAGTTTGAAAATGATGCAAAAATGATACCAAAAGGACGGTGAATTATAGGATGTATGATGGATTTTTTATATGATAAAAAACTGAGGTTGTATCTAATATTTAACTTATCTCAATAATTCTTTTTTGGCCATTAACTTGTCTTAATAATTGATTAATAAAATGCAAATATTTTCATCTGTATCTATATCTTTTTCAAAATTATATATGTAAATATGTTCGATTTATATATATATTTTATTTATATTTGATCTATTTGATCTTTTGATGAGAACTGCCAACTTTTTTTTATCCATATCTATTTTTAATAAATAATTTGTTAGAAAAAAAGTCTGAAAAAAAAGTATCTGTATCTGTCGAAAAAAGCCAAACAAACAGACCCACAGACGAACGAACAACAAATGCCATCTCGCCCTCACCAAATCGGGGTTTCCACTTTCCACTCACTTCTCAATACTCCCCGGCGCCAGCCTTCCCTGACCTCTACTCCTCGCTAACCCTAATCCCAACCCCAACACTAACCCTAACCCCAACCAATTCCAATCAATCTCTATTCCTTCAATTGATTAATCTTCTCCTATTTTCCAACTCGCTTCCCCGCCCTAAAAAAAAAAAAAACAAAAAAATGCCTCCGAAGCAACAATCGAAAGCAGACTTAGCGAAGAAGCAAAAAGTCGTCGAAGACAAGACCTTTGGGCTTAAAAACAAGAATAAAAGCAAGAATGTGCAGAAGTACGTTCAATCTCTTCAACAATCTGTCCAGCCTAAACCCGACGCATCAAAAGTAGCTGCTAAGGTCACTTTTTTTACTAACCCTAATGCCTCAAAATGGCTCCTTTAATTCGTTATTGTTCATGCTTTAGGTGTCAATTTTAATGGATATAGTTCACTTTGCATTGGGTTTTGGCCAATAGCTCCGTGTTTTATGATTTTGTGTAATGATAATGTTGTCAATTGTTTTGCTTTATTAATGTGGGGGCGTTATGGATATACGATCAGATTAGATGGCTAATAAGGAAAAAATAAAAAAAAGTGCAATTTCGTAATCATGTTTTTAAAATTTTTCCGTACTGCTACCCGTGTCACTACTTAAGTTGCTAGAACGTTAAGTTTGATTGATTGGATTTTATTAACTATCTTGATCACCAGTTGGATTTTATAGTGAACAAGTGCATCCATTACTATTGCATTGCTCCAGCTGGTTGTAGCATGTAAATTTTTGAATTTTGAATCGTTTTTATAAACGTTACATTGCTAGAGGAGAACGAGTTCTAGAATGAAGAAATTTACTATGGGCTCAATAGGACTTGTGGGAGGAGCAAGAATGTGAAAGCAATTCAATGTTTTTTTTTTTTTAACAGGATTTATGATAGCATGAATGACTCCGTTTACGATGTAGTGGAAAGAAACTATTTATAAGAATTCTTACAAGGGTTTTGAAATCAATAGAGGAATCATTCTTTGTGAACAAGTTTTTTCTCGCATGATAGGCTCTTATTCTATTGTTTTCTCGGTTTTGTTCTTATGGCAGCCATAGTGCTAATCTGGCAAGATATGTGGTTTGCATGCTTTTATTTTTTTTCCATGGAAGTGTAGCAAAAGGATCTATGGCCATCACCAGAGCATGTTGCATGGTGTAGTCAAGATGAGCTTTGTTAGAATTTGATGATAGTAATTTTTGATAGAGATGTTGTGCTTTTTAATGATAAGCAAAGAAAAATATTATGCCTTTAGATACTTACCAGTGTGACTGAGAAGAAACATATGCATTGTTTTTGTTTCACGTAAATTCATCCACTTACATATGTATGACTCTAATTTTTATTTCCAACTGAGAATTTTTGTACTGTTTCTCTATCGAGCACTTTAACCATGTTGGCTGGTGGTCAGCATGTATGATTATTCTACTGATGTTTCTTCTTTGCTGAATTCCTTTCAGAAAAAGAAAGACGAGGAGAAGGCAAAAGAGAAGGAGTTGAATGATTTATTCAAGATTGCCGTCAGTCAGCCAAAAGTACCTGTTGGTATGATACTGTGTTGCCGCACTTTCATACTCGCATCGAGTGCTCTTTGATCTGTCAACTTTCAGTTAATTTAAAAAAAAAAAAAATATTTGTCTGACTAAGGTTTCAACGGAATTTTTCCTGGACAGGTGTTGATCCTAAGTCTATCTTATGTGAATTTTACAAGGTGGGACAGTGTGCTAAAGGTTTTAAATGTAAGTTCTCTCACGATTTGAATGTTCAGAGGAAGGGTGAGAAGATCGATATTTACAGTGACAAGCGTGATACAGGTATCTGGGATTTATTTTTGTTTCCTTTTATTCATTTTTTTATTCTAAAGTTTGCTTCATAACTTTTAGTCGTATATTCTGTGTTGTCAGCAAACCTTATTAGAACTGTTTCATTATTTGCAGAGACAATGGAGGATTGGGATCAGGAAACTTTGGAGAAGGTTGTGGAGTCAAAGAAGACGGAATATAATCAGAATAAGCCAACTGAAATTGTGAGTCTCTTCCTTCTTGAGCATGATGATGTGGTTGTTTTGATTATTAATGTATATCTCGACACTTAGAATGCACTTTTAGCCATGTGATTTTTCTTGGGCATACATGCATGGATGAGTTTGCTTGTTGGAAGGGCAGGTTGTGATGGTTTTGCTTTAATATCTTGATTCTTGTGAAGTAAGCTTTAATAGGTGTACTCGTAAAAACTTATTTTTTTCACTTTTTGATTGGGAAGACTTAAAGGTGCAATAAAGCTTGATCGATCTTTGATTATATCTATCGGAAGGTTTTTTAGCATCTAAAGAAGTACATTTAAGTGGTGCTGGATTTCAGTAGGAATCATTTCTTCATGTGAAGTAGATAGGAATCTAGGAATTTCATTGAAACTTATGACCAATGACCTTTTAACTCAGTATCTTTCTGCTTATTCAAAATGAAGATAGTTATTTGAAGACCTTTTGGAGATGCATTTTGCTTGTTGCTATTGAAAGATTATTATTAACAATCATTTTCTCTGTTTTATTGTGGGAAATGTCTTTACACAAAGTAACGAGGAGTTTTGGCAAGTTCGTTGTCCTCTTTACCAAATGTCTTTGTCTTAGCAGCAATTATGATGATTTAATGGGTATTCAAAATTATTGCAACCAGGCATATTAGATTGATTGGTTTATGAACTCTTATGTGTTGAAAGCTTTCAACTCATATTAATCGAGAGATCTTTTTTCTGCTTATAAAAGGCTGATCTTTCTTGTCTTACATTAATTCGGGGGAAGCGCAAATGACAACCCCCCTTTTAAATTCTGACTTAGTAGATCCATCTCATGAACTTTCATATATTGCGATCACCCCCTTGAACTTGATTAAATTTGTAATTAACTCTGAAAGATAATAATGACCCCACAAATGGTGCAAAAACATCCGTCAAATTTATTAAGGCGTGTTTTAAGATCTTCTAAAATTTTGTTTTGGTGTGTTTTTGTTAAGCTAAAAAAATCAAGTATCCATCATCTTACTAATTTATTGAAGTTTAGGGGAGTTGTTTGCAACTTTTGAAAAATTGAGGATATATCTGCACCTCGGTCAAAGTTTGGAGGGGTTATTTGCAATTTTCCCTTTAATTAGCTTAAGAAGATAACTCCATGGCAGAATTCTTTTCTGATAAAATTAAGTTTATTGTAGAGCTCTAGAGGATTTCGTCAAAGGACTCTATTCCATTTTTGCTTAATTGTGAAGTCTTAAGTTAAATAATTGATAGGGTCATTAGTTAGCAACTTAGCATTCTTATTATACTATTCAGTTGTCTCTCCTTGATTGACCACTCAATCTTCATCTCTTCTCTTGCCTGGTCATTGTGCATGGTAACCTCTTCTTTTTGTTAGGTGACTTTGTGCATGTAGCTTTGTGATGCAGAAGTTTCAAACTGTTTTTCCCTTATGGTGCTTCCTTATGTACTTTGCAGTACTGTCTGGATTGGAATTGAAATTGGACAAAAGTAAGATCCTCCATTTCAACTGCATAGCAACACGAGGTTTATACAAACATCAATATGGCAGCCTGCTTATGTGTTATTTAGGTCTTCCTCTTGGCTTTTTTTTAATAGAATTAAGGTGTGTGATTGTTTGATTGAGATGGTTGAAAGATAAGTTGAAGGGATAGAAAAAAGCTATCTGTGTGGAGGAAGTAGGGCTTACACTCATCAGTATTGTGGTTTCTAATCTCTCTATGCATAAGAAATCTCTTTATTTCTCATCTTTTCTTGGCAAAGAGAATTGAGAAGTGGCTTTCTATGGAAAAGTCCAGATGGTGAGAATAAGCTTCATTTTCATTATCTTCAGAAATGGTTACAGTCGCATGGCATGATAGCCAGTAGTATAGTGTCATCTTGGACTTATTATTCACTAAAAAGGAATTCACCTTGCTTTTGTGGAATGTGGATGCATGGGGCACTATATATACTCCATCAACCACTTTCAGATTTCCTTAGGAACTCCAGTTTCTCTGCTAGCTCCTCTTTCCATCCATTAGTGTTTAATAAAGGAGATATTCTTTGTTGTTGAGAGATGAGTCTTGTGATATTAGCCAGTTCTTCTCCAGTGATATTAGGAATATAGTTTTGATTACCTAGAGGATACGGTTGGCCAAAAAAAACCAATGTTATTACTGGGGAGTTTCCTCTGTATATATGTGGAACATTTTACTAGAAACTACATAAAAGCTTTGATGACATGGATTCATCCTATCTCTTTTGTCACCTAACTTTCTGTTTGGTCTCATTGAACAGAAAGAAAGAATTGATATGGGGAGTTTATCCAGTTGTTGGATAATTTATTTCAAATATAGGCTGGATTAACAATCTGCATGTTGTTTGTGTTTGTTTGCTTTGGAGAATTTTTCTGTGATTATTGTAGGTCTTTGAGACCACCATGTTTAAGCTGCTTTTGTGGGTTTTGAAATTTGTAAAGCATGACTGGTTACTTCTTCTGGCTATCCTATTCATTCGTCAAGAGCACACACCAATGTATTGTTCTAATGGTTGTGATTACTTTTATTTGTGTTGATTATTTATCTTTATTTGCAATGTTAACTCTTTGAAGAGTCAATATCCCATCTTTTCGTCATCATTTAAGTACTAGGATGTCCAGAATGTGTTCCAGTTAGATTGCACGAGCACAATAGTGTTTATTACCATTACTTGTTGCATTAACTGATCAACTTTTTTCCTTAGACAAAGTTCTTTACTAATCTAGCCATTCAATGCTGGGATAAGACCTGTAAAAAATGTTGGTATATTTGTCTCTAGAGTATCCTTTGTTAATATGAATGTTTTCTTCGTCTCTGCTTATGAAAGGGCAATCCTATGCTGTAGATATAGTGGCTTGAAGAGCTATGCATGGAGAAATAGAAAGATGGTACCTAAGCTCCTTCCACATTGGCATAATTCTGTCACCACATATGGTTGGCTGTTGGTCCTGCGTTTTCTTATGGACACGGACATTTCAAGTAATTCAGTCTCGTGGTTTAACATCAATGCCACATCAGTGGGGGTGGTTTTTATGATATTATCGTGAGAATTCACCCATCTCCCATGAATTAATTAACCTATTAGTGCTTTGGAAATTTTGGCATAGGCTTAAAAAAAATGAATGAAAAGTAAAAGAGATAATAGCTCTCAAGCCTCATTTCCACTACGTGGAGTTCATTATATAGGATTTCATTATCGAACTCTACGATAAGGCTATTTTTATTATACTTAAATATGTCATATCATTTTTTTTTTTTTCGGTTGTGTCTCTTTATATCTTTTTTGGTCTTCCCTGCCCTTTAGATCAAATGGTAAATACGGGCATGCTTATTTTGTCTTTAGTGCTTTCAATTGTTCTAATACCTGTTGTATTGATTACTTACGGGTGGTATCCTCCTCCTCCTTCCCCCTGTAGCTTCCCCTCCCCGATCAGTTTTTATCTGCTGAATTTTTTGCATGCCTTCTTCCAATTATTTCTTGTACTTGTTTGACTGAACACTCTTTTCTTTTCTTTTCCATCCAGGTTTGCAAGTACTTTTTAGAAGCAGTGGAAAAGAAGCAATATGGTTGGTTTTGGGTCTGTCCGAATGGTGGTAAAGATTGCCACTATAGGCATGCTCTTCCTCCAGGATATGTTCTAAAATCTCAGATGAAGGCACTTATTGATGAAGAGACTGAAAAGATAGCTATTGAAGAAGAAATTGAACAGGAGGTCTCTCTCTGAAAGCATATGGATTTATTACTTTAGTGGACTCTTCTCCCACTTATGCAGAGATTGTTTTATTTGTCAGTTTCCTCTCCAATAGATGAGTGCTCTCATACTCCTTAAATTAATTTCAGCGTGCAAAAGTTCAAACTTCGACACCGATGACTCCTGAGCTGTTTATGCAATGGAAGAAGAAAAAGATGGAAGAAAGAGAAGCTGGTTTGGCTGCTCAACGAGCTGACAGAGCGAAGAATGACCGAATGAGGTATAATTTAGATGCTGTATTCTGATGGAATATAACGGCCTACTTTGGCTAATCCTTGTTTTCTTCTCAATGTTTCAGTGGGCGTGAGTTATTTCTTTCAGATGCTAGTTTGTTTGTGGATGATGCTGAAGCATATGATAGTTACCAGAGAGAGGAAGAACCTCAGGAAGAGAAACAAAAGGTAATCCATTATTCCTTTTTTACCCTCCATCTCATGTTTTCTTCTCTTCGTTTCAGTGGGCATGAGGTATTTACTCTTTAGGCCCTGTGAAATTTCTGTTGACAGGATTTGATAAACAATTTTGTCCACTTTGCTTGATTA
Organism: Combretum micranthum; assembly: GCA_024138025.1. Classification (NCBI taxonomy): domain Eukaryota; kingdom Viridiplantae; phylum Streptophyta; class Magnoliopsida; order Myrtales; family Combretaceae; genus Combretum; species Combretum micranthum. The sequence goes on along the minus strand of JAMXBD010000628.1, from coordinate 324,307 downwards.
ATAACGAAACACATGAATGCTTGTTTGGCCCAAAATTGCATATGTTCATTATTGCCTTTATTTCTTTTGACTTGTACTTTTATTTTTATTATTATTATTATTATTATTTTGACCTTTGATCACTTCTAACATGTGGGTGTTATTTTTTGCACCCATCTTTCATTTAATTGAAATCTGTGTTTGGCTGGCATGTCTCAACATTCTTTGACATTGAACCATCACTTTGTTGGTCTGTTGTTTAGGGATATTCAATCCTGTTTTTTTGGGTCTTATTTTAGGCCAAGGTTAACTCAACTGAAGGGGAACCGAGCTCATCAAAAGGTGCAGCCGATTCAGAAGTGCTTGCGGATGATGATGATGATGATGACGAGTTAGACATGGACGAGTTAAATGAACTGGAGGCTAGTTTATCAAGAACGTCCATTCAAATCCACAACCCGACTGCTGAGGCTTCAGGGTGAGAGAGCATTGCTGATGGCTTTGCCAAATTCCTTAAGAAGTTTCAAGAGAGTTGCTGTGGAACTTGTGTTCTTCTGGGGACCTGTTTTTGATTTTAGAGGTCATAGAAAGTTTTGGTTCAGGCTGTCTGTGTAATGGAATAATGTAATTATTATCATATGAGATGGCGCAGGACACGATTATTTTCTCATTTGAAGCGGAAGATGGTGTATACACTAAAAGAGTAGTATTGTCCGTCCTGACTAACAAAAAGAATTGGATAGCTTCATGGGTCCTGTGTCTGGATTTAGCTTGTTATCTGTGGTCATGCCAAGAAGAAAGTACATTGATCGATGATATATAACTTTGGGGGCTTGACTCTTATGACTTTATATTTTCTTGCTTATTGAACAAGAATATTGGATCACTTTGTACGTGAGAGGGAGGCCTTACGGGGTATGGATTTTCCTTTACTAAATGCTGTCTAGTTCATCCGACCGTTATGATGTGGGTTTGTTTCCTCCTCAGTCCTCACATGATAGAAATCGGGTACGCTTTGGCATGTTGGGCTCAGGGTATATATTTCCATTTGATACATAATCTTTGCGTTTTAGTAGAAAGTAGCAGTGGTAAATATACCCATTTCAGGAGTGAAGGACCTGACAAACAAAAAGTATAATTTATAATGTTCTATTCTTAGGTCTGCTTGTTTTTAGAAGAAAACATCTTTGGATTGTTTTCCTTTCCATATTGGTGGGGGTATTTTAAAACATGTCATATATTATTATAATAATCATGACAATAAGTATGAACATTTTGTGTGGGGGGAAAATTAGTGGTTAGATCAATTTGCCCCCGAAAACTAAAATTTAGAGAAGGTTTAATTAAAAACTATTTTGTATAATATCGTTATGAAGTTGCTGCCCGAAGATTCAACAGTCAGGCATTTGATAGTTTTTTGTTTTTTGGCCAAAGGCATTTGAGAGTTGAAATTTACAAGGAAATTGCACGTAGAAAATATTTAAGATGTGTAGGACATATAATATTCTGTTTAGGATCTTTCTTGATAATAATTACTTAAATGATATTAAATTAAAAATAATTATCAATATACTATTTCAAAATTGCCACTTGTATATGGGATAGGTAAAGATATATAGATTATACACATATTAGTGGTTATGGATATATGTTGAGGAAACATGTTCATTATCCACTTATATTGCTTAAACAAATGCGATATATGGTGTGAACTGTATATAGCGATAATGACACGCGATTTAGTAATGGTAGTCAAACTTATTATCGCATCTTATAAGTATGATTTTATGTGAAAATTTTCTTTATCCAGACTTCTGAATGTGATTTTGAAATGGATTTTGATAATTTTTTTTTATTTTAACTTTATTTTGATAATTATTTTTTTTTTTTACAAGGGTAGACGTTTGTTTCGCTCATATATATTTCTTCTAAATGGCGGAAATGTTCACTTTTTGTTAGATTTGCAATATTTTGCCCACGAAGATATTTTGCATGGTGAAATGGGGGTAAATTGTGAGGGGACCGTAGAGGAAAATCAAATTATAAACTGAGAGTTGAGGAATTGTTGCATAAAATATGGAATGCATAGCCACTAGAGCGGACATGTGGCCATTTTTAACTTAAGGTATCATGTGATCTGAATATTTATTGATGCCTACCATTGACGATAATGATGTAGAGAGTTTTACTTATTTTGCTAAATCAATGGGTGGCTTGTTCATTAAAGAGCTACTTGTCAAGTTACGGTATAGCTCCCCCACGGCATAAGAGCAAAATACGAGGTACGCTATTGATATTGATATGAAGCAAACCAACATGTTTATTTAAGATCTAATTCCTTCCTTTTACAAGATGAATGGTGGCCGAATGAGAACATAGCTTCAGAAAATCTAAGTTTTGGAGATTAGTTGAAGAAAGGAATGTGACCTAACTAATAAAGAAGGAAAAGTGGTTTTTTCGTTGGGTGTTTTTGGATTTTTTGTCCATACATACATGCCTTTGCATATTGTAGACTAGTTACTAGTATTAGTTGAACTTTTTTGTATGAGAAATAGGAATATAAATTGTGCCAATCATATAGTTTTCTTAGTCCCTGCATTGGTTAATGAGGAATCCTTGCATCCAAGTCTTAGTTTCCAATGTTGTTGGAATTCATCAGGATTAGTAGACCATATGCCTTATTTTTTTAACTACATGCTAATATTGTGCAAGTAATTAAGGATCAAAGAGTTGGGTGGCATTTTTTACTTTAAATAGTGGTGACACTGTGTTCAGCATGTGACTAGCAATTTTAACAAGATGCACACAAGTTACCCATGTAAGGAGCTCGTCATTGAAGTTGCTTAGTAATGATAACCTCCACCCCAAAACTTGAATTCCATATGGAAGAAATAAAAACAAAAAGAAAAAAAAAGAGAAAAGAACACTCAAATTCACTGATTTGATTTTCATAGAAACAAATGCTACTCATCACACTGAGTGGACCAACACTTCAGATGAGACATGAACGATGGTACCTTGTAGGAGACATGGAGTTGTGACACTAGGTCAATCCTTAACCTTCTTCCAAATTCACCACATTCATTTCCTTTATTCGCCCATTCCTTAAGACAGGGCGGATGCAGGATTTAAAGTAAGGCTAAGGTGATCATCAATATAATTATAATCAAAACTATTTTTATATAATTAATTAAATAAAATAATATGCATAACATTGTCGAATAAAAAAAATGATCAAAGTTTAACTTGTCGTTATTTTATATTATAAAATTCATCTATGATACAATTTATTTCAATTTTCTACAATGCTTCTCTCTATATAAATTAAAAGATAATCAACAAAAAATTTATCATCCTTAAATAAGCAATTTAGAGAAAAAAGAGAGCAAAAGAAATCAATAAAAGGTAGTATTTCTTTACTAAGCATGTTATGGATATCTTTAAGATAAGTTATAATTTTTTAAATTAGATATGATTTTGAAACGATAATTTAGGAAATAGTTTTTCCCAAACTCTTATTTGAAAAATAGTTTCTATAAGAGGCAAATTGACCTAATACTTAAAAAAAAGAAAAAAAAAACTTAAATAATCTGCTGAGCGAGTTGAAAATTTACTCTTTTTTCTTTTTTCAATTTTTTTTTTCTGGAAGTTTTGCAACCGAATCAAATGAAAAATTCTAGTTGATTTTGATATGTTTATTGTTGATTTTTATTTGTATCATATTTGTATTAGATTTGCATTTGCTTATCTTTATCATATATTTATCGTATCTGTTTGGTCTGTTTATGAATAAAATTGTCATTTTTTTATTGGTATATATTTTTTAATAAATATCTGTTTAAAAACAATAAAAGTATGATGAAACAATCAAACTTATTTAGTTAGTCTAATAAAATTTGACCTAGAAGATTTGAAAAATTAAGTGGTAATTTACCTGCAATTAATTTTTTGTTTGTTTCCCATTGATTAAAAGAATATTTGGTCTATAGACTATAGGTATTTAGATGCATATTCATTTTTTTATTAGGATTATAGGTTGTTAAGTTATGTATAAGGTGGATTCAAAGTTTATACTAGCAAAGGAAATTATTTACTCGAGTACATTTTGAAATTCCTTATCCATGAATATCAAGTTATTTTTATGGTATAAATATATGATATTATCAATGGATTTGGTAAATTGTAACTATGATATGAAATATCATATCAAATATGTTAATTTTCTTAGGTAATATAATATAATTTAATCTGTGTACTGAACCAAACCTAATTATATATGCACATTTTCTTATGTAATAATTATGGTTTAAAAATTCTTAAAATGTATCTGGCTTAATATGATAAAAAAAACAAACTGTATGTTGACTTATGCTGATCTTTTGGGGTTAAAAAAAAAAAAGAAAAAAACCTCCCATTTCAAACCATATGGTAGTCGTATATGCTAATTAATGGTAAAAGGCAGTGTGTAATGGTTTACTGCAGGTGGGGGTGATTATTAATCACAGGTCGGTCAGTAGAAAATGAGAAAAATAATTTTTATTTTAAAAAAGGTGAAAAAATATGTATATTTGTTTTTCCAGACATTTATATTATGTTAAACACTGCCGTTACCAGCCCACGGAGTTTTTTCTTTTACTGGATCTCTAGAAGCTATTAGTTACTCCAATTATTATAGGCTTGCTATAGTATCTAGCACGTATAAAGTTTTTACAATTTTTATTTTTAAAAGGTGAAAAATTTATATAATTTGTTTTCCATGGGTAATTTCATTACCTTAAACAATACCATTAGGTATCTCTAATAGCTATTATTTAAGACCGTGTATAACAGAAGCAGAATTCAAATTTGGTACCTTTCACTTGAGAGAATAGAAAAGATACTACTAGGGTACATAAAGCTTTTACGATCCAGTGGTTCCATTGACGGGATCTTTCAGTCAATTATCTAATTGTGAAAATAAATATAATAATTGAAATATCAACTATTTTAGTGATATGATCACGGTTGGATATCATGTGATCCATTATATAGTGATGAGATCGATTTCGTCAAAATTAATGATAGGACAAAAAATTTCCCTAGAGTACAATATCATTGGTATCTCTAAGAGCTATTAATCACTTCAAGTTAGATTTAGTAGGCTTGCTATAATATCTAGCACCTAAATATAGTAAGCATTGAGAAAAGACTTCATTATTTTCTGCAAATTAAATACACTATATGCATTTGTTTTGTAGAAAATGTTTTCAGAACACTTTTGAAAGTTTATTACCATATAACATTTTACTTGCAAGGTATGATTTTAGTAATCCTTAAATATCTTGGCCACTTGTGGCTTTAAGTTGCACGCCGTAATGAGAACAACGGTGGCAGCCAAATCCTGGCGCATTGTTTTATACTCTATAGTAATGGATACTAAGGAAACTGTTTTCTCGTTAAAAAAAAATATAATAAAATCATTTCTCCCCCTTTTTTTTGCCATCATTTTCCCCTTTTTAATTTTTTTTTTCTGGGATTAATTAACCACCCATTTTCAGCTTCCATCCCCTAAATTCTTTTAGTTTAAAATTACTTCCTTTTGGAAATGTTTTTATAATATCGAAAACCATTATAAGAAAATTTAAGACTATAAATGTGTCAAGCCTATTCGCAAGCTATTCGAGCCTGACTTGGTAATAACTGAAATTTGACTCGAATACAATTGAGTTGAGCTATTAGAGTAACTATCGAGTTTGAGTTTTAAAATATTCGATTCCAGCAGCTCATGAGCTTATTTATTTATTTATTTATATCTTTTATGAAAAATTATAAAAGTTGTGTTTTTTTCCTTTTGAAAACCTATTTTCGTTTGTTGCGCTTTTTACCCTTCGCATTTAATGGTTTTATATATTATATTTTAAGACCAAGTCAATTGAAAATAGTTGAGTTCAAACTTAAAATTTAAAACTCATCTAGTTCAAGTGGAGTTTGAGTTTTTTCTTTGAGTCGAGTTTAAACTTGATATTATATCATTTTGACTCGACTTATATACTGCCTACGAGAAACACACACCCCACACATAAGATTTATTTCACCGACAAATGGGCTCTAATGTTCTTGAAGTGTATTTTTTAATCCTTTTTTCACTCAATTTTCAAGAATGAGGTGAGAGCTTTGTGCATAGATAATCGGAAATTTTCATCTTCAAGTCTTGAACAAGACTAGCTATCGTGTTATATTTATAATAAACTTCTCGGTTTTAGTTAAGGTTTTCCGAACCTTCAAAGAGAAAAGAAACAATCGCTAATGATATCCTAATTTAAGTACAATGGCAGTATGGCACTGCAATTGGCATGGACTAAGTCGTGCTATCAAATTCGAAGCTCAGAATATGGGACTTGTGTTTAAGACTGATAATTCATGTTAATAACTCGTGTATTTCACTACAAGAAAACAGGCCTTTAGAGATAGAAAATCTGCGACGGAATTAGAAATAAGTTATAATTTGACAAATAAGATCTGCGACGATGGTTTTTGCGATAAAAATTTACGTTTAGAGACAAAATTTTGTCTCTAAAGCCCAGTTTTCTTGTAGTGTTTGTTTTTAATTAGATCTAATTAATCCGTGCTTCAAAACTCCACTTTATAACATAACTTATTTAACTGTGTTTGATTATCTAGATTCAAAATGTGATTTGTTTAATAAGTGTTTTTCTATCCAAGCTAATCCCATCTGCCAATTAGAAAGATATATTGCATGTATCGAGTCTCAATTTGCAAACACGCCTTTAATATTAGCTTCAATTGGGTCAACGTTTAATATGGAAACTGTATTGAAAACTACAAAAGTACTTGTAAACATGACTTTATCTTTCTATTCAAAATGTACGAAAAACTTTGCTGAAAATATAATGGCTCAAGTATTCAACCATTTAAAGTTTGACCATTAAAGCTAGCTTGAGCAAAAATTATGGCATGGTTTTCTATAAGGTTAGGTATGACATGTCATGACCGACTTAAATAATAACTAATCTGTGTATCAAGTTTCTTTTTTTATTAACACTATGATGTAATCTTCACTAATGAGATTGAGATTTGAATAAGGTATGCCTCACAATTGGCTTTTATATGTAAAGTCAAAGCTTGGATTCATGTATATATATATGTATGACGAGTTTTGCAAATTTGAGGAAATTTAGTGGAGTACAAATTATAAAATCTATAGTAGGATCATGTGACATGTAAAATGATAAATAGATTATATAGGAAAATATAAGAAATATATATTTTCTTATAGCGCTAATACTATTTTCTTTTAAGGATGGATAGTGTTCGAATGAGTTTTGAGGTTGACTATACTTCTTCAAATTATTTTCATCATAAAGATTTCAAATGTAGTAGAGTAAGTGATACATACTTCCTATTGAATATTTTTCCACATAGTACGCAAAAAGCTTTAGTGTAAAGTTGAAAGGAAACAAACTAAATAATCACGTGATGCCATCATATCAATCCCTTTGAACAATCTCAATTCGTGACAAAAAGAAAAAACGAATCTTGCAAGAGAATGTATATGAGCAAAATATAAAATCAAAGGGTGCATGAACCTTTTGAAAAATCAACCATTTTCTACCGCCTTACGCTTGTTCCTTGAATGCTAACCATTTCGAATTAGTGCTGTCAACTTCTTGCTCTTGTAGTAGATTCACAATAAAAAACTAGGCTGGTCTAAATACTAGGATTAGTATCTTTCAATGTAACAAATTATTTATTAAAAACAAACAATTCACAGAAGCAAAGTCAAAGCTTTCCCCTTAGAAATTGTGATCCGATTGAAAGCTTCATCTCCACTTTATACATATATATATAATTAAAATTTAGTGTTTTTGGCAGTCTTTGGATATTTTTAATCAGATCCAATAATCGACAAGTGAAGTCATACGTTGTGGATCATAAATAAACAAACAAAGACAGAAAGCTACATCGTGTGAATGGAAGACTCTATAGCCCAACAAGTCAACCCCGCTGACCAGTTGACCAATGCCATAACAACGTGAAAGAATGAACTTTCTTTGATCACAAGGCTCCACATCAACCCAAAGAGTCTTTAATAAGGGACAGGATCGAAAAAGAAAATCAAAGTTTGAAAAATTGCGGGCCATATTGGCCCCTTCAAAGCCCTTCAGAATCTCTCTCAAATCTTTAAAAAAACAATTGATTATATTCAAATGGTGACTTTGAATATTACTGTAGGTGCATCTCTCGACAATGGTGATTGAGGGAATCATATATTGATAAAATTTTGTGTAGATTTATCGTTGACTTATCTTTGAAAAGAACTGTGCATTACCATGATTGAGGAAAAGCAAGTTACTGATTCCTTTCATTTAGCATGAATGATGTGAATGTTTTTTCCCTTGTAGGACATATCATCAGAACTACCAAGGACATTTCATCAGCAAATGCTTTTTGGGATTATTCCAAATGTTGCTTATTCCAAGCTTCTGATTATTTTGCCTTTTTTCTTTCCCTCTAAGGCCACTAATCAATCAATGGATTTCGATTCCATGATCAACCATCATGAGTGGGTTGTATGAATTACTATTGTGATGTGGGTTTTGTCTTCACCTGGTCTTAAATGGTTGAAAATGAATTAAAATAGACATTTATAGTTTTTTTTCCTTACTCTAATATTTTTTGTTTATTTTTAAATAATTTATTTAATTAAGTATATTTAATAATATTATTTTCTTACATGAATTTTTCGTGACCAATCAAAAGCTAACAAATCTTCACTTTTCAATTGTGACAAATAAAATTACGATATAGGTTATATAAAGTGTCAAAATGAAAACACACATATATAAAAAATAAAGAGATAAAAATTTAAGTATGTAGAATAAAATCCACCTTGTTTTTTTGTTTTTCATTTTCATTTTTTTTCCACCCAAGAATATTTGATGCATATCCCATTTTTACTTTCATTGGAGCATAAGGAAATGGAATAATAAAATAGGATGTGGGGTGAATTTTTCTTAGCTCAAAATAGTATTCTTATTTGGAATTATCTCTAATTACTTAATATCAAAGTAGAAAGAACAGTTGACATACATCATAAATAATTGTCATATATCTTTGAATGAGGTTACGTGGGCGTACTTGTGCGCTGTGACCAAACTCCTGACTCCCAGATAAAATATTAAACTGGTCTTTGTCATTGACTCTAACGCAGACAATGACATATCTTTGAAGTTTGAACGACTGCACTGTGCCAAACGTAATCAAGCGAGCAGGGTAGTCGTTGTTTGCGTTGGCTGCTTCAAGGTTCATGTTCATGGTCCCAAATGGTTGGATTCATGTTTGGATCGTGCAACCGGCTAACGTTTGATTACGATAGTAGTCTAGCTCTACATCTCTTATGTTTTAAAATCCTTTCTTTATATAATTAAAACAAAAATTCTTTTCATTTAGTGATGAAAGAATTCAAATAAGGATCCGTTATTTTGATTCAGACTGCTTGTTAAGAAATATATATAGATTAAAAAAAATATATTTTTACTCATAAATAGATCAAACAAACCGGATGTAGGTCATATATTCATATACAGATAAGACACAAGACATATTTACAGATTATATAAATATAGATATGAATGAAAATTAGACAGTCTAAATTGCCCATTAGTAAGTTGATATCAGCTATTAGTGTTTGCATTAGAAATGGTTAAAGAATTGAACAGATGATTTTCTTTCCTTAAAAAAGATGAAGTACAATTTGTCAATTTTAATTGATAATAAGCATCTTCTACTCTAATTAATTTGTGAGTATTAATCATCATAAGCTATTATTGCCACTCAAAAGTCAAAGCTAAACACTCGAAGATACTACCTTAACCTGGATAAAAATTTTGTACCAAAATTGTGAAAATACTTTCCCTAAAAAACAAGATTATAAAATTTATTATAATTTTCATAGTAGTATCGTTACCTCAATTGTGTTTATTAAACAGCTTCCTTGAAATGCTCCAAAAAATAAATTAAAAAACAAAATCTTATTAGTCATTCTTTCTTCTAGTTTTATTATAAATAATTCAAATTAAGCTTTATGTTGTTTTAAGAACCGATCTAAATCTAGACCACACTCCGTAAAATAAGCCTTAATCCTAATTCTTTTCCCTAGGCGTTCAAAATGCAGAGGAAAAATGTAACTTCCTTTTTTTCTCTCTCTCTCTCTCTCTTAACCATGTCCCCCCATGCATACCTAGGGTTTTGCGGGCACCACTTCACCTTTGATAAGCAATTGCATCTGTTTTGCTTCCCATGAATTGCAATATGAATACAACTTGGTTGAATCATTTGCCTTCTAAGGAAAAGAATTATTTAAGTTTGGTAACAGTTTGCTTTTAATAAAGGTTTTGTACTCTAAACAACCTATTGATCATCTCTTTTATTTTATATATGATGTAAAAGAGCCATGATCCAAGTAAGATGCACAAGGAAAAGTGTTTTAGGGTTTCAATGAGTGCTTGTTGTGTGCTGCTAAAAGGTAAGATGTGATCTTTGTATTGTCTCAATTGTAGTTTGTTAAGGGGCCTAATTGACCACAAAATTAAGCTGATGAAATGATGCTCAAAGAGTTTTTAGTGTAGGATTGCGACCCGGGTTTATCCTATATAGACTCTTGAGAGTTCAAGTACTTACACTTCAATTAAATCTCTTCTTTAATCACTAAATCACGTATTTCACTAAAAATTATATTCCATTCTTTAAAGATTCAATGTTTGGTCTTTATAAAATTTAGAATAGATAGAAATTTTGTGGCTCTAGGGTTGGGGGATAGGTTTAAGGGAAAGAAAAGGTTTCGAAATTGGTATTGTTAATCCTTTGCTAGATTGAGTAGCCTTTGATTGCAAACCTCAACCTCAATGCTCCTATCGAAATCTTTTCCTTGAATTGTATATAATTAGTTTTCCATTAATATAAGAAAAATAAAAATCCTATGAATGTGGTAAATAATTAAATATCTTATTTTCATCATGCATTCTTTCCATAAATCTTAAAACCTTGCTTCCATATGACTTACAAGAGTTTACATGATCAAGAACTCTTAATTATTTTAATTGATAAGGAATTTCTTGACAAGACTTGGGAATATTTTACTTATTGATGCTAGAAAAGAAAATCTTGTTCATCAAAAGAAACCAAGGACTCTTAGCCATAAGTAGGAGAGAGAGCAACTAGGGATGCAACCGGGGCGGGTTCGGGACGGGTTTTTTGAAATCCGAACCCGACCTGAGTCTTTAATGGGTGTCCCAAAACCCGAGAAAAACCCTATCGGGTTTTTTTTGTCAATCCCAAAACCCGACCTGCTAGGATTTAAGCAACCCATAACCCAACCCGACCCGATCCGACTCCAAGATTTTTAATTTTTTTCTTTAAAAAAACAAAAAAAAATTTATTTTAAGTTATTAATGATACAAACACTTATATTGAAAGAATGAATTTTAGACAATAATATCATATAAAATGATGCAAACACTTCATTTCCACTTACTTTCACATCTATATAATATAAATGGGATCCTTGCTTTAGTAACTTAATATTTTTAATTTTTTAATATTTTGAATTTATATCGGGTCGGGTTTTCCCAACGGGTTACATAATAAACCCAAAACCCGACCCTATAACTTATTGGGTTTTTTTTAATCCCAAAACTCGTCCCAAAACTCTATAGGGTCAAACCTTATACGGTCAAAGGGTTTTTAATGGGTTGAGTGGTCGGGTACCCTATAACGACCCACCTCGCTTGCATCCCCAAAAGCAAATAGTCTTTTGCTCTAGGGAAGGAATACATCAACGATTTGAGAGAGGAGACGTGGGGTGGCTCAATTTCTTTTCTCTCTCTCTCCTTGTTGTGATTAAGAATAGAAAAAGAAAGGAAGGAGGGCACCTTAAGGTGAAAACCTATATATGAAATTATTTTATTGTCCTTAATTGTAAAATGAATATATGAGACATTTTAGTTCAAATGTCACTAATGTAGATAATTTAATACGGTATACTTGTTTTAGCGTGTGATGGAGAAACTAAAGAGAGATGTATGAAGTATGATTTTGATGGTAGAGATGTTACTTCTATCATCTTTAGCGTTTCTTGTTACATGAGAGGTATCTTCATTTTAGGCCTTGATGGAAAGACTCACATTTTAGTTGTAACCTTAGATGTATTGGCTTCTTTTAAGATAAATCTTCTCACATAAAATGAGTTTGGGTGCATTGAAAGATTTAAATAGCTTTAATTGCTCAATGCTTTTGGTGCTTTGGATGAATATGAATATAGGGAAAGTTTAAACTTGATAGTTTAAACCTAGGATAATTTGAACATGAGTGGAATTAGGGTTGGCATGGGATAGGTTTGGCTCTTTAGAATCATTTGCCGACCAATATTTTAAAATAAGAGGTAGCGAGTAAGAGCTTCTCGATATTAAATAAATTAAAGAACTTAAATTCTTGAATAATTGTTTGTGGCTAAGGCAATTGAAGAACATAAGATTCTAAAACTATATTTTGCCTTTTGTTTTACACAGTTTGTTTTAGTTTAATAGCACATAATTAATGGTGGATTGTGTTACGTATCTTTCTTTCATTGTTAAGGCATATTGCTTACCAAATAAGTAGGGATGTATACGATTTGGTTACCGGTTAATGACACCATTTTTGAATCGAGCTAAAACTGATCGGTTTTTAATATCATAAACTTAAATTGGTCTGTTATTAGTGGCTAACTATTTTTTAATATTTTTTATTTTTGATTTTTAACTATTCAACATAATGGTTAACCAAAAGACGTTCGTAAACTGTATTTTTAGTTATAACCATGAAAAATTGAACCATTTTGTTTTATAATTACATTAAAAAAATTGCAAATAAACAAATCACATAACTACAAAACCAACATATAAAAAATATAAGCTTAATACAACATTACATTTTCTTCTCAATCCAAATTACAATACAAAAACAACATAATAATTAAAATATAAAAGTTCCAATTACAACATCTCTCAAATTATAATAGATTTTAGGGTTTTTATCTTTGTCTATATATATATTTTCTAAAAAATTAATTATATGTCTATACTATATATAATATACTTATAAATATTGAATCGGTTAATCGTTAATTGTTGGTTTCTGATGATTACACCGAAACCAAAATTGAAAAAAAAAAAACCGTAATCTTAAATCGAAACCGACAGATTGGTTAACCATATTTTTTGGATTGGTTTTCTGATTTCATTCGGTTTTTTTGTACACCCGTACAAATAAGTATTATAATATAATACATAGCATACAATGAGGTCAAAATATATATTAGTAGCATTTTGTGTTATTTAACGTGAAACACCCTGTGTTGAAGCCCATCTATTAAAAAGAGTACTTATCAAATGAAGTCTAATAAAAACTAAGTCTAAATGTAAATACAAAGAATTGAAAGTCCAGTTTAGTATCACATATAGCAAATTATAAATTGACATCTTAAACTACAAAAATGTCAAAGCTAAACTTGCGCTATAATATTCACATTAGTCTTAAACAAAAGAAGAAAAAAAAGGAAAAACTCTAAAGTTTAGGGAATTTACAAATTCAGCCCTTAAACTTTCATGTATATGTGGATTCAATCCCTAAACTTTCAAAGTGAGCTTTTTGACCGCTTAAATTTTTTAAAATTATCATAATTAAGGATAGTTAATATTTTCCATGAATTTGGGAGGGTAAATCTACACACAGATGAAAATTTTGGAGGGTAAATATGCACATAGGTGAAAGTCGAAGGGAGCATTTTGCAACTCCCTCTGTTTTGTTTTAATGAAAAATGTTACGTGTCCTTAACTGTGCTAATTTTTGAAAGTTTAAGGGGCTAAAAAGCTTAATTTGAAAGTTTTAGGGGTAAATCTACACATAGATGGAAGTTTAGGGATGGATTTGCAATTTGCTCCTAAAGTTTTGCTATGTAACCTAAGCCTATTGAATGTAAGACGTATTTATTTATTTCTTTTTTTAAAGTTGGTGAATTGTAAGGTAGCTTGAAAGAATGGATCTAGAACTAAGGTTAAATGGTACTTTAAAGAAGATAGATGATGCAATTTGAAAAGTGCACATTCCGTGTTTTTACCCATACGTTTTGCCTAGTTCATGTTTTTACTTTATTCTTTATATATTTTAATAGAATAAATTACTCTATAATGCGTATACTCTTACAGTGTGTCATGTTTTGAATGGTACCTAAACATGTCAATTTACCACATATAATATCAAGACTTAGGAATGACTACCTTAGTCACGCGAAAGTCTTGGTATTACATGTAAGGTGTCTAACACGACAATAGGAGACACTTTTGGGAAGTGTGGTCTAAGTAAGTAATATTGAATATACAAGAATCTAGAAATAAAAATAGATCATAATAATAACAATTAAAAATCTATTACATGATTCTTAGGAGCAGACCCTTGCTAAACTCCAAGGATCGAAATAACTAAGAGTCTTTACAATAACTTAAATACTACATCAAAAGATTTTAAAGGAATTCTAGTCTAATTCTTCAAGTAGATTTCCTTCAAAAGCTCCCAAAAGAAAACTACGTAGATATGAAGAGACCTTAGGTACAAGAACAGTGTTTCTATGAATACAAATATCTATGGGGCATAAGCTTTACGAGTTTAGTGAGTATAATCCCAATAATCATACTTAAAACAAAATAACAATCAAGTTTATTTGACAAGTAAATGTAATGCAATAAGCACGTGAGCATACAAGACATATGATTTTCCAGGAATCATATGTTGAATGAATTATGCCCTTCATTCGAGGTTAGGTATTCCGGTCCATTACGGCCATTACTTTTTTAAAAATAATTTTTATAGATCTTACTGGCTCTTATTCACCATAAAAAATATGTAGTTATTACCGGCTCTTACTAGCCATCAATTTATGTAGTTTTTACCGGCTCCTCTCGCTACATACATAATACACCGATTATGCCTACCACCACTATCATACACTTGTCCCACCAATTGTACAATAGCAAATGCAATGTGACTCAACTTATGAAGTGCATGCATCAGCTTTTGTTTAGAACCTAGCCATTATATTTCAATTTCTTGCAAGTGACCAACTAATTTCAGACACTTCAACATGCCAATAATCATACAATTTATTACAAATAATTTGTGGCTTAATATGCTCAATATTCTTTCAACATATCATAAACACATGCATCTTCAATTTTATCTTTTCTTAAATCTAGTATAACTAATTTACAAGCACAAGCATGAGCATGGGAAGTAGACTCACTCGGCCATGATGATACTCCCTAGTCGAAGTAGTCATTGTGGTAGTATACGTCCTCCTCCGGTTCCTAAACAAAGGAAATACCCATAATGAGTATTCCATGGAATTTCTAGTCAAAACTTCTAACTCTATTTTCTAGTTGCGTAAAATTCGTATAGGTGGAAATTCCAATTTAAAATGACATAACTTGCTCATTTTAACTCGGAATTTTGCATATAATGTATCGTTTTTACCTATTCGAAAAGATCTATCCGTTTCTAAGGTTATTTTTATCATAAAAAGTCGTCTCGGTTCCAAAACCGTAGGTTACAGATTTACCACAAAAATTCTAGTTTTCAAAACTTAAATTTGCAAACTTTTCTTTATCCAAAAATACTTGTACCAAAACATAGATATTATTATAGTTGGAAAAACCTTTAGAATATATATATATATATATATATATATATTGACTCATATGCATGGATTTAATGAAGTTGTCTCAACCATGATTTTTGTAAAAGCAATGTTTTCTAGAAATTTGGAAAAGCAAAACTTTGAAAATTTCCACTTAGCTTGTTGAAAATTTCTTAAATTATTTTAAGTGAGTATTTTCCCCTTTTAATTCTATTTCCTTAGTCTTTCAAATTTCTAAAAAAAACGATTTTTGTCTTTCTAAGTTTCTTATAACTTAATTTCTAGAGGTTGAGACGGCAGTTTCTAAATACTATTTGAGAGTAGTTAAAATTTATCTAGTTTTACATTTTCTTAACCGTTCCTAAAGTTTATTTCATTTGATTAAAATGATTTCCTAAATTGTTTACTAACTTTATTCTTTAAGAACATTTTATCCTTATAAAAGAAACATTCTTGGTGTCAAACTAGTCTATTCCTTTATATTTTAGAGTATTGGTGAACTTTTTTAATGAAGTTTAGTAAAACTTTTGTCAACTAAGAATTTGAAATTTTAATTTTTAAAGAAAACATTTTCACTTTATGGTTTTGTAAAGTGTATGTATGATATATCTACTTTATATTATCTAAAATCCCTGTGTTCTTTGGTTACTTAAAAACTTATGATGAACTCCTATAAATTTTTGGAAAAGATTTGCTAAGATAAATTCCTAAGTCTTTATGGGAAAAATCATTTCTTACATGATAAAATTTATTTTGGAAAAGAAATCTATCTGCTTTTTATTTAAGAAAATCTTTCCCTTTTATCTTGTTGAGACAATAATCAATATGCTCATGCATGATCATGAATATGTAATATGAAAATATGAAATATGAAAATATAAGAAAGACATGATAAACAATATAATAAACAAGTTAATATATCAAGTATTAGGAACTTTAGCTTTCATCAAGGTAACCTGGTCAAGTATTGGAGCCTTAACTTCATCAAGGCAACTAGAGACTAAGAATAGATTCGTCCCAAAAAGTGCAAAAAAAAAAAAAAAAGCAATAATAATTGTAAGTTAGAGATAGTTAGTGAGCATTAGGCTCTAAAAATATATAGATATACATATACTTAATAATATATATAGGGTTAGATTAGAGCATAATAACAACAATAATATCATTAATAATCAACATAAAAAAATTTGAATTTCATGTACAAGAACAAAACATGAACATGTTGTTGCTTTTACTACTCATATGAGTTTCAAAACAACACTATGGTCATGCTAGTTACATGACATGAGTAAATAAAATAAGGATAGGAGTTTTACTTAAAATGTTTATGTGTAGGAAGAAGGGAGTGAATGTATGGCTATGTGATTAGTGAGAAATGGTAAACAGATTGTGTATAGAGAGAAATTTTGTGAGTATTTGGTGCAAGAGAGTTTGGTAAAGGAAAATTTTTGTGGAGAGAGTTGTGGAGTGAATTTGAGAGAATTTTGTTATGTGTAAAGATGGTGTGAAAGAAGTGAGGGAGATGGGATATTTATAGTTGAAGATAGAGAGAAATTAGATGTAATAAAATAAATTGAAAAAACATAAATTGATGAAGGAAGAGAGAGGGGGCACTAGCCACTATTGAGAGGAGAGAAAGAGTGAATTATTTTTGTTGTTTTGTAATAAAAAGTAATAAAGATGTGAAATATGGTTGATGTGAATGTGTATTGGAAATGAAAAAAGTAGAAAAATAGATATATAGGTAGTAAGAATATGTTGCAAGGTAAAGTAGAAATGAATGAATGGAATGAATAGTAGTATAGGATAATGAATAGTAAATAAGACTAATAGTGTACCGGTAGTAAAGAAAATATGCGTATAAATGCAATATCTGTTATTTTTAGTTATCAAAAAATTACGAAACTGATATTTTTTAAATCCTTGTATTATTTCGGTCCTAATGGTGTTATCAGAATATTTTTACTATTTCAAGCCCCGATATATGCTTTTCGAGAGCTGATCCCGTTCGGGTTTGAACGACACTCAAAATTCGCGAATTTGATATTTTTACGCTTTCTTATATAATTATAAACTATTATCATTAATTATTTCAACTTCGTTGTCTAGGGCTGAAGAACACATGAATGTCAGATCTAAATTCTATGGTTTGTTCTAGCCTTTTTTTACCGTTAAGGTTTCCGGTTGACTTTTAATTTTAAGATTAAGCTTAAAATAAATCAAAATTTCAAGGGTTTACAGGGTGGTTGGGAGTCTAGTATTTAAGACTTTGTAAACCTTATATTAAAGAATTCTCTCAAAAAGCCTTTTTTTTATTGATTCTTCTAATTATGGCAAACATCTCTTGAATTTCAATTAACCGTATCTTCATATCAATTAATCAAATTAAAAACATCATTTGTTTATAAATCATCATATCAAATTATAGTAAGCATACTTCAAGTTAATCTATTGGTGTCATCATATCCTTTAGATTAATTTGTTCATATTCGTTTATTTTTTTTGTTTAATTCAAAAAACCCAAAAATACCAAATATATTTTAAATTTCACTTTTTTTTTAGATTTATACTTTGATGTGTTAAACTCATATATGGCCATTACCTATAGCAAGTTGAACGACCTACCAATATCATGTCTTCATAAGTTACTTAACTAGCTAGGTCATTTTTATTTATTTAGTAATTTAATTTAATATGTAAAACATCCTATATTAACGTAATAAAATAAAAATATAATAAGAAATAAAAATAATAAAAAAGATTATACTAGCTCTTAAAAAAAAGATATCACTAGTGATTTTAAGATAAATAAAAGAATATCTTCCCAAAGAATAAACTGAAACCTAAAGAGTAGTTGATGACTCATTTTATCTATATTATAAAGGATATTTTGTGTTTTTTTCTACATTATTTAAGATGAAGATTGGTTGTTATTAGTATTTATTTTGCAATTATTTTTATTATAGGGATTTTAAGAGGAGATATGAAAATTAAAGACAATTTATTTATTTGTGAAGATAATTGAAGATTTGGAGGACAAGTTAATTATATGCCTTGAAGGAGATTTGTAAGAGGAAGAATTTGTAAGTTATGGAAGCATAAAGAAGAATAATTGGAGAGCTTATCAAGAATGCCGAAGATATATCAAATTTGGATTCTTTTAGTGAGCACAGGTAGAAACATGCTTGTGTTCTGGATGTGTACTTTTTGAACTTATTTGATTTAATTTATTTTGTGTATTTTTGTTAGCCTAAAATTACTATTTTAAGGCTTGTTATGGAAGTGTTTTTGTGATGTTTTGATGGAGATAATTATAGGAGGTTTTTCATATTTGTTTAAGAGTGAGAAGAGTATAGAAGACATCCATTAGAAAACTTGATAAATTCTTTCAACATCAATCGACTGAGTTTATTCCATTAATACCATCCTTTATTTTTTTCTTTGTTAATATTATTGTTTTTGCTTTGAATATGACAAGTGATACTATGTTAGTGATGAATGTGATTGAGTAATTTGTTTAATATTAGGTGTAATAGCCCAAAGGAACTATGTGAATAAGAATGCTATGATTCAATTGAATTAGATAAAGTTACATCTAATCCCAAGTATGAACGACTTGACTTTGTTAAGTTAAGGTAAAACCTAACAGAGGAATTCACAGAGCGGAGGAATAACTAATTAGCAAGTATGTTACTTGATTAGAGTGCTTCAATTTGAGTTGATGATACAATATTAGCGATTGTGGATCTGAATAATCTCTATCGCAATCTTCATTAGGAATTTTTGCGATGCAAAATAATGGGTTTTGGTAGTGAAGCATGATACTTAAGTTTGATTAAATAAATGATATAAATTATTATTTAATTAAGGATTAGTAATATTATAACATCAATAATGTATAATTGATAAAGTAAAAAGCAACCATTGGTAATTTTTTGATCTCCTTGTAGGTTCACACTTGGTTTCATTAGCTATACTATATTTTATGATAGGTGTGCTACTTACTCTTGATTGATCACTAGTCCCCCTTACCTATATGTATAAATGTCTTCTCCTCCTTCTCAATCGTTCTAACAAAATTTGTCTTGCCACATTGTGAAGAAGAGAAAATATAATAAATTACAAAGCAACAACAAACCTCTAACCTATTCTCTACTTTTGAAATTTGTAAGATTATAATGTCTATAATGAAGATCTATAACAATGAACTAAAACTCTAGAATCAAACCTAAGAACAAGTATAATGAAAATGGATTACAAATTCTTAAAATTTATAATTGTCATGATAACCATAAATTGATAAATATAAGGGAAGGGTTTATGATAGTAAAAGAATCAATAGGTTATAGATTGATGATAATACAATGAACCATAGAATTTGTAACGCCCTGATTTTAAAGTCATTTACAAGCTGCCATGTCTATATAACATATAGACGTGCAAAGGATCAGAACCTACTAATCATCACGATATATACCATTTACACTTCCAACACATACATATTAATACTCTAGATTCACAGTTAGAACATGAGTACTTCATTACAACAACTATAGAAAATCCTACTTCCTGCATAAAGATAGGAAAGGATGGCTTATAGAGTCCATCTAAACACACACACATAAACTAACAGTTGGGTCTTTGCCCTAACATGCTAATTAATACAGGGATAACAACCACATAATATAATAGGAGTCTCTATCTCCTGGAATATAATATTTTATGTCTAAAAGTCCGCTAGATAATCCTCACCACTAACATCCTCTCCATAGTCCTCGATAATGTCATATCCAAATAAGTCAAAAGCCTTAGGGGTTCCGTTTGTACCTGAAAAAGATGAAGGATGAGTCAAAGCCCAATACGGTATACCAACAAGCACATGTGTGTACAAACAATGATAAACTTACATACATCATAATCATATGAATGAACAAGCAACCATTTAATCATCTTTATCCTTGAGTTTAATACTCAATAAAGGGATAACTTAGTATCCTGTATTACACATAAATATTTATATGTGTATATATATTGGTTATTGGGTACTCCCCAATAACTATGACGATGATACAAACTAGATCTACCTAAATCATTTTCATATACAACTCCACTCCTGGATAACGCCACACATGGATCATCGGGTTGCTGCAGTAATAGCGTGGACACTCTCCACCTATTATCAGTAGCCACACACAAGCAATACACTCATCATTAAGTTGGATAGTTAAATTAGTCGAGTTTCTATCCTAAATAAACACAAGCAACAAACAAAGTATACACGTACCTAGATAGTTGATTCAACTTATTCTACTTGATAGAAAACTCTAACCAAGATTTTTAACACACAAAGGTGTTTAGACTCTTTATATTTCTCAACTTGTTTCTAAATAAAATTCTTTAGACTCCTTTCTCTCATTTTAATGTTAAAACGGTATTTTTATAATATTTTTGCATATATATATACGTTGATAATTTAAATTGTAACAAGAAAATAATGAAAAGTAGTTATCAATTGATACTAACAAGTTCTCCATTTTTTAGAGTAATAATAAACCTTAAAGAAGTCAATTGAACGAGTTTTAAGTGTTTTTGATAAGGATAAATCAAGTTTTGGAAAAAAACTATGTTGTACACAAGCTATGTACAAGGCTATGTAGATACTCATTGTATATGGCCATTTTACATTTGTTGTGAAGGCAGATCATGTAGAAGACAAAAAGTAGGCAGAAAGCATTTTTAAAGTACACGACCTTCTACACAGGATATGTAGAGAGGTCGTGTAGGATGCAAAAAGAAGGCAGAACGTATTTTTGAAGTACATGACCTTCTATACAGGATATGTAGAGAGGTCGTGTAGGATGCAAAAAGAAGGTAGAACGTATTTTTGAAGTACATGACCTTCTACACAAGTCGTGTATGAGGTCATGTAGGATAAAAAATAGGGTTTTTAACGCAATTATCACAAACCATCGATTTTCTTCGTTTCCAACGTTAAGAACATGACCAATGATTCACACTTAACCTTTCTTCAAAACCTAAACACCCATATCAACAAATCTTACATAAGGATTGAATCTTGCATGTAATCATCATGTTACCTTATCTCAAATCTCTCAATCCCTTTTCTCTCTTGCTTTCTGAAAGTTTTTCCTTTAAAACTTCTTCAAAATTCCCCAATAACTCGTTTCTTCCAGATGGAATCTTGCCGTTACATCGATATGATAAGAAATTATTATTCCCACAAATACCTTCTTGAGAGCAAGAAGAGAAGAGAGGAAAAGAAGGGAAAAGAAAGGGAAGAAAATCATTACTTACTATGTTATCTTGATGAATTTTCTTCAAGAAGTTTCAAAAGTTTGATAAGGGAAAGAATAGAAAAGCTCTGCAAAACACGTAAAAGAAATGAGAGGAGGAGAAGGCGGTTACTTATATGTTTTCAATTGCCAAGATTTCAAAAGATTTGAAGATAGACACGTTTACCACTATTTTAAAACAATAAATTACTGTCTTGTCCCTCTTTAAATAACTAAAACATATTTATTGTTATTTTTTTGATATGGTTACTTCATAATTATTATATTAGAAATGCATTAAGGTATAAACACATCACAACCTAAAGAAATTTTTGAAAATATAAATTAGAGTTTCATACTACTAATTGAATTAGGACTAGATATTAATTAATTGATAAATTAGGAAGAAAAGAGAAAGGCAAAGAGTATGATTAAATCGCTGGCAAATGGAAGTAACACATTAAATATAGTAAACTTTAACCAAATAAAATTAATAAAAAAATATACAAAAGGGCCAGCTTGGAGAAGTCACCTAGGCTAACCACCTCAAGAGCTATTGCCCACTTATTTGCTAGGTATTTTGACCCACCTATAAGTTGGGTTAATTGCCATTCCTCTCAAATTGATCTATCCTAACCCATCTTCTTTAACCTTGGAAAACCACCTTAAAATTTATGTAAGACGACTCCTAAGCACTTATGGGAAGAAATATTAAGTCACATTAAATAAAACTAAAAAAAATAAAATAGTTGATGAAATCAATAATATGATTTGTTTAATTTTATTATAGAAACTAAAGGTCATACAAAACAAAGATGGCAAGTTAAATATTAAAGTAATGAGTAGCTTTTGCTTTATGGTTGTGCTTGCTTAGATAGTTGTTATTAAAGTAATGGGTGCATTAGACTTTGAAGATTATAATTGGTTTACACTTCCAAAACCGGTCTCCTAGATATGTGGTTTATTATCTATTATTGGGAGCCATGAGGCTCACAAGCTCATAAAACTATATAAGTCCACGTCCACCCTTTATAAATTCGTCTCTAAAGTGTTGTACTTGTGCACAATGTGCTAAGATGTTTTTATGTATTTATAAATATTATTAATGAAAGGCAAGAATTTATTATATATGTATACTTATTGCTCACATACGCATATATATAACAATAAAATCCTATGAATTGCAGAATGTTTGGAATAATAATGAGGTATATTATTAGTGGAAATTCCATAACATCATATTATTAGAGTTGTCCCTAAATAAATATACACTTAAGGGGATTTAGATATTTAGACCAATAAGTTATACAATTTAGGTCATTATCCTAGGTTTAGGAAAAGATATCAAGTTATACAAATGGGTGCCTAAAGTTAAGTGGGTACATTGGACACTATCCGAAGCTACAACATGTTTAATGTCATTGATCCTTTCTCTATGTGAGCAAGTGTAAATAATCTTTAAACTTGAAATTTTCATATATTTTATATGTGGAATGTCACATATATATGTGAATGTGTGTGTTATGAGGCTCTTATTTTCCCAAGAGCTGTTATTTAACTAAAGTTAGCCAGTAATACAAAGATTAGATATTTCATACTTCCATGTGTATGAATACCGCTAGAGGGATTATATTTAAGTTGTTGTGGTGAATAAAATTAAAAAAAAGGCACAGTGAGTCTTAAATCTCATTTGAACTTCATCTTACGAGGAGACTGTGTTAGCGTTATAACAAAAAGTTTTTTTCTTATAATTTCTCATGGCTTGTTATTCCATGGATTTTGGTATAGATTTCGTAAAAATTTTCCTTTGATCTATGATCTACAAAACCAACCATAAGGGGCATATATGGCCACATCTTCATAAAACCAGTCTCTGTACATGTGCGAATGCTACATTGATTATATCAGTTTGCAGGTGATATGGCATATACACTGTATGTGATTATATGGCATTTCTTTTCATTGGGTTTTGCTCACCTCGACAAGAAACTTTTTTAAGGCTCAAGGTTTATGTGCCTTATAGAGGCACATGACAGACTATGCTGCTATGTTGCCCTTTGAATTCGAAGCATGCAGTGTAGATAATTGATTATTAAATGATATCTCAAACCTCTTGGTGTGTTTTCTAAAAATTAACACCTAAATTGTGAAGTTCAAATGCTTTAAGACTAATATATCTATTTCTTTTACTGTCATTCGATAGTTTATTTCCTAATATTTCATTTCTAAAATTAAAAAGATGAATGTTATAGGTTATGTCTTTGTTGCATCCTAAAAAGAAGAAAAAAAAAAAAAAAGAAAAGGAAAAATAAATGAAATAAAATAAAAGAGGAGTTGTTGCTTACGGAAGTTACTAATTTTACCCAACTAATATCTTATTGTCATTGGAAATAGAATCTCCGACAAAAAGAGAATTTTGGATAGGCCTTTTTTCCCTTTATTTGAAATACAATGTTGAAATAATTAAATAGACAACTTTGTCCATAAAGGATAATAGTACTTGGTATTATTAGTTTTTTTCCCCTCTTTTGGAAAATTAGAAAGGTTCATGCATGACTGGTAGAAAAGTCCAACTGAGATCATGAACCTAAACAATACTACATGAAACTTCTAAATTTGATATGACATCGGGTAAGTTGAAAAAATGAGTTATCTTTGGCCAGGAGGTTGAAAATATTAAGTTTGAAATTAAAAATGCATAAGGTTCAAGTGTGGTTCTAACTTTTTTGAGCAAGGTCCTATTGAGTATTATAGTAATTTCAAAAACTTGCAATAAGATCCATTTTGCCCAAATATTCAGGGACATAATTTGGAAGATAAATAAATAAAAATCATGAAAGATAAAAGTGATGACCAACCAACCGAATATTCTTTATTTTTCTTCCCTTCTAAAGTTTTTACTAATCCTCACCAAAAAGAAATTCTTATATTTAGATTCTTGCTAGATAATGAGTAAACTGCCTGAAGCTTAATGATAATTGCATGGCCTGTTTAGTTTGTCGTTTTTAGGTTGTTTTGATATTTTATTTTTATTATTTTTAAGCAAAATGTTTATAAAAATAGATATAGATGAAAAATAAATATTTTTACTAATAAACAGATTAAATAGATAAAATATAAAAAAATACATATAAAATACGGATTCAGATTAGATACAAATAAAATATAAATAAAATAAAAAAATTTAAACGTACCCCACTTGACTTCAAAATGCTGACCGACCTTTTAATGTATTTTCAGCATTTTCTAGGCTTATCACAATGGGGGCATTTTCATTTTATTATCCTGAGTGTGAACAGATGTGAAATGTGAACATAATATGTAAATGGATATCAACGCGTTATGCCGTGGAACTTTTCTTTCAGGGGTATGCTGACCTCGTAAGTCACATATTGAACGATCTTATGGGGCCCAACTTCCACTCGTTCTTGTCTCATTAATTCAAGGGGAAAAATAGGGAGGATGGAAATGGATAGGTTTGCTGTACCGGCTGCCTTTTTAAGAACTGAATTGATTTTTGGTTTTTGTTTTTTTTTTTTTTTTTTTTACATTTTTATTTATTTGATAATTTAATTAATCATTTATTTTTTGTCTTAGGAATTTGAAAGAAGAAGATATAGTGATGTGTATATATATATATATATATATATATTCTTTTAAAATGATTGCCTTATAACTTGCTTTGAACCTTTTTAAGAACATAATTTCCTGGGTGGATGTTGGATAGGATATTATAATGTCTTGTTAGAGATTTTGTGTCGGTTTATTCTTAAAATTTTGGTCCCACTATCAACTGATCAATATAATAAGTGTTCTTAAACTTTATAATCCTTGCAAATTACTTTTATAAAATATACCTAATCTGTATCTAGACTATATATTCTATTTTTTGCAGTACACCTCTTCTTGCTTTCATTTCTATAATTATAGATTTTCCCTTTTTGATCAATTTAATTGGATAGGCTAGGACACCTTCATTCCTTACACCACTTTGTTATGGATCCAGTGCAGATTTACTATTACAAGTCACATTACGTACAATCTAAACTTTCATACCTATAATGGAAGTTAAAATGTTATGCCCACAATTCCCATAGTTTGACAAAACCCGACTCTCATCAACCAACTCTTGTCTAGTAGCCATTTTGGATGGAACAATGAATATAAGAATCTAACCACTTTTAAGTAATAACATGTATTGCTTTGTAAGGAAATCGGTTTACTCATTAACTAGAATTGCTCAAGTTTGGTGATGGGGATGGACCTTCAAGAATCACCTATCCAAGACTCTCATTTATATTTTATATAGATGTAGAGAACCTTCTTTCCAACAATCATATAAGATTCATCATTTGTTACGACTCTTTGATGTAATTTTTTTTCTTGAACATCGCACTTACTACTAAATTCAACTTTGGTATTGATAAACTGAATTAATCTACCCCGTTTCATCTTTTTCACATCGTGCTTGTATTTGGGGTAAATAAGGATGATGTTTCCGGTGACTATACAAAAACCTAATGTTAATTATATTAGGAGGTTGTTTGTTCTAGTTGGAGCTTTCAAATTTTTCACTTCTAATTGAATCGAGCAACTAATCATTGATTGTTTTAATTATTTTACACCAAGTAAGTTTTGTTTGATCACATTGGTAAAGCGCTATTGTAGAATGAAACAAGACAAACAACTAGGTAAAAAGACAAAAATATCACACATAAATTAATGTGAGAAATCCCAAAATAGTGAGGGTGAAAAATTATAGGAAGAGTGTATATAGATCTACTAATGCAACAATACAAATGTGATGGTTCTCTCAACAACTTGGAGTAATGCTTTATAATTGAGTACCTTATGATTTACATAGTTCTCTCACTTCTCTACTAGTTGACCATCAAAACACACCCATGCACACATGAGTGCAGATGCACACACACACATAGATGCACATGCTCATATGTGCGTACTCACACAGGGTACAACAACTTCAAAATTTAACACTTAATAAGTTATTTAGGCACTAGTAGAAAGCAAGATAGAAAAATGTCAGAGATCTATGACTAACAAAGAGTTAACTAAAGTCTTATTAGTCAGATAAAAGGTAGGTCTAGTACTAAGATAAATGCCTATCCACTATAATCACTTGGTAGTCAAATAGGACCCCAAAAAGTTGATTGTAGGATTTTAATAGTCAATTCTCCCCTGCCGTTATGCCCTAGCTTTATATCCTTACAATTTTATCTATTTTAGCACTTTTGAATCTTTTGTAATTTCAAAATCATAGAATAAATCTTTACGTTACTTAGAATTTGCGAAAGTTAATGCAAGCACAACTCAAACTTCTTTAACCTTTACTCATTTATTTTAGTCTTGTTGATTGCTTGACAATAAGATATCTTATACACCACTCAACTATGAGCACCATCATCTTATATCATCCATTTACTCTAAAAACACAAGTGGGTTTATCAACTTGGATTCAATAGCCTCGACACTTGACAATTAATAGTATGCACAGGCAGTCACCAAGTACTTTACAGATGTCCAGACTCTACTATTCTCTAAGCTCTCCATCAATTAATTGAATACTCCTTAAAACTCTCTTAATTTAGTTTCCTTTAAAATTATTTAATTTAGACCCTTTATGATGCCCATAAGGAGTGAAATATACACTTTCATCTCATGGTAAAATAACCAATCGATGTCTTCATAGTTAAATGCAAGATCATCTACCACAAGATCAAAATCTTCCACCATTGCAGAAGTAAGTTATAGATCTTAAGTTCTCACAGAGCTATTGCATCTCTACAGGATGGATCTCACAATGCTTTTGTGACCCATATAAGTCCAATTCAATT
Source organism: Combretum micranthum (assembly GCA_024138025.1). NCBI lineage: Eukaryota > Viridiplantae > Streptophyta > Magnoliopsida > Myrtales > Combretaceae > Combretum > Combretum micranthum. Next base: position 296,453 of record JAMXBD010000628.1, on the reverse strand, counting down.
AAGGTTTAAAGCAAAGAGGTCAAATCTAAAATATATCCTACATTTTCCATAGTGTCAATTTACCTAACACTTAAGTTAATTAGGATTCTAATTACATTAGTAATCTCCAACTTCCTCTTGTTTCTTATTTACACACAACTACTCCATAAAGGCTTGCCAGTATGAAATCAATCGCCTTTATAATATAGATGGAGTACACTCTCATAACTTAATGTTTGTCATAAACCAAAAACAACCTACCATCTTCTAGCTTAGATACTATTATAATAGCAACTGTTTTATTCCTACTATTTTACATTTAGCATCTCTTGACTCTCTTGCATGCGATGTAAGCATAACATTAGCATTTACAGTTCTCTTTATAATAAACACTATCACTAGTGTTGTTAGTTCAAATCTAGTAAAGGTGAAGATGATTGTTAGGCTTGGACTTATATGTTAGGCTTATAAAACAAAATACATTTAGTGGTGCATAAGAGGATTATCTAGCGTGGTTACTCCGATGTCTAAGTTAGTTTACATTCCAAAGATGTGAAAGTTAGGATAAGTATAGGGATATTAAAGTGATGTTATCTTGCAAATGGTGCATAATGGAGGTACATATAATAAGCAGATTATAGACGGTTATGCACATCATAAGATCATGAAATAGTGCATAGTTAGCGACGGAAATTAGGGACATGAGATGGAGCCGCTAATCCATGTTTAATCATACTCTTGAGTGGTATTGGTAATGGTTAGAAGGAATGTGCCAAGTGACCTTGGCTGGGGACTTGTCTAGCTATAGTGTTTTGCAGGATGGCTTCCTATGCTAAGGGAGTTGAAATTCCTATAAGGTTTGGAATTTAGTTGGAGTAGGTTGAGCTTAGATAAACAATGGGTAAAACTGAGCTTGGGAAGCTCGTGATCTATATTTGATTATCAATAGTTAGATTTTAGTTAATCTTTAGCAATTACGTGATTTGCATTTACTGTAAACCCCGAGAATTTTCATACTAGTAAAAAAAATAAATACAAATATAAAAAATAGAAGGTCAACTTAGGACTCAACAAAGATCTTAGAATAAAACTACGAGTAGTTATGAATCTATATATAATTTCAAACCATAAAATATAGTTCTTTAGATAGTAATAGATACCAAAGACAGGATTACGTAGTAGGCATTGAAAATTCAAAATATAGAAATGATTAAGTTAAGATTTCAAGTGCACTAGAAAGTAAATAATCAATAAAGCTTATAGTTAGGAAATGAAATTTAAGGATGAACTATTAGGGTTATAAATACATAATGGAAACAAAAACATATCCATAACTAACAATCTAGACTCTAAATAAATATTTAGATTACACCATTGTTCTAGTTAGAGAATTTTGAAGCTCTTAGAGACTGAAAACAAAAATTAATCTATTAAGCTTATAAAACCCTAATCACGTGAGATAAAACCCTAAAAATAATTAATTGCATAAACTTTAAACTCAAAATTGAGCTAAAAGATAATCTAGAAAATTTATAAAAGCTTTAAATAAAATCTTGGGGATAGACTCCTATCATTAATATATTTATACTCATTTAAGTTAATAAACTATCCTAAAACTAAGATAATTAACTAGTTAAGTTAAAATTATAATTTTATGAAACAATTCGATGGAAATAAGCTAAGATTTACAACTGAGATTACCTTGAAATTGTGGCAGCCGAATTTTTGAAGAAAATAGATCAAAAAAAGCAACAAAAGTTAAAGAAAATGTGATTAAAACCAATCAAATATGTCCAACAAAACAACTCATTTAATATAGTAAGACTCATGCAGAGCAAGTTGGATTTTTGATGGAAAATTTCTTCCTCTTGGTCGAAATCCTCATAGGAATTGCTGCCTTCAATTTCCTTACAAATATAACTCATTAATGAACAAGGAAACAACATACTTAAACCCACCTTGAGCAGCCAAACTTCTTCTCTTTTTTCACCGTAAAATACAAACATAGCCAGCAACACAAACGGGCCAACTCAACTTCACTAAACAAGCTTCAAATAAACACAACACAAACAAAGTGAGTAGCAAAGGTAACATAAATTCGTTTTTAATTAGTATACAAATAAAACATTAGCTTAAGTAATGTTTTTGCTAATCCTAAGATTTTTTCAAACCAAGAGAAGGGGGATAATATCATCACAACAGCTCAAATAAGGTAATATTTAACCTTAAACCTTATTTATACATTATAAGATGTGAAGAAGCTAGGAAATCAAAAGTTACGATGATTATGAAATGTTATATGTGTTAGTATGTCATGAATAATAGTTAGAGATTATGCAAAAACACTCGAAATAGCTAAAACACTAAGTATAATACTTATATAATATAAGAAAAATAAATTTCAAACCAGGAAGAAATGAGAAAGATGATGAACAGTGCCTACACTGGCCTAACATTGGTGCTGCACGTAGCTAAGGCTGACAACATAAGTGGATAGGCCAGTGGCCTTTGAACCAGCTTGCACTAGATGAAGCTACATAAAATTTGTTACGTGTAAATTTACATGAAGGCTAGCGGCGTATATGAAAAAGTTGGCGGCCAACATGCCAGTGTTCCATGGAGAGAAGTTGCATAAATTCTGATTTGTGTGTACATCGACGGTCTGGGATTCAACGCCAGCGATGTTAGTGCTGGCGTGCGTCCAAAATTTTCCTGGATGAAATTTGTTTCTTCTGTCATAGCAGTGTGTGTGTGTGTGTGTATAAGAGAAACAAAACATTATAGTTAATTAATAAATATTAATACTTTAAGATTAGTATGTTTAAATATTTGTTAAGTGTTAAACTATAATAACCTTTATAAATAAGAAACACTTTTGTATATTAAACAGAAGATTAGATTATGATAAGTATGTTATATGGGTAAATATATAAGAATGGAAAATGTGAAAAAACAATAATTAAGAATAATGTGATTCCCATAAATAATAGATAATAACATAAAATGAGATCAAGAGAAACATGATGAAAATGAATGATAAAAAATAAATTTTAGTTATGATAATGGGATCAAACTGAAGAATGATATAAAAATAATTTTCATGATAATAATAAAAACCTAAATTGTTAAATACAAACTCTATAATTATCCGAAAAAAATAAAATATTTTAAAAGCATTAGCTCTCGCTAAAAAATAATTTAAACAAGATAATATAGATCTAGAAAAGATAAAGACTGATTTTAGGACAGTTAGATAACTAATAGGATTTATTTATACATATATATCTGATTAGTAATTGTTTATTTGTTCAATGGGTGATATTGATCAATTATTGGATCTTCTTGAAGACTATTATGACTAATCAACATGAATAGGTGAGTCACTTAGGTCTATTATACTGTTTGTGTTTGTAACTAGTGGCATATGTAATGTAAAGATAATAATATGGTTGATGTGAAAATCTGTTGAGTATGTGATGTGAGCTGTTTGTTTATGTTGACAAACTAAGATAATAAAAGTGGTCATACAAATTGTTTGATGATTTGAGAAATACATGATTTTGTTGTGTTGTAAAGAACAATCACCATAAACCTGATTTAATAATTATTGGCTTTATAATTAAAACAATCACGTATTACACGAAATGCATAATTGCATATTTTCTAAAAGTGTGCAACCTCCTACGTATTAATATTACGGTTCTTTGTTAACGCTTTACAAGGTTTTTTTTTTTTTTTTTTTTCGTTGGTTCCATGGAAACTAAGTGGCAACGAAGGGTGCTACCCGTTGTATTGCTTTGAAACTACTAATACTTAGGGAGTTTCTAAGGATTGGTGCAGGAAATGATCAGTTAAATTACCTTTAAATTAAAGTGAAAATCTAAAACTAGAAATTGTTGATTTTTCTATATAATTACTTTCTCCCGGGTAGCTGGGTTATTAAGTAAATATCCTTCAACCTTGATGAGAGGGTGTAAATCTCTTACCTGTTTGGATTCTAGATCATCTAAGCTTGTATTTGAGCATGTGGTTGATTGTTGTATTACATATGATTTGTTAATAAGCTTGTTTAATGTGTGATATATTTGTTTATTCACTAAGCCCGTGGTTTCGCTCACACTCCTAAAAACCGTTCAAGTTGATACTACGACCTTTGCTTATTTCTTCCAAGAGCATGACTCCGGTAAAAATTAGCAGCTGGAAGATTATAGGATATTAAGGATAAGTTATTTACTTTTATTTTCTAGTTATGAAATAATTAGTATCTTAAATATCAGTTTATGTATTTAGAGACTTATGCGATAGGAATATGATCCATAATATTATATTATCCAAGACTTATGTTGTTAGTTATTTTACTAATTTATGACTTACATGTATTTGTCATTTCTTATCGATGCAATTAAAAGATCTTGTTGTTTAAAAATATGTCAACTCTGAAAGTATAACTGATAATAGTATACACATGTGGATAGTATGCTATTATTAGGGTATCTTCTAGGCGTGACATTTACACCACCTTTGATTGATATTTGAGGTCTAAGTAGCTCATATTTTATCCATTATTTCCTATATTATGCATAGAAAACAAAAGAAAACATAATTAAATTTATACATCTACCATCGTCTTCTTTGCTAGTTTCCTTAACACAACACAATTAATCAAATTGAACCAGAATCTTATCTATAACCTTCACAGGCATCAACAATTCACTTGCCATAAACATAATTTTGTGCGTTGATCAAATTTGCCATCATTGTACTTAACTCTTTAGTGTATAAATGGTAACTTTATGTCATTGATCTCCATGCACTGCTATGAGACTCTTAGTATATGCTGCAACAAGGATCCTTTGTGCTACAATCAAGCTTTTGTTAATTTGTCGCTTTGGATTTAGTCTTGCTTTTAGTTGAGATAATGCACTTTGACCATCATTTTGTTAAGGAGTTGATTTGAACTTGTGATTGTTGTTCACATAAGTAGCTAACTAGAAGGAAAAGAGTAGAAAAAAATTTACATGGAATGAACATCGTAGACCTAGTAATAGCTAAAATGAAATTCATAGTTCTCCTTATTTTCTCAATAAATACTACATAGTAAAGAAGGAAACTAGGTTGGATGTTGAAGATAAGACGAGAAGCTATCCGATGCCTACAGGTAAACACTAGTTCTCTCTATTTTACATGGAGTGAACATCGTACACATAAGTGGCTAACAGGAAGGAAAAGAGGAAAATAAATTACATGGAGTGAACATCGTAGACCCAATAATAGCTAAAATGAAATTCTTAGTTCTTTCCATTTTCTTAATGCAAGACACATAACAATATATATATATATATATATATATATGAGATGATAGAGGCACTAAACATTGTATAGTAATTAAGGAACTAGGTTAGATGTAGAAGATAAGATGAGAATCTACCCTATGTGATAGGAACCATGGATCGCTTGGTTTTATTACACGGGTTAAAAGCTAAGGGAATATAAAACTTATTTAAGCAAATCTTATTTGGAGAACCATTTGAAGATGAATATAATTTATTTCATAATTACTTAATTCATTTTGTAGGAGCATATAGTTTGATTTGTATTAGAGTTGAAGATAAGATGGAGATGTGAAAGGAACTTAACTAGAGAAGTTCGCCATAGGCTATGCCTAAGAATATGAATTGTACTTTTCAAGAGCTCGTAGAAGTTACTGATGGCTACACCGATAGCCACAGCCCATGTCATCGAACCATAACTCGTATCAAAGGCTGTATCAACCCAAGAGAACATGTGGTCGAAAAGTTTAGAGAGATCACGACCCATGGCTAAGATCATGTGAACTTAGAAATCAATTGACGATAAGAGCTGATAAGATGATACCCTCATCCGTGTCCATGCTTAAATCCATGCCATACTAGAATTTCACCTTAACAGAGACCCCAAGAAGTCCACGCCTTATGCCATGGCCAATGGCCTGGATCTTGAAGTAGCCTAACAAGATTTTTAGTTATTTATTAAGTTAGTTATTGAATTGACTATTTTAGCCTTTGCCCTAATTATGTGATATAATAGGGATATATTAAGCATTGTTTAAGCATCCTTTGACATTTGCGAATATTAAATCAACTTGAGAGCTTTCTCATCTCTTTTCTTTCATTCGATCTTGTTAAGTGATTGAAAACCTTTGTTGTTTTATTGATCGTACATCATATTGATTGGTTAATATAACTATTTCAATCTTTTTTGGGTGCATAATATTCATGAAATGGATCATTCATATCCTTTATGTTCAGTTTTTTTAAACCCTAAAATCCAAAATATATAATAATATATTATTACTAAAACTTGGATGAGAGATTTCTTCTAAATGTATTGTATATAGAATTTCTTTCTATATCATTATGCCTATAGGTAAACACTAGTCGATTAGGGTCATCCATGCTTGGATTCCAATGGGCTACATTTGGATAGTTGAATTTTAGTGTAATGACCTTAAATAAGGCGTGGTAGAAATTTCTAAAATCTGTTATATCATATGTGCACCTTGTAAAGTACAAGTAAATAAATCATAAAGAAGGGAAACAAAGTAATTTCAAGTTATTCTAAAGGGTATTTTTGTCCTTGAACAGATAGTTATAAGCCAGGGAAAGTCGTACGTGAAAGAATGTGTGAAAGGACTTAAGCTGACATTTACGCTGCAAGCTTTGGAATAAAGGCCACCAGCCTATATGTGAAAGACTGAAAGTTGCCTGCGAAAAGCTCTTAGATCGTTTGTGAAATGAAGAAATCCGGCACATAGGCCGTTGGTGTAAGTATGTAGGCCACCGGCGTAAGTGCCAGCCTATCCTATTCAAAGTGTTTCCTATATAAGAAATCATAGGGTTTTTGTTTTTCACTTGTAACCTCCTTCCTTCGACTAGAGAGAGAGAATTGAGAGTTATTGAGTGTTTTTGAAGAACAAGATCAAGGGAGATCAGATTTGGATCAAGAGTAACTAATCTCACCTTTATCTATTGAAATTCTTCGTATATTGTTTCGTTTCCTCAAATTTATGCTTGGATTTTGAAGGAGTTCTTTGGAGAAAAACCTAGTTTCATCAAGATATGATCTTTTGGGAATTAACCAAAGAATTTGATTGAAAAAAGTAGGTATTATCATTTGGTATAACAGATTTGATATGCAAAGATATATAGTAGATGAATCGTGCTTGTTCTTATAGATTTTCCAATCTTGGGTTTTGGAGAAGTTGTGATATTTGGGGTTCTGATCTGATTTTTGGTTGGAGAAATCTGAGTTTAGATTCTGAAGAAATCTAAGGTGAGTTTTATTCTGATAATCCATAAGTTTAATGAAGAATAATTTCATTTAGTGATTTACTGTTCTTTCTGCATTTACACAATTAGGTTTTATGGAGTTTGGGACTTCTGGGGAATTGATCAAAGTGATTCTGCAATTGTGATTTTTTGAGAGGTTAGGGTTTTGGATAATTTTGGAGAATTGGATAATTAGGGTTTTGATGTGATGATTTATATCTTGTTCTTATTGTATGTTATATTTAGGAGATTTAGAGATTTCTTGTTGTTTTTGAGAATTTGAGGATTTAGAGAGATTGTTCCTGAAATTGGAAAAATGTACGACCTTTCCTTATTTGTTGTATTTGCTTGCAGGTTTAGTTTTCTGATTGTTGCTTATAGGAAAAGATATATGAATGAACTAAATTCTATTTAGCTTAAATTGTTTTTCTAGATGTCTCTGGCTTTGACCAGTAAAGACCTGGTAGACAGTGATACTGGTGAGGCACCCTGATGATCCTTGTGTGTCGTTGTCCCTAGTGGAGTTGCACTTGGAGATGATTCCGATAGATATAGGTTATTTGGTTTTATGGCCGCGGTGTTTGGGGAGTACCTATTTACCAATATATGTATAAAATTATTTATTTTTGATATCTGGTTGTTTTTCAAGAGTTTGAGTAACTTCAAGTTTGGGATCAGAGATCTATGATTCTGAACTATGTTGTTTCACAGGCGTAATGAAGATAATAATCCTGTTGTTTGCATTTAGTTAGTTGAACGTATATATACATATTGTTTGTGCATTTGCATTTTGTTTGTGGACTGGCGTACTGGGCGTTTTTGCTCATTCCTTTCTTTTTCAGGTATAGATGATGGAGATATTGTTTATAACTTGTCTGGTTATGACTTATATTTTGATCATGAGGATGATGATAGTGGACCTGACTACCTTGTAGAGGATTAGGATGTTAAACATGACCTATGAAAGAAATTTCTTGAGTTTTGAAGATTCTTGAAACAATATTTTGATTATTTATCTTTTAGAGGATTTGAAGTATTGATTTTTATGTAATAGTTTATTAAACAGGATTATTTGATTTTATTTGGAAGTTAGATCTTTTCTGGATTATTGTTGGCTTAGGTTTTGCCAACTCAGGTTTATTTTATATTGCAGGAGTATTTGGAAGTTATAAGTTACAGATTTTACAAGTTTTGTACCTTCTAGAGTACCCTAAATCGTGAGTTCATGAAAATTTTATATGTTTATATTTTGTGGAATTTAGATTTAGAGTTTTGGCGTGTCTCTTTTAAGAGAGGGACACGTGACGGGTTGTAATGCCTTATTGTAGGGTCTTACACACCCATTACATGGTAGTCATCTCATAAGTCAGAAAACATAAAATTTAATTTAAAAATTTAATTATTTTAGTAAATCATTATACACATATACTTTGTAATATGAAATAACTATGGAATCTCAACTTTTCATAGATCGGCAAAATTGTAGAGAATCGGTATCCTCTACCAAGTAGTAAAATAGCTAGATTCTATTAATTCAATAAAAGATAACTTAATTAGCACTATAATTATCACCTATATTACTATTTAGCCTTCTAAACTTCTACAAAAATTATCTTAGAGTTGAATAGCTTTCATTCACACTAACCCTATCCTATTCTGTCCTTATGAGGTTACGCACAAGACAATCTATTAGAGAGTGAGCAAAACTGCAACTCAAGAGATGGGAGCACAATATTCTTAATACTACCTCAAACACAAATAAGTTTTTTAATCATATGTTGTGTATAAAGAAGCATATGCAATGCAATCATCGCACGTGATTTTCTAGTAATGAACGTAAGGACTCCCCCCCTCTCGACCTTAGATTAGGGAATTAGTGGTTCCATCAGTGTCCAGGCTAGTCTATTAATTCCTCTTGTTTTGAAAGTTCTAGGGTATCTTAAATGCAACCTTGTTTAAGATACCTTAAATGCAATCCTAAGATGGAATATCTAAAATAGTTCTCTTAATACTTCGGATACCTTAAATGCAGTCCGAAATAGGCTGATGATACCTTAAATGTAGTCCTGAACTAACTTAAGGTACCTTAAATGCAACCCTAAGTCCATAAAACTCACAAAAGGACCCACAACGATAGATAGTTCAACAAATCTTTTATTTTGTATTACAAAAACAAGAATACGTAAAAATACTTATAAAGATATTTTGATAAAACTTATATCCAAAAATAATTTTCCTAATACTATCAAATAACTTAACAGTAGTCCAATTTATCTTAAATTTCCTCATCATCCTAATATCCATCGTGTGACAAAGATGACATTAAATGAGACGAACTGCGCAATATATGTCATGTTTTATTTTGTTTTGATATTTATTAATAGGTTTAAGGGTGACTAACTTGAATATAATTCAAACACATATAATATGCAAAAGTGCACACTTAACAAACAACTAAATCTATATCATAATTTTAATAGTTAAGCAAATTCAAAGACAAGGCAATAATAATAAGTTTTTGCTGCACATCTCTCTTAAAATTCTATGGCAAAACTTTATAAATTATACTTTACAACAGTAATTTTTGTAGTATAAAAATCAAGAATGATTAAATCCTTAGTAAACGAATTGTCCCGCACGTCTTATATTTGTAATAATCTGTATACAATAAATATCATATTTCAAATGGATGTTTTATTTTTTTTTTGTTGAATAAAACTCAATTTTAACTAACTAAAACATGGAGTACAAATGCTAGTATGGTATAATATTATATCATTATATGAACTTACGTATACATACATATGTATAAATATATATTTTTCTTATTTTAACATACTATAACATAAAAACGTAACATACATATATATATTTATTTCTAAAACTGAGATAACATTCAAACACTTTACAAGTGATATTTGACAAGCATCAACAACTGAAATATCAAATGAACACATCAATATACAATAAAAGTAGTAAATCATAGATTTTCCCACTCAACCCTTGGCTTTATTATGCTTAATTGAAATTATCGCATGATTCCACTTAAAACATAAAAGAAAAGCACTTTTCTAAGCTTAATGTATTTAAATACATATATTTGCAATAAAGATTAATATATAAATTGTTAATATTGTGAAAACTTTTATGTTTTGCATCATATGTGTAAAACTTTTAAAGTGTGCAAAACTTTACCATGTTTAGTCTTAAATCGAAGAGCACATCACTACGATCATAATGCAACTTTCGGATTTGAAAATGGTTAACGTATAAAAAAGATATGTATTTTTAAAGTTTGTGGGAGAGTTTTATTTTATTTTATTTTTAATTACGGAAGAAGCAGTAGATGAAAAGAGAAAAAGGACAAAAAGGGGAAGAGGAAGAGGAAGGGGAGAGAGAGAAAGAGAGAGAGAGAGAGAGTGAGAGAATGAGGGAATTTATAAAGAAAATTGTACTTGGGGAACACGTTTTAAAATTTGCATAATAATTGTATTTCTCATGTTTAAATAGCACTTAAAATAAATATTAATTTAATAATATTTTTAGATAAAAACTTACGTATCAATTATATTAGATATTTTAAACGCTATATTATATTTAAAATTTTTATTTTTAATTTTTATATTAGTTACGATGTGTTATAATATATTCATTGAGGACTCAAGTTATTTGTTGTTTAATATTTTATAGCTTAATTAATGAATATATTATTCTTAATTTATATTTTATTATTATAACATTCTAAATCTCCAATAGGATCTCATGGTAGTTTGGAGACACACTATTAAAATCATTTATGGATAGGATCTGGCTAAAAAAGTATTAAAGTTGTTTGAAAACTTGTGGACGACTGGGACCATTATATTCTCCTGAAATGGAGGGTAAAAATGTTTCTGCAAAGGTCAGACACGCAACCCTACATACAACATACTTAAGTTGGCACTAAAAAACATGTGTGTGTAAGGATTTATTTCATCTTGGTTCATGAATACACGAGCAGTCGTTATCAAAACTAGTAAAAATTTTATAATTTAAGCATGATGGCTTGACGTAAAGCTGGGTGCCACTTGGGACGTTGCTGATACAGTTGTTAACTGAAACATAAGATCGGAACATGGCATAATAAGGACAAAGAAAAGGCAAGTTTGGCGGGTCAGACAGCAATTATGCCCGTTTGGTGATGGTCTTGTGTTGTTTTTTTTTTTTAAAAAAACTATTGTGCTTTGTGTGTATTTTATATTATATTGGCATGCCTGTTCACATTTCAGAATAAGGAACACTCACTATTTTCATGTTCAATTTTAAATGAAAATGCATCTTAATGGAACAAAAAAAAATAGAATAAGTTAGTTCGGTTGTTGTGAAAGTAAACACAATTGTTTAATTGTGTAAATAATAAATATAATAAAGATTGATATATTTTTTATTTATTATTAGAGACCCATACACGAGAATTGAGGAGAGATAGGTAGGTGAGGATGTGCCAATGGAACCGCATGTAATATCATATATGTATCGTATGTAACCTCATTTGCTTATATGGTATATCCTTAATAAAGAGTGTTGTTAAAAATTGGTGATCCAAGTACTATCTATTTATTTTTTTTGAATTTGGATTATATTTTTTGGTACTCCAATATGAAAAGAACGTAAGCATGAAAACAAATATAAGATAAAGATCCTTAAATCCAACAATGACTTGACTTATATCTCAGCCTTAAAATAATAAATAGTAAGACAAATATGAACCACCTAACTCGATACCCAAAATCTTATAATTCTAGATTCAATTTCACGAATATATATATATATATAGATATATTATAATAGTTACATGTATATAAATATTATACGAAATTCAGAGTAAACACTAGATATACATAATTATAAATATTCTCCTATACTAGTGCATATGATAAAAAAAAAAAAAAATTAATGCTGTATATATATAGTATCCATCACCTCCTACACTTTTCTTTATTTCCAAAAAGGTTCAAAAAGAAAAGTATATTGAAAATTTAAAAATAAAAATATTTACATGGACAAAGGAATCTTCTCGATTTCATAAACCCATAAGATCCTCAAACATAAGAAAAGCGATGCTTTACATTATTTACATTACATGTCACATATGACATGTGCATAACCATATTCTTCTAAGCAAATTACCACATAAACTAAAAACTGAAAATAAGGGGGAACAAAAAAAAAAAAAAAATAATAATAAAGATCCAATGATTACTATTTCGTTTCCAAATTTGCCAACAATTTCAAGCTAATCTTCCCTCAGTCCCATGCCATGAAACTAGCAATGAATCTCCACTTAAAAAAAAAGTAAAGAATCATATTTTATTCTCCGAAGAGAAACAAATGTTACTCAACTTTGGTTTTGCTCTTGAAAAGTGGAGTGACCGAAGAAGAAGAAGAGGAAGAAGAAGACTTGTTGCAAAATCCTTCCTTCCCTTTGAATCCTGAAATTGATGCTAAATAACCCAACAGCTTCTTGAATATCTTCGCTTTGATTTGACCTCTTTTAGGAGGAAGTCTTGTTTCTGGCTTTCTTGGTGTCATCTTATTCTCTGTCTTTGCCATTGTAGGGATATGAATAATCTTCAAGAGTCACAGAAAACAGAGTAAATAACAGAGGAATTAGGAGGAAAAAGAGAGAGAGTGAGAGGGAGAGAGAGAGGGAGTGTGTGTGTGTGGGGAAGGAATTTGAAGTGAAGGCTTGAAGTGAATCGATTACTTAATGTAGATAACAAAAAAACATTGGTCAGAAGATTTCAGACCCCACAGTATGAACACAAATTGTCTGGTCAAATGGAGGGGAGGAAAAAACAGAAGCTTCTAACTATGGAATTTACAAAAAAAAAAATACCGAATCTAGTACAAAGCCAGCTGTTATTTCAACTTTAATGATTTTACCTCGGAAAAAAATTAACTGCTCTGAATGGAAATTATTAAGACGCCCACTCTCATGCATTTTATGTTTAAGAAACAAGTGTGTGATTAGTACTAGAAATCGTAAAAAAAAAAAAAAACATTAAATTTAGACATATAAATACTCTAGGACCACTCGTGGATAAAATACTAAATCCATTACTTGTGGAATTCTTATTAGAAATATATTTATATGATTCGAGAAGGAAAGGTCCTTTTCAGATTTGTCAGTTTGCTATCACTTTCAACATCGTGTGTTTTGAATGTTCAAAGTTTTTATCTTTTTATATTAGTTGGGAAGGTGGATGCGTTATGTTATTGAATAAAGAAATGAAGGGAAGTTGTGTATCTGGACATAATATAGTAAATTTGGACTTCAAATGAGACCAATAATTATCAGTTTGTCAACTGATGAGAAGTGGTCCTCATTGAATCATCAAGAAGATATCCATTAAAGTGATCCGCCCATCATTCAATTCAAAGAGCAAAAAGCACGTTCTTTATTTCCTGTTTGCTAACCTGTGTTGTAACTCCTATTTCTGCTCCAGTTGCAAGGCCTGCTGAGCTGTCCCAATGGTTCCTCCAACAATTCTAAGTCATTTAATAAGAGGGATAGAAAGTTTTTGAAGTGACCATTCATTATGGTATTGAATTGATTTTCTTCAAGTTTCTCATTAGATTAGCTATCACAAAGATCCACTCCTTTCCTAAATCTCTCTAATTATTATTGTGGATCCCATGGATTAGCCATTACACTCCTACTTATAAAAGAGTTCTTATAATGTCTAATTAAATTTTGAGCACTTAATATTATTATCATAAAACCTCCATGGTTTTGAATGATGAATAGTAATTTATTCATGAGATCCATAATTAGTGGCATTCCATAGTGGACTACTTTTATTTAAAAAAAAAAAACATCATATGAATAAATTTATTATAACCATACCTATTATAACAAAACATATATAATATATTTGTACATAAAATATGCGTTTGTGTTTTGTTATATTATACTATAACAAATACACATCATATAGTATTTAACATTACATATATATTGCCATGTATTTATTATATTATAATATGTATGTAATCGTACCTTCTTATAATAAAATATATATATATATGTAAATACATATTATAAATGTTATGTGTGTTTTCTTATACATCATTATAACAAATATACACTTTACAATGTATAACATTACGTATATGTGGTTATATGCATAATATTCATCATGGGTAAATCACATAAAATAAAATAGAACTCAACTGGTAAGAGGTGCTGCCTTTGGGGCAGGCAAATGCCTTAGGTCTGGGGTTCGAATCCTAGAGTCTGCAGATTGGGTTCAACTCTGTCTAAGGGTAACAATATCTATAGTGCCCGTGGTATCCTTTGGGGTATGCGTTGGTTAAGGTCACCATGATGCAATGGTGGTGTCGGCCATTACCACTAGAGGGCCAGCGGTGGTTTGTCTGCCCTGGCATCACATCCAAAACCTCGGTAGTGGGGGGCGGGTGTGACGGTGCTAATCTTATAGTCTCATTAGCCTTTACATTGTTTAAATAGTAATCTTTGCGGTCTAGTTTTGATTTTAGATATTGAAGTAATGTGTTGTCAACTTTTGTTAAGATCAACAAATTAGATGTCTTATTTTTGTTTGAAATGCTAGCACTGTGTCGGCAATTAGAAATGAAGGAGTTGGATAGCAACCATGAATGTCAATTTCGCAATTTTACCCAAAATTGGAATGTATAAAATAATTATATATAAACTTATAAGACCGGTAGAATTGCAAGTATTGAGAATCATACACTTAAATTCATAACACTATCTAGAGTTTTCATTTCAATAATTTGCATCTATTTATATTAAGAAAAAACACATAAAATTATATACACATGGAATTGTATAGTGAATAAGTAGTTTTGAAAATGATAATGGTAGCACACCTTTGCATAGTGAGTTTTGTTGTAAGCTACTTTGTAATCGTAGCCTTAAGAATTCAAATTCTAAGAGGAGGACTTTAAAAAAAAATTTACACCTACTACTTTATAGATATGGATTAAGAGAGATGGATCAAGACATATAACAAGGGTACATATTCCATATGAATATGAATAAGACTTAAAGGTACGTGATGAACTTAGAATGATAGTGTGTCAATATGATAAAGTTAAAGATCTATGTGATAAGCTTTGAATGTGTTTAGTAAATTAAGGTGTGTTGACGTAATCTTTTTGGAGTTAAATGTCATGTAGGTCCCAAATTAATAACCAAGAAGGGAGGTCAAACTAGTTATTATAAAAATTTAAAGCTTTTTCAAACTTTTATAAAATTAGCCCATTAGTTACTTGATGATGTTGGCACGATACAATTTTGCAAGTAAGTTTAGCATAAGTAAATTAATTGTGAAAATGTAAAGAGGAAAGAAAGAAGAAATGGTTAGGTGTTTATAGTGGTTCCACTTTGTGCGTCAATCCATTCTTCTACCTCTAAGTCATGGACTCCGTCTTCCACATGGTTATGTTCCATTATTTATCCAATGGAAAAAAAGATTGCAACCATTTTGCTATTTTACAAGTCTTTAGACTCAATATCTATTGATTAAGCTATCTAGCTTAACTTAAACTAGATGCTAAACTTCAGAACCTACTTTGTATTCACTAACCTACATTACAACAAAACTAAATAGTGAGCTTATTACAAACTAATCTTCTTGATTAAACAAGCAAAATTGTAGTAAAAGATTAAAATTGTAGGTTATAGCAAAAAGAAAGCTTTGTAATCACTATGCAGCTCTTGTAAATTTTCAATGGAAATAGATGTTATGAATTTGAATGTTAAAAGTATTTATGTGTTCCTCCTCAAGGGCTAAGAACAGATAAATTTGGATCTTGGCTTGACTAATCCAGAGTATCTCTACTCTTGATATTGTGCAGATGTAGGTGTTGCTTTATCTCAATAATTCTTCATATTTTTGAATTTTGAAACTTGAAATAGTATGCCTCCTTGTCATTGTTGAGTGTTTCCTTGATATTTTCCTTCAAAAAATAATTCAAAAATCATGATAAACCCAACCATATTTAATATAGTCTATCAAAGCTTAAACATCCCACAATTTTAGGAGCATATCTTGATACTTTGACTTTCTTTAATTCTCTAGGCCTCTAGATGATATAATCTCCATCAAACACACTTTTAAGTTGTTCAATATCCTTTAAAATTCATGAGAAAATTATTGTTCGACTTGAAAAACTTTTGTATTAATCAAAATTAAAGCTGCAAAAAATAACTTGAACTAACTTGCATTTTAATTAAATCCGGAACAATTTGTGGACATTACATTGAATAACATTTTCATGCCGTTACAAATTCTGAGGTTTTCTTTGAGTAATATGATTCTTATATTTTTCTTTAGGCTATGCACTATGGCATAGTCTAAGTGCCATTACTTTTTAAAATTCCTTGTTCTTTTTTGATGTTTGCTTTGCATTTCTTTTAATCTTTCTCAAAAGCAACTTAACATGTTTATTGTAAATTGTTTTAAACTTAATTTGTACACTTCTAAACAACATTAGTAATCCTTAATTCTTTTTGTTAATATCAAAATTTTAAGAGAGAACTTAACATGTCATATTTTGTAATTGAGCTTTTCGTATTTAAATAATTAACTATTTGGAGTTTAAAAGTATAAATTTACAATCTATAAACCTTTTGAGAACATTTTTAGTACAAAGATTAGGTAGTTAATTACAAAAATAGGTAAAATTTAGGTAGTTAA
Organism: Combretum micranthum; assembly: GCA_024138025.1. Taxonomy (NCBI): domain Eukaryota; kingdom Viridiplantae; phylum Streptophyta; class Magnoliopsida; order Myrtales; family Combretaceae; genus Combretum; species Combretum micranthum. The sequence goes on along the minus strand of JAMXBD010000628.1, from coordinate 279,439 downwards.
TTGTAAAATGTAGCAAAAGTCAAGTAGTTAATTTAAAAAAGGGATAATATCACAAATGGTATCTGAATTTTGATAAAATATGTAATTAAGTACCTAGGCTTTGAAAATGATTAATTAAGTACTTGAACTTTGAAATTGATTAAATTAGTACCTGAAAAATATTGAAATTGATAAATTTTGTACCTAAAAGCACCCGATGGAGGTATCGTTAGCATGTATAAAAAGTTCTTTCAGATATTAAATTTATCAAATTTAAAGTTTAAGTAATAAATTAATCAATTACAAACTTTATGTACCTAATTGTATATGTTGTTCATAAAAGAGTAATCAAAAGGGAGGATGAATTGGTTGCTCAAAAATTTAATCTTTGCTTTTTAAAAATTTTAAACACAATCCCAATTAGTTATTTATAATGCATGGATTTAAATTGACTTTACAAACATAATTATAAAAAAGCAACTAAGTAAATGTACAAAAATAGAAGACTAGAGTAAAAGAAGTTTTTGCAAGGATTCATTGAATTCCACATTGTACGTCAATTTTCTCTTCCAGAGCTGATGACCCAATATTCTACACTGGTATGTTTCACTATATTCAAACAAATATGAGAGTACAAATAGTTGCCAAAATAATGGACCCAATTCCCTCTGCTTAGTCTATCTAGCTCACCAAGTTAATAAATGATCTACAGAACTATTTGTCACTCCCTTTTATCATTAATCTCACTAAAATACAAAGCAAATCGAGGAATCTAATAATATAGAAGTTCCTCTCAAGTAAATTCACTCAAAGAAACAAAGGAAGTTTATGTAGAAATTTACAAGTTCTAACCGGATGCTTTGTGTTACTCTATGAGTTACCCTCTAAAGTCTGTAATGAAAAATAGGATATGAACGTGTTTTCTAACCAGTAAAAGTATTTGCACTTTTCTCATTTTTTTTGTTGTATCTGATTTGGGCACGTAATAAACCTTTTATATGAAGCCTTTTCAACATTCAAAACCTTCAATATAATTTAAAGTTTGAATCTTTTTTCATTAGAGATGGATAAGCTTGAGAGATATGCTTTAACAAATTCTCTAATATTTTTCTAAATTTTATCTGCTGTAATTTTAACTCCCTTACTGTAATGAGTTTTAAATATTGTTATTTGAATATTCAAATTCAAATTTCCCATCATGTTGAAGCTTCCCTTGAAGTATGGAGTATATCATTGAAAAAAAGCCTTATACTTTATTTAAAAATTCGTCCAAAATAAATCTCCATAGTTTTCTTTGGATATATACTTTTCAATCTGCACTGCATCTACATAATCTTCATCTCAAAGTATATCTTCATGGCCTCCTTTTGATTTGAAAAAGAAGTCCCCAAAATATCTTTCATATCCCTTATTTTTATGAAAATATCTTCTTTCATCTTCTATTTGAAACTTTAACTTGTATCAGAGTGGACTTCTGCTAAACAAGTTCTTGGACCTTCAAACAAATATAACTTGTCAAAGAAACCATGCTTAAAACATCATAACTTTAAGTAATAAAATCTACAAGCAAATTGAAGTAGCCATCCGGAAAATAAACTAGTTGTCATGAGTTCTTGAATTTTCCAACAGCATAAATATGAAATTAATTCGAATCCCTAGGATATATTGACCAACTTGATGGAACACTTTGAATGTATTGTCCAAATACATTCAACCTTGGAACGGACCTTCAAATTGAATAAAATTTCAAGGATAAATTTGTTTTACGAAAATTCAGCAATGTTTTGTTTGTTTTTGTAGGTTTTGTTCATGCAGCAGGTCTACCCTATGAGTCAATCTCTGAGTATTGCAGACTTCTTGACAATCTCTCCAGACAATTTCTTAGTTACCTTTTGAGTCGGATATCTCTTCGACGAACTTCTTCTAGAAAGCTTCTAATCAATCTTAATTGATCAATTCAGTCTTCTTATATATTTTATACTTGAAAGTTGTTGTACAGTTAATAATTTTGGTTTATTAATCACTTATATATGTTTTATTATTATCAAAAACCAAACTAGGACACTTAACAATATATTTTATCAAAGTTTAAATATCATTTGTGACATTAACCCTTTTAAAAATAGACAAAATCCATGTACTAAATGTGAAAAATTATCCCTTCTCTTTTTTTAATCAAGCTGGGAGCTAGTATGAATAAGTGGATATTAACTTAGTGATAATAGTGTAAGGGTGTAGTGGGGTAAAGTGAATAAATCAATTAGTTTGATCTATACTACAAACTACACTTTTATATATACTAGAATTGTTATGTGAAATTTGTTTATATAAATCAAACGGTTAATATAGTGGATGGTACCTGAACTTTGACAAAATATGCAGTTAGGTATCTGGACTTTGAAATTAATCAATTTAGTTCTCAAACTTTTTAATTGATCAATTTAGTATAAAAAAGAACTTAATACCAATTGTATCTATATCAAGTTTTTTCAGGTACTAAATTGATTAATTTCAAAGTTTTGGTACCTAATTATATATTTTACTAAAATTCAAGTATATTTGTGACATTATCTCTAAATAAAAAAAGGCTAAAATAATAAATACAAGAATGCTAATTGATTTTTCAAAGTTGTAATGTGGTAATATGTTACATTTGGTTGACTGATATACAATTAGATTACAACTTACAAAATATAAGACAATTTGGTTAAACTCTTATCTCTAGTAGTAAGGAGATTCATACCTCACTTCAGTAAACATTTCATAATGGAAATATTTTGTATATAGTTAGTTTGATGAACCTATTGAATTGAACATAGAAATGGTGCCAATTCTGATAAAAAAGTTTAAGGAACTAACATTTGTAAATGTTCATAAAATTAGGATGAGAGCATGGCTATAAAAATTGCCATAAAATTCACTAAATGGGTGTGATTATGGCTATGTAAGTAATTTTCTAATTATGAAAGATATTATGAAAGTTTAAGGCAATTAGCTGCTTATTGCCTTATTGCAACTTTGAAAATTTACAATAAGGCAATTACCATTGTTTGAATATAATAATATAGATGTTTGTGTGTGTAGATAATTGGAAATTTTGTGAGGGAATATAAAAATTAAATACAAATTATGTGTCTTAAAATATAATTTATGTGTTTGGAAACGACAATGAACAACAATAGTGGTACTTATGTTAATCCTAAGCGGTAGAGAGGGATTTATAATGTTTTTAGGAAAAGTTCTCGACCTTTCATCGCAAGGTTTTAACTTTCTTTTAGAAAATGTAGATAAGATGATGCAGGCCACAGGCTTTTGGAAAAGTCACTTGCTTTTGTTTATTAGAGCAAAAGAATCCAAACCTTTCATTTTGTGGAAGTTGGCATAACATTCAAAACATAAGTGTGACTTTTGACCAAACTTTTAAATATTTTATGTGTTTGAGTCATATCCATTGGTGATTAAGAATCGAGCTTAGTTATATTTGATATAAATTAAATATAATGGATTTAAATTAAATCTTAGAGGTCATGGCTTTTGAGAAGTGTCGTGCTCAATAAAAATTGTTTAAAACATACAACAAAATGTTGTTTTTCTGTTTTTTTTTTTCGATTTTCACATGAATTTTTTCTTGAATTATTTGAACTTTCTCTTTCTTCAAACTACTAAAAAACATATGCATCATACATATATCCAAAATACGGTTTGATACTTGAATCTTGGGGACATTCTTCGTTTAAACTCGCTCAAACTCTTAAAGTTGCTTAGTATAAAAAACGTAAATTCTCTAAGGAATGCAAATTTATTTGTGCCTCTAAATCCTTTATTTGAATCTCAATTTCACTAGCAATTTTTTTTTTCCTAACAAGTCCAAAAGTAATATAATGAACTTTATATATATTTTCTTTTAAAGAGAAAACCTAACGTAAAGTTGGTGATTGAGTGGATATTGTCATATTTTATCCAATATGAGGTAATGGGTTAAACTCTTATGATTGTCATTTTGCTTTTTCCAAGTTGTATTTATTGCTTATCTATTAATGGATTTTATTCTCTTTTGCTTTATTCCTTTTTCATCATAATAATAAAATTAAGAGAAAAAGCCCCATTTGGTACTTGAATTTTGACGAAAAGGTTAATTAGGTACCTAAACTTTTAAAAATCAAATTTTATACCCAATTAAATTTTTTGTACCCATAATTGCTACCCATGTTACATCATTAACTCTTTTGCCTACATAGACCCATCTACATGTCATTGACTAGCATACATCCATTAATAATAATAAAAAAAAAAGACTGAATCTAATTGTACAGAGAGGAGAGAGACATAGAGGAAGATGAGAATGATAGAGAGAAAGATGAAGATGAGAGACAGAGAATAGTTGAGAGAAAGAGTAATTTTGAGGCTCAAATTTATGCATTAATTAAACAATAAATTGAACAAGCACTACAACTCAGACCTAATTCCACAAAGAAGATGAAATATGAGACAACCCATTCATGTGACTAACTCGTTTGCAGCCCACACGTGCCATCCTAGAAGCTCAATGAACATTGCTATTTTAGCATGATTTGGAGAGGAATACTTAAGCTGATGTCTGTGGGTATTTGAGGTAGTGTTTAAAAATGGTGGAGGTGGCTGAGTTGCTAGTGGTTTTGTGTCATTGGAGTTATTGCATTGGTGGTCGTAGTTGTTTGAGTTTGGTGTTTAGTATTGATCATATGGAGGGGGGTTGTGTTATTTTAGGTTCAGATGGAGATGGTTTTTGTAATGGTGGTTAAAGGCTGTTGGTGTAGGATTTATTTAGAAGAGGGGAAGGGCAATGGTTGTGGGTCGTTGGTTAGAGAGAGAAATCTTGGAGTTTTCTCTCATGGAGTCCCTTTTCTTCCTTCTCTTTCTTTACTTATTTCTTTTTAATGTCCCCAACTCGCGTTAGTCTACCATTGGTTATTAGAGTAACGTAGATAGATGGCATTAGTGAGTATTAATTGTGGGCATGGAAAGTTCAATATAGTATGAAATTGGATTTTTTAAAAGTTAGGTACAAAATAGGACTTTTCCCCTAAAATTAAATTCATTTGATAAAAAATATTTAAATAAATAAATTCTCTTTACATATTATTTATCAATTAGTAGCTGTACAATAAAAAATAATTGCATTATCATTTACAGTGATTTTAATCTTATTTTACAAAATATTAGTAAATAAGAGTAATTATTTTACTTGATGTATTAATATATGGTTTTTCACAAGTTAATATTATGAAATAAATGAGTATTTTAAACAAACTGGTTATTTGAATATTTATATTGAAAATGATTTTTTTTGTACATAACTAATAAAAAAAATGCTACAAAGTCATATAAATAAAATGCTAAATTAATATACACCTTTATGTTTCTTTTACATGCATTTAATTCCCTATATTTGAAATTGAACATTAGACAAAAATATATGCCTTTTGACCTCCATTTTACTTTTAAAAAGTAACTAATAGGTGTGGGCAAGCTAGTTGAATATGGTCTAAAAGCATATTTGTTTAAAGATTTAGAGATCTAAGTACTTAATTTCATTCATTAGAAGTTTAAGTGTACATGTAACAAATATAAATGGATATGTTTGCAATTTAACCTAAATGAAGTCACCGAATACAAATCCTTACATTATTATTTTTTTCGGTTAAACTACATCAAAAGTATCAACGTTTAAGGGTAAATAAGTTTATCTAAGGTATCAATATCTCGAGTGGTTAAAAAGAGGTATTGACGTTTGTGAGATAAGTTCATTTAAGATATCAACATTTTAAGTGGTTAAAAGAAAATACTAATATTTGGGCATCAATGACTGACTATTGATGGAAAATTAAATAGATTAAACTGAAAGCTAATTCAAACATAATACCTCAATATAACTTTACAAAATGTTGATAGCTCATTTGATAAACTTTGTTAAATATTTATACCTCTTTTTAACTGCTTAATATAATAATAACTTGTTGATTCATTCTAGTGTAATTTACCTTTTTTTTCCTGTTTAATTTGTAACTTTTTGTCTAAACTTTTCTGGATATTTTTTTGTTGATAATAAGACTTACATAAGTTTTATGAATTTAATAACTCTTAAATAAACTGATAGTTGAATTTTAATTAATATATATTACCTAAACAGGTATTTATTCATTTTAACCTTTTATAAAGTATGATGAGCATACGAAATCAGGGGTGACAAGTATAAGGCGGATAAGATATGAAACCTGTAAATCCCCGAATTTCTGGATCCAAATTAAAGACCTAAACCCTAATCGGAAGTCAACCGGATTTCTAAAGTCAACAAAACCCTAGTTTACCGTAACCGCTTAAGTTCGGCATTGCCGTTTTCTCTAGCCTTAGAAAACGAAGTTGGAAAAGTTAGCTATAATGGTTCGTAATAGTTATAGGTTGCGTAAAAATATCAGATTGAAGAAATTCGAGTATCCTTTGAACCCGATCGGACATAGTTCTTGAAAAATGTGCCCGGAAGCCTAGAATAGGAAAATTATTCCGAATATACCGTTAGACTCGTAAAAATATAAGATTTCCAAAATTATCAATTTCGTAATTTTTCGATAGCTAAAAATATCAGATATCGCTTTTATACGCGTATTTTCTTATTACCAGCATTAAATCGTCATGTCTACTTTTACATTACACTATTTTCTACTATTCTACACTATTTATCTATCTCTACTTTTTCTTACAACCTATTCTTACAAGCCATACACCTATTTCTTACACATTTTCATTTCCAATACAACTTCACATCTTTCATTTCTTACTTTTAATTAATAAAATAACAAAAAAATAAATTTTTGGTCTTCCCCATGCTAAAAGTTGCGCCGGCCCCCTCTCTCTATCCCTCAATTTGTTTTGTTTTTCATTTATTTAATTAACACAAATTATCTCCCATATTTTCCTATAAATACCCCCTCATACCTTCACTTCTTTCACACTACTTCTTCTCTAAAGTTATTATAGCAAAATCTCTCTCAAATTCTCTCAAGAGTTCTTTCAAGAAGTTCTTCTTAGTTTAGCTTCTTTTAGGTAAGAATTCCTTCAAGATTTCCTTATGTTCATCTACTTAGTATGAGCTTAGTGTGTGTTTTCTAAAACCATGAAGGTTAAGAAAGCAACAATAGGTTCATACTTTGTTTTTGTTCATAATCACAATTCCTTTATGTTCATTTATGTTTCTTTTATGTTCATTACTATCTAATATATCTATATAGTTATATACATTATTTAGAGCATATAGGCTCATTGTCTTGCAATTTATTTACCTTTCATGCAATTTATTTACTTCAATGCAATTTATTTAATTCAAGTTGTTTTTAAGACTAGTCATTCTAGTCTTGACTTATCCTTATCAAGTCAAAACATTTTCTTTTCTTTTCGGGACTAGTCTTTTCTTAGTCCCGGAGTACCTTTATAAAGCTAAGGTCCCAATACTTGATTTATTTCCTTATATGCTTATTCTTTTTAAGTTATTATGTTATTTTCATAGTTTATGATTCATATTCATGCATGAACATAATGTTTTTGTCTTCAAAAAAAAAAAAAAAATAAATAAATGAGGAAAGTGTTTTCTTAAAGATTCTTTTGAAATGAATATAGGAAATAGATTTCTTAAAAACTCATGAACATGCTTAGAAATGATTTTTCCTAAATAAACAAAAGGTTTTATACAAATTATCTTTTTCATCAAGTGTTAAAATTCTCTTGAAATCATTACAAGAAACAAGAACGTCATTTGTGAAAATATTATTACTTTTGAAAGTTGTTGGAATCTAAGAAAATAAAAACCACTCCTTAGGAATTTAAAGTAATCACAAGAGATTAAATTTAGAAAAAGGAATATTCATCTCAAAATAACTCAAGATCTTTTCAAAAACAAAGTGAACATCTCAACAAATCTAAGTCTTTTAAAAACCTTACTTTTCATAAGTTGAGACAACTCCATTTACTTCATACATTTGTTATGAGTCATTACATATATGTATACACCTTTCAAAAAGTCTACAAAATACCTGAAATAATTATCATTTCAAATGAGCTTTGTTTACAAGAAGGAAAACAAGTCTTTGTAAATTCGTGGCAAATCTGGTTGCTATCTTTTCGGAACCCAAACGACCTAGTTTTATGAAAATAAGCTTAGAAATGCGTAGATCTTTTTGAGTAGGTAGAAAACGGTATATTATACGCAAAATTCCGAGTTAAAATGAGCAAGTTATGGCCATTTTAAGTTGGAATTTCCCTTTATATGATTTTTACCGCGATTTTAAGAGAAAATTAGAAACTTCAAGAATAGAAATTTTATGAAAGACTTATTTTGGGTATTTCATCTTGTTTAGGTGACGAGGGACCCGAGATCGTCTATCCGGACGACTACTTTGATTAGATCCACCGATATGGAGTGAGTTAATTCTTTTCCTAAGTTACATTTCCTTGTTTGTGCTTGTAGATAGAAAAACTAGAGATTTAGAGAAAGATAAAAATGAACAATTGTTATGTGATATGGGATTATGATTGTTTGAATATAAATTAAGAATATCGAAAGAAAGTTTGATAATTAAATTGTGATTCTTGTATTGATATGATGAGAATTGTGTTGATCACCTCTAACTTGAATTAAATATTCTTGGTTAAATTGTATTGAAATTAAAACATGCATATCATATACATGAGTCACATTTGTTTCACTACTTTTCTTCGTGTGGGGAAACGAGGAAATGGTAGTGGTAGCTGGCAGGAGCCGGAAAGTCTACATGGTGGCTAGTAGGAGCCGGAAAGTCTACAGGGCAAGCAGGAGCCGGCAAATCTGCAGATATTGATGGTCGTATGGGCCTGTAACCTCCCAACCCTTGTCATGGAGGGCGTTAAATCCATGCTACACTTGATTTCCGGTTGATCATGTGTATCTTGCTTGTTCATATGATTTGTGCATTTTCATATGCTTTGATTAAATACTTGGTTGATTTTCGGAAATGTCTTATAGTTAGAATTATCTCACTAAGCTAGCCATGTTTATACCCTTACAGTTTTCTATTACAGTATGATTATCCATGGTTGGCCCCGAGGAGCCCCCTATGCCAGGTACGAGTGTAAGCTACTAGGAGTTTTTGGAAGAAATTTTTGTATTTTTAGTTTTGAGCATAGACTTCTAGGAAAAAATTATATAGTAGGCTTATGTAGTAGATATGTTTATATTAATATTGTTGTATGAAGACTTTAAGGCGGGGGAATGCCCCTAAGATGATGTACGATTTTGTTATGAAAGGAAGATCTTATATTTATCTATTTTAAGTTCATGCTTGCTTTTGCTATCTATTTAAACGTAACACCCCTATGAGTCTCCTACTATCTTGGAAGCACGCCTTGCATATGATATTCGAAGCTCCTGAATGACTAAGGTTGTCATCCTCTAGCTTTAATATTGTATGCGGCGGACTGCCACGTTTAGGATACCCTCTGGGGCGTGACAAAACCTACTTGCACCTTACCCTTTAAAGTATAAGGTACTAACTTTTGTACTCGAAACTTATCTTATGACACCTTATGCCTTTCCTATACCCTATAAACTTATAAGTTATATGATGTCCAATGAATCTAGTAATTTTTTTTAATTAAATTTATATATTCTTTCTCTTCATTCTTAATTCTAGCTTATAGAATTATATATGGTTTCATATAATATGTAATATTACCTTATTTAGATATATTTATTATAAATAACACATTGAAAGACTTTTAAAAAAGTAATTTGTTAATATCACAAGAGTTGAAACTTAGAAAAAAAATATCATAGAACCTATTTATCTGATATTAAACAAAATTGTAAAATCTATAGTGAATCCAATATTAAAAACTTTAGAGTGACTTCTATATTAATAAGCCTTCTAAAGATAAACACTTCTACATAATTTAGAGGTTTAATTACATACATACAATCGAAGTTCGTTTAAAATAAAATAAATAAGTTCTACTAAAATATATAGTTATGTTTTTCTATGATAAAATTTTCTAGCAGGTAGTCCATAAATGATAATTTTGAATAAAAGTGGTTGTTAAATAAAAAATATAGTGATATTATCTATTTTTTTAATATTTTGTTATTACTTTATAATTTTTAATGGGATAGACGCATTATACTTTAGAACTTGTACCCTCAATATATTAAAGTATAAGTTCTAGCATGGGTACAAGTATGGAAATTTCATATCTAAACTCTACTTGTGAGAGCAAGTTTTGAAAAATCTATACTCGTACCCCACTTTATGACCTTAATACTCATCCGGACTTTCTCTCATTGAGTAAGGTTTCGATGAGTAACATTGTATGACAGGTTACCACTCACTCCTATTCATAATCATTTCATTGAAAAATCTAAAGTTTTTTTTTTTTTTTTTTTTAATAGTAGCGTTATGTTATACTTGCTAATAAAATTATTTTGTATGTATAAAATGCAATATAATTATAATATAAACCAATCTAATAGTTTTTATACAAGTGTGAGAATCTAAGTATATGATTCCGTGTTCGTCCGTGGTTCCATATTAAGTCATAGTATCTCAACGATGGAAAGGATTAAATAGAAAAAAAAAAAAAAAACAAAAATTCAATAAAAGGGCCGTACCGTCTCTTCAAAGCCCTTGAGAGTTGTCTCCTCAACTCTTGAAAGATGATTACCAAATGCCACTCCGAAATATTCTCGTGTATCTCGAAATTAGTGATTGAGGGTCATATTGAGATTTTTTTTTTTTTTTAGATATATCATTGATCTCTCATATAAAAAAGGAAAATTGTTACATCTTGTATGAATAGTGCCATTTTTGTGATTAATTAATTGTGTAAAATTAAAAAATATTAAATCAGTAATATAACTTTATTTATTGTTGTATTTAATTTTCCAAACCTTGACAAATTTTACAATGAACTATCTAAACTTTATTAATTTTTAAAATCAATTACATTATATAGATATTATAAATGATTTAAAAAAATTTGCAGATAGCAAATTAGCAGCTTTGAACTTCCAGTGATTAATTACAAATTATATGTTAATTTTCGATAGCATATGTGAGATCTAACCCACAAAACAATCACGCATCACTAGAGAAAGGAAAAGCAAGTTGCTGATTTCTTTTTTTAAACAGTGACTAATGTTCATATCCATTATATTCACTTTTGTTTCCCAATATCATGTGTCATCAAGAATACCATGGACTAGTATGGACACTTCAGTTAGACCAACACACGGGTCAGAACTCAGAACTTGCTTGGAATTCAATCGTACTTGCCCATTTATCAGTCCTGACTCCTGAACTCTAAGACCTGCAACTGGACGAGTGGATTCATAGGTTAGAGCCAATTAATGTAAATAATATAAATAAGACTAAATTATTATAGTCTTTAGTTTTTTCCCTTAAAAAAATTATTTGGGATATGAGTTATTTTATACCCAAACATGTCCAACTTTAGTTATCATATTAGTAATGTCAGACTACAAGATATTTTAGAGAGAAATAATAAGATTTGAAGCCAAAAACAAGTCCACATCTAAGAAAAGAAATTTTACTTATGATAGAAGCCTATAAAAATCAAATCAAACAATTTTTTACTATATTTATTCCTTGTCTTGTTAATAAGAATGCATCAAATGTTATCAATAGATGATAAATTTCCACCCTTTGTAGGAAAATAGTTTAAATATATATATTTTTTTCATTTTCTTACAATTATTTTATTTTTGTTTCATTTTTTTAATTTCTTTATGATTTTTTAAATCTTTTTTTTCTTCTTTTCTCTTTTTTTAATTAGGATTTAGCCGGTTGAGACTACCAATTAGCTTATACATTGAAACTCAGTGGTTCCCTACTCATGGTATTAACTATTAATAGTTTTCTAACACCTGAGGTACGTGGGTAGCGATTATTTTAAAAATCACCCATTATCTTATTCATATGTTAACATATAGTTGGTAATTACACACCACATATACATCCATACTGAATGCATCACCCACTCAATATTTCTCCGGGTCCAAAGGTTTAATTTCAACAATATTTTTAGGATTAATTTTCATCTTTTCAACTGTTGCTTCCAAGTTTTGCTAATTGTGATATTCCTTTTTATTTATTTATTTTTTTTATGGATAGCCAACTACCATCGTGAATTGTTGGCATAACCCACCATACTATTGATGTGGATCTAGCCACCACCTTGTCTTAGAGAGGCTAAAATCCATGTAAATAGCTTTTTTTTTTTTTTTTCAACAGTTTTTCGCTTTTCTATTATTCTGCATTTTTAAATAATTTTATTTAATTAAATATTTATAATAATATATTTTATTATGTAGATTATTGTTACCAATCAAAAGCTGATACGTACTGATTTCTCAATCGTGATAAATAGTGATAAAACATAAATATCAAAATATCAATTTGAAAACGGTACAGTGTACAAGGATGAAAATTTGGAAAAATAAAGTAGTATCCATCCGAGAATATCTGATTCATTACCCAATTTTCGCTTTACTTTACTTTTTTTTTTAAATATATATAAAACAACATGTTGTTGAAAAAAGATGGAGATGAAGACATCAATTGAGTGGTAAGTAAACCGGATAATAATGACTATGATGTTGAATGAAGTTCCTTTTTTTTTTTTTTTTTCTGTGGTCGAAGAAGTTTTCTTTTATCTGAAAATAGGTTCTTTGTTTCCAAATTATCATGTTTAGAACGAGATCACGTGGAGGATTGGGACAGATGTCGTGACCAAACCAAACTCCAGAGTCCAGATCCACCCATTGGCCTTCAACTTTGAAGCACGAAATAGAACACCTTTGACGAAATGCACCAATTGGTAGACATTTGCTTTGCTTCAGGCTCCATTTTCGCGGTTCTAAATGTTTGATTACGATGGTCTTGCTCCATCTCTTTCCTCTATAAATCTATTATTTACGTAACTGCTCTTTTTTTTTTTTTTTTTTTCCTTTTCGTAGCAATTGTTGATTAAGGAAGCTAGATAGAATTCGGATATAAAATATAGTTTTTCTTAATTTTCGTATATCTATAAATAGGGATCGACCCAGAATTATTATACCAGAGACCAAGTTTTCTCTTTTTTTAAATCAATGTTGGATTTATCGATATTATAAATTCACTTCATGTTGTAATTATACTCCATTTCATGATCTTTTATTTATCTATATACTTGAAATGTAACAAAATGAAAAAAAAAAAAATTAACACGTGAAAAATAATTATTAAAGTCCTAATTTATCTTTATGGATATTTAGAAACTTATTGAAATACTATAAAAAAAGTATATTTTATTAGATGCCATCAGAAATGATTCATTATTAGTCCAAAATAATTCATGATGATTATCTTTATTTATATGACATTTCTTTTATTGAAGAAAAAATGATTAGAGAATGGGAATCCTCTGTTGAATTTATTATTCGGATTATTTGTCTCTATTTACATTTTTACGCATGGTTATATTTGTATGATGATTAAGTCATTATAGGTTTTCTAAATATATGTTTGAAACACTTTTCATACTATTTTTGATACAGTAACGTTGCTCTTATTGGAAATGTAAAAATTAATATGTCTAATTTTTAAAATAAATTATACATATGACACAAATTATCGAATTATTTGTCAACATCTAAAAAAAAATCCTTAATAAATTGTCTAGAAAAGAATGATTTTTATAACCTGTGAGATATTTTATTATTAATATTTTAAAAACTATATTATTTTAATAAAAAATATCTAGCAAATTATTAGTAATATATAATAAAAAAATATCTAGGTAACATTTTCCTTTTTATTCTAATGAATTACTAATTGATTTCTATAAAAAAAAAAAATTTAAAGAGCAGGCATATGTATACCTATTAAAAACTAAAACAAACAATGTTAATAAATGTAAAAAAAAAAAAAATTAGAACAAATATTAAAAGTCCAATGTGAAGGACTTTGCTGCACCACAAAAAATAAAAACAAAAGTGGCAGGACTAAACCACCACACCATCACTGGTACCTAGTTGATATATTTAATGACTTTTTTAATCTATATAGGATATCTCTTTGTTGTTCTATTAAAATAATATAAAATTCTTAGGTGGCCGGAGACTCCCGATGGTCCCCGTGGGTCTCTCTCTGTTTATAAATGAGTTGAACAAATTGTTTGAATTCATGACCTCAATGTGATGTTATTTTCTTCCTTATAATATTAACTATTCGTATGTGACAACATTTTAAATAGATAAAATTATGAAAATTAGAAAAGATAAAATTGTATGACCCATTTCTTTTTCGTTTCTTTTCTTTGTTATCCATTTCCAAGTTGGATGATAATTAGTTGGCATATATTAGCACTAATGTTCATATTAGAAATGATTAAAGAATTCAAAAGATTATTTCCTTTTCTTAAAAAAAAGGTGAGATGTATTTTATGTTATTAAAGAATTGAACGGATTTATATAATTGCCATTATTTTGATAAATTTCAAAAATAATTACCTCACATACATAGGGTTAATTTCACGAATGGTATTTAAATTTTAACAAAATATGCAACTAAGTACCTATATTTTGAAATTGATTAATTTAGTACCTAAAAAAACTTTTTATACACTCCAGCGGTACATCCATGATGTTGGTTAGCATACAAGAAAAGTAATTGCTGGTACTAAATTGATCAAGTTCTAAGTTTGGATGTTTAATTATTTATTTTGCCAAAGTTCACGTGCCATTCATCATATTTAGCCCACATACATAAAATAACAGCAGGGTTGAGTAAAATAGACAACCAAACCCAACCAGTTTGTAAACCAAAATAAAAATATAGTTTTTTAAGCAATTTGATTTAAAAAGTTCTCAATCCAAACCAAATCGTAAATATATGGTTGGTTATAGGGGTAAATCAAATTATTCTATAAAATCGAGCCAAACTATTTTAGAAATATATAATAATATTTTGCTTATAGTTATAAATTTTCTTATGATGATTTATCAATGATCATATATTTTTTTTATAGTTTTATTATGATATTTATTATTTGATGAAAATGGCTAATAATACTCTTTTTTAGTTTTTTTTTTTCAATTTCATGATATATTCTTCCTTAGATAACTTAATGTTGTGTTTTTTTTTCTGTTAATCTTTTTAAATTTGTGGATGATGAGCTACATTTATTTAGTTCTGATTGTTATTACTTGGGGTAGGCAATAAAACTAACCAAACAAAATAAATCCGTAAACTGAACTAAACCAAATTGAAAAAATGATTTTTTTAAAAAATAATTTGGTTTAAAAAAATTTTCAATATGAACCAATTCTTAAATTAATGGTTGGTTTAAGGAGGAAAATTGAATCAATCAGTAAAACTAAACCAAACGGTTTAGAATAATATTATTATATCTTACTTGTAGCTACAATTTTTTTTTATAATGATTGGTAATAAGTAATATATGTTTTAATGGTTTCATTATGATATGTATATGTAAGGACCCGCTATCACCCCTGAATTTAAAATAAGTAATAACAGTTCCCCAACCACATATAATCTGCAGAATTATATGTAAGGTTGTCTGAGAAGAAATGTTTGATGAATTGTTTGTCTAATTTCACAACATAAGTCATTTTGAAAATTTTTTTACTTAATAGCTTACTTTCAAAACACAATACCATATGTATACAAACATTATAAGAAAATAGCACAAATTATACAAGCTAGGTACATACATACATATATATATATATATATATTACAACCAAAAGGCTTCTTACAAGCCCTAGCAAAACTACAAAACATATAGTTCATCAAGAACTATATAAACAACTATCCAACCTATATATCTAGTCTATTACAAAAAGATTGGGCTCCAACCAGTCCAGGGCCATCTTTAGTCCTCAAACTCCTCCAGAAAATCCTCAAAATCAGGACCATAACCCAAGCTTGCATAAGACTCATCAAAATCCTCACCTGAAATAGATAAAATATGAGCCAGAGGCCCAGTACACAAGTAACGAAAACAAAAGAGAGATGATTCACACAAGCCTGAACTAAATGCAAGATGCAACAACCATTCAATTATTATTTAGTCTTTAGCTAGTAATTCAACACGGGAGTATTCAAACTCCGGGCAACAAGGATAGTGGGGGATCCTGAGTAACAACCTTGACGCTCAGGGGGTTGATATAAGTAGCTCGGATACTTATACCGTTCTAGATAATTTTACAGAAAACACCTAAATCTACCATGCCCAATCTGAGCAGGGTGCCGCTCTCCGAACCGGATACCAATTCCACCCCAGGCTCACCCAATCTATGAGGGGGCGCCCCTAGGCACTCATGCCACCCTGGGCAGGGATTGGATTTAACGGCGTAAAACACAAATCAACACTCACAATTAAGTTTTTCTTAATATATATAGTTTTCGTAAATGCCTCTCCTAACACAGAGACAAGCTAGTTACTGCGTACCTGTACTAGATCGAGAGTCAATGGGAATAACCGAAAGGGAATCAATCACTGTAAAAAGAAGTAATTACAAACTCACACTTAGTTCAAGTATATATATTCATCAAAGCTCAAGTATAATCATCTAAAGAAATTCAAATAAATCATTATAACATCATCACATAGCATTTAGATATCATATATTATCGTACAATACTCAACAAATACTTAAATGACCATTTATCAAGCTTTGAACAACTTTTAGCAAATAACAATAAGTTTTAAACTTTGTTGGAAAGTGTATCAGCTGGAAAGAATTGAAATTTAAGCACTGATGCTTTTGTAATTTGTAAAATCTTAAAACATGAAAGTTGTAGATCTCTTTTTAAGCTTTCCAAAACAACTTGAATCACCTCAAACAGAGGTCGGATGAAAAAGTTATGGCTAATTTACAAGACAGCATCACAATAGGGAAGAAAATCTGCGAGCGCTACACCCTTGTCAACGGGGTGTTTTGGAGGCCGTTTCAACTCAGGTTTTGATACGAGAGCACTACACCCTTGGCAACGGGGTGTTTTGGAGGCCGTTTCAACTCAGGGGAAATGAAATTTTTGATCCGAGAGCACTACACCCTTGGCAACGGGTGTTTTGACAGGTGTATTGACAGTTATACGAAATTTTTCAAACTTTAACACTTTTAACTTGAAAAAAAACAACTTTTCTCAACTCCTAACATGTCCTAAACCTTATGCAAACTTCATGCAACACTTCAAAACTCATCCTAAGCACATAAAACTAACCACTCTAGTCCTATAACACATCATATACCATCAAAACATCATGGAGCATGAATTTAAACAAATATGGCATCAAGACTACATATTCATGCATAGAAAAGAAAGTTGAAGAACACACTTACCACAAGAACTTCAAGGCTTGGTTTAATGACTCTAGATCAAGCTTTTGATGGTGGATGTTGTAGAAAATCAAGTCTCAAACTTGGTTCACCTTGGGAGCCTTTTTGGAGTGAAGAAGAAGAGGTTTTAGGGCAAATGGAGGGCTTTTGGTTTGGTCTGGGATTTTTGGCCGAATTTTTAGAGGTTAAGTAGTTTAAGTTTATCCTATGTTGACTTTAAGGGCATGAGGACATTAAAGGCTTAATGACTTTGTTTTGGGTTAATTAATATCTTTGTCTTAAGGCACATAATGGAGGTTTAATGGCTAAGTTTTTAGCCTTTTTTTGCTACCTAAGGATATTTATATATACATTCCACTTATTCTAAGCATAAATAACACACTCTAAGGCATATTAATATTTTACAAACTCAATAAATAATTAATCTAACATATTTAAATAATTCTACACTTTCACACATCATAATACTCATCAAAATTAAACTCACTATCAATATATATATATATATATATATATCATGCTTAAATTCAACAATACACTTATAAAATAAAAATTAGGAATTTCATGGCTATTTCATTCTCCCCTCCTTCAAAAAGTTTCGTCCTCGAAACTTATTTTACCTCAATCATAGATCAAACAACTCAGGATACTTCTGTCTCATCTCATCTTCGGGTTCCCATGTCGCTTCTCTTTCACTTTGACCCGTCCACAAGACTTTAACAAAAGGGATTACTTTTCTTCTCAACACTTTGTCAATCCTATCCAGATTTTGATTGGTTTCTCAATTGTGCTTAAATCGGGTTGAATCTCCGGTTGATGAGTAGAAATGATAGCTTCAGGATCCGATACACACTTTCTGAGTTGTGACACATGAAACACATCGTGCACTTCAGACAAATTCGGGGGTAAAGCTAGTCGATAGGCTAGTGGTCCGATTCTTTCCAAAATCTCATATGGACCTATGTATCTTGGGTTCAACTTTCCTTTAACTCCAAATCTAATTACCCCTTTTGTTGGCGAGATTTTAAGAAACACGTGATCACCAACTTCAAATTCTAACGGTCTTCTCCTCGTGTCAGCATAGCTTTTGTACCGATCTTGAGCCGTCTTCATTCTCTGCTTTATCACTTGAATCTTATCAATTGCTTGCTGTACCAGTTCAGGACCTAAAACTGTTCTTTCACCAACTTCATCCCAATGTATTGGAGATCTGCACTTTCTACCATACAGTGCTTCATAAGGCGCCATCTGAATTGTTGCTTGGAAGCTATTGTTGTAGGAAAACTCAATAAGTGGCAAATGAACATCCCATCTATTTCCAAAATCCAAAGCACATGCTCTAAGCATATCTTCCAATATCTGAATCGTTCTCTCAGATTGTCCGTCTGTCTGTGGGTGAAATGCAGTGCTAAATTGAAGCTGTGTACCCAAAGCAATATGTAGACTCTTCCAAAATCTGCTGATAAAGCGAGAATCCCGATCAGAAGTGATCGTCTTTGGAATACCATGCAATCTCACTATCTCTTTGATGTAGATGTATGCCATTTTCTCTAACGAATCTCCAACCTTCAAAGGTATGAAATGAGCCGATTTTGTCAATCTATCTACGATCACCCAAACAACTTCATATTTGGTTATGGTTCTGGGTAAGGCTGATACAAAATCCATGGTGATATCTTCCCATTTCCATTCAGGTACTGACAACGGTTGAAGTTCTCCTCCGGGTCGTTGATGTTCGATTTTTACTTGTTGACAAACCACACACTTAGAGACATATTGGGCTACATCTCTCTTCAAACCTTCCCACCAATAGTTTCTCTTCAAATCCTTATACATTTTTGTACTTCCCGGGTGGATCGAGTATGGAGAGGAATGAGCTTCTCTCATGACTTCTTCTCTTAACTCGTATGGCACAAAAAGTCGATTCCCATATCTCACAACTCCTTCCATGTCAATCCTTAATTCTTTCCTTTTTCCAATTCTTATAGAATCCTTCATTCCCTTGGCTTCATTGTCTTCCTTTTGAGCTTGTTTAATTTTCTCCAGAATTGTTGGTTGCAAGGATAGTTGAGCCAATATCACATCTACTTGTTCCACAGTAACTTCAAGATTTAACTTCATAAACTCCATCTGGATCTCCTTTTGGCTAGATAGCAAAGCAGCAACACCTTCATGTTTCTTTCTACTAAGTGCATCCGCTACTACATTAGCTTTTCCGGGATGATAAAGAATCTCCACATCATAGTCCTTAAGTAGTTCAAGCCATCTTCTTTGTCTCATATTAGCTCCTTCTGTGTGAAGATGTATTTTAGACTTTTGTGGTCTGTGTAGATCTTACACTTCTCCCCAAACAGATAGTGTCTCCACAATTTCAGTGCAAGAATTACAGCTGCCAACTCCAAGTCATGCACCGGATAGTTCTTTTCGTGGGGTTTCAGTTGCCTCGAAGCATACGCTATAACTCTTCCATCTTGCATGAGTACACAACCGAGTCCTTGAATAGATGCGTCACTGAAGACTACGAACTCTTTTCCATTGTCTGGTAGCGCTAAAATAGGAGCTGATATTAATCTTTCCTTCAACTCTTCAAAACTCTTCTCACACTTGTCATCCCATTCAAATTTAATATTCTTTCGTGTTAATCGGGTTAATGGAGATGCAATCTTCGAAAATCCTTCTACAAACCTTCGATAGTATCCAGCCAATCCAAGAAAACTTCTTATTTCGCTCACAGTTGTAGGCCTTGTCCACTTTAGAATAGCTTCAATCTTCATTGGATCCACTGAAACTCCTTCTTTTGAAATAATATGTCCAAGAAAAGAAATTTCTTCCAACCAAAACTGACACTTATTAAACTTTGCATAAAGTCTCTTCTCTCGAAGTCTTTGTAACATAACAAACAGTCTCAATGCTTTTGATGCTCCTCCTTGCTTCGGGAATAGATCAAAATGTCATCAATGAAGACTATGACAAATGAATCCAGATAATCCTTGAAAACCCTATTCATCAAGTCCATAAATGCGGCTGGTGCATTGGTTAACCCAAAAGGCATCACCAAAAACTCAAAGTGTCCATATCTTGTCCTGAAGGCCGTCTTCTGAATATCTTGAGATTTGATCTTAAGCTGATAATATCCCGATCTCAAGTCGATCTTAGAAAACACAGTAGCTCCCTTCAGTTGGTCAAATAGATCATCAATCCGTGGCAAAGGATATTTATTCTTGATAGTAACCCGATTTAATTCTCTGTAATCAATGCACATGCGCAAGCTCTCATCCTTCTTCTTGACAAACAGCACAGGAGCACCCCAAGGGGATATGCTTGGTCTAATAAAACCCAAGTCTTGCAACTCTTGTAACTGTATCTTCAACTCCTTCAACTCTGCTGGAGCCATTCTATATGGAGCTTTAGAGATAGGTACTGTTCCAGGCAATACTTCGATTCCAAACTTATCTCTCTATCTGGTGGTAATCCAGGTAGCTTCTCAGGAAATATATCCATAAACTCATTCACAATTGGCACCATATTGATATCCACTCCTTCAATGCTCATAGTTGCTACAACGGATTTCTCCCACAATTCCATGAACTTCATACTCTTAGGTCTTAGCCTCTCTAATATATATGAAAATCTTCCTTCATCTAAATCAAAACTCAACTCCGCTTTACTACAATCAATTGTGACCTTATAATGATTTAGCCAATTCATTCCCAAGATCACATCAAAATCAGATAAAGGTAATACTATCATATCAATAGGCATGCTTACATCAGAAATCATCACATTCACATTTTTACACACACAAGGATGCCTATTTTCAGTCACCAACGGAGTAGTCACACATATAACACGATCACTCAACATTTCAGAAGCAAGATTACACTCATTCATAAAATTCTCAGAAATACAAGCATGAGTCGCCCCTGTATCAATCAACACATAAGCATTCTTATCAGACACATTCAGAATACCTGCCAAGGTGTCTACTGCAGGTGTATCTTCAACTTGCTGTAAGGTGAAAACCCTTGCATCCGTCTTGCCTTTTTCTAAATTCACTCTACTCTTATTGTCGGGTCGATCTTTGCAATTAGAAATATGATGTCCCCTTTGCTTGCAATAGGCACAAAATACTGGTGGTATCTTCGGATTCTTACACTCTATAGACCTATGTCCAACTTGACCACAAGAAAAACATGCTCCGGGAGTCCACTTGCAATCTGTCACCTCATGAGGACCATAGCATCTAAGGCATCTCTTCTCAAACACAGGTGTAGAAGCTTTAAGAGTTGACTTCTGGTCTCCTTGTTTTCCCATATAAGGTCTCTTTCCTTGGTTTGAATAATATCCTGCTTTGTTAGCATTTTGGTAACCACCATATGATGTAGCAGGAGCAGGTCTCTTTCCCATGAATGCAGCTCTTCTTGCTCTTCTAGCTCTACTATCATTGTGTATCTGTTCCATTAACAAGGCTTTAGCAACTACATCTGATAAGGTGTGTAACTCAAACTTCTTCACTTCATTCTGGATTTCTTCATTCAAGCCATTCTGGAACTTTTGAACCTTCATTCTTTCATCACGATAGTCTCCTCCAGCAAAGCGCAATAATCTACAAAATTCACTATGATATTCATCTATGGGCTTGCTCCCCTGTCTCAAGTTCAACCAATCAGATATCATCCTCTCTCTTACTGAATTCGGAAAATACTTGGTGAAGAATGTGTCTTTGAATGTAGTCCAAGAAATAGGCTGTTGTAGATTTCCACTAGCTAGTCTCCACCAATTGTAAGCTTCTTTCTTCATCATATAAACTGCTAAGTCCACTTTCTTATCCTCAGGAGTACTGCTAGCTGCAAAGGTCTTCTCCAATTCTTCTATCCAATTCTCAGCCACTGTCGGATCAGTGCTAGTACCATCAAACTCTGGAACCATCTTACTAAAGTCATGTAGTTTGATCTGGTTGGCTTGTTCATTCACAGGTGGTGCTTCATTCGGTCTTACCCCGGGTTGATTACCTTGCTGTATAAAGTACTGTGTCTGCTGGTACATCATCATCTGATATTGTTGCATCATTGCCATCATGTCTCTCATCATACCATACATGGAATTGGGATCACCAGTAGGCATTTGTGGCATTGGTGGAATAGGTGGCATAGGTGGAGGTGGCGGAATCTGAGTCGGTGGAGGAACTTGTGAAGCTGAAGCCGATGCAGGAGATGGTGTAGTCTCACTACTAGGTGTAGAAGATGAAGTAGGAACAAATGTAGACGATGACTGTGGTGGTGGTGGCATACTTTCCCTATCTGAATGCTGCCTGGTAGATCTCCTTAACCTATCCATCTTAACAATCGCACACAATACATTCAACACACACACATGTACACATTAAGCTTATTTAAATTAACATTCACACATAATAGCAAACAATTAATCAAATAATCAATCAAGCAACAAGCACACAAAGAATCAAGAAAACAAACAAGCACAGCATCCAAGCAAACTTAGTTCTTCCTATTCTACCTATTTGTGTCTAGGTCAAGTCTCAGACAAATCATCTCAATTAGGCAAACAATTAATCAAACTTAGCTCTGATACCATCTGTAAGGACCCGCTATCACCCCTAATTTAAAATAAGTGATAACAGTTCCCCAACCACATATAATCTGCAGAATTATATGTAAGGTTGTCCGAGAAGAAATGTTTGATGAATTGTTTGTCTAATTTCACAACATAAGTCATTTTGAAAATTTTTACTTAATAGCTTACTTTCAAAACACAATACCATATATATACAAACATTATAAGAAAATAGCTCAGGTTATACAAGCTAGGTACATACATACATATATATATATATATATATATATTACAACCAAAAGGCTTCTTACAAGCCTTAGCAAAACTACAAAACATATAGTTCATCAAGAACTATATAAACAACTATCCAACCTATATATCTAGTCTATTACAAAAAGATTGGGCTCCAACCAGTCCAGGGCCATCTCTAGTCCTCAAACTCCTCCAGAAAATCCTCAAAATCAGGACCATAACCCAAGCTCGCATAAGACTTATCAGATCCTCACCTGAAATAGATAAAATATGAGCCAGAGGCCCAGTACACAAGTAACGAAAACAAAAGCGAGATGATTCACACAAGCCTGAACTAAATGCAAGATGCAACAACCATTCAATTATTATTTAGTCTTTAGCTAGTAATTCAACATGGGAGTATTCAAACTTCGGGCAACA
Organism: Combretum micranthum; assembly: GCA_024138025.1. Lineage (NCBI taxonomy): Eukaryota > Viridiplantae > Streptophyta > Magnoliopsida > Myrtales > Combretaceae > Combretum > Combretum micranthum. The sequence goes on along the minus strand of JAMXBD010000628.1, from coordinate 255,789 downwards.
AGGATAGTGGGGGATCCTGAATAACAACCTTGACGCTCAGGAGGTTGATATAAGTAGCTCGGATACTTATACCGTTCTAGATAATTTTACAGAAAACACCTAAATCTACCATGCCCAATCTGAGTAGGGTGCCGCTCCCCGAACCGGATACCAATTCCACCCCAGGCTCACCCAATCTGTGAGGGGGCGCCCCTAGGCACTCATGCCACCCTGGGTAGGGATTGAATTTAACGGCGTAAAACACAAATCAACACTCACAATTAAGTTTTTCTTAATATATATAGTTTTCGTAAATGCCTCTCCTAACACAGAGACAAGCTAGTTACTGCGTACCTGTACTAGATCGAGAGTCAATGGGAATAACCGAAAGGGAATCAATCACTGTAAAAAGAAGTAATTACAAACTCACACTTAGTTCAAGTATATATATTCATCAAAGCTCAAGTATAATCATCCAAAGAAATTCAAATAAATCATTATAACATCATCACATAGCATTTAGATATCATATATTATCATACAATACTCAACAAATACTTAAATGGCCATTTATCAAGCTTTGAACAACTTTTAGCAAATAACAATAAGTTTTAAACTTTATTGGAAAGTGTATCAGCTGGAAAGAATTAAAATTTAAGCACTGATACTTTTGTAATTTGTAAAATCTTAAAACATGAAAGTTGTAGATCTCCTTTTAATCTTTCCAACGCAACTTGAATCACCTCAAACGGAGGTCGGATGAAAAAGTTATGGCTAATTTACAAGACAGCATCGCAACAGGGAAGAAAATCCGCGAGCGCTACACCCTTGGCAACGGGGTGTTTTGGAGGCCGTTTCAACTCAGGGGAAATGAAATTTTTGATCCGAGAGCACTACACCCTTGGCAACGGGGTGTTTTGGAGGCCGTTTCAACTCAGGAGAAATGAAATTTTTAATCCGAGAGCACGACACCCTTGGCAACGGGGTGTTTTGACAGGTGTATTGACAGTTATACGGAATTTTTCAAACTTTAACACTTTTAACTTGAAAAAAAACAACTTTTCTCAACTCCTAACATGTCCTAAACCTTATGCAAACTTCATGCAACACTTCAAAACTCATCCTAAGCACATAAAACTTACCACTCTAGTCCTATAACACATCATATACCATCAAAACATCATGGAGCATGAATTTAAACAAATATGGCATCAAGACTACATATTCATGCATAGAAAAGAAAGTTGAAGAACATACTTACCACAAGAACTTCAAGGCTTGGTTTAATGACTCTAGATCAAGCTTTTGATGGTGGATGTTGTAGAAAATTAAGTCTCAAACTTGGTTCACCTTGGGAGCCTTTTTGGAGTGAAGAAGAAGAGGTTTTAGGGCAAATGAAGGGCTTTTGGTTTGGTCTGGGATTTTTGGCCGAATTTTTAGAGGTTAAGTAGTTTAAGTTTATCCTATGTTGACTTTAAGGGCATGAGGACATTAAAGGTTTAATGACTTTGTTTTGGGTTAATTAATATCTTTGTCTTAAGGCATATAATGGAGGTTTAATGGCTAAGTTTTTAGTCTTTTTTTTTTTTTTGCTACCTAAGGATATTTATATATACATTCCACTTATTCTAAGCATAAATAACACACTCTAAGGCATATTAATATTTTACAAACTCAATAAATAATTAATCCAACATATTTAAATAATTCTACACTTTCACACATCATAATACTCATCAAAATTAAACTCACTATCAATATATATATATATATATATATATATCATGCTTAAATTCAACAATACACTTATAAAATAAAAATTAAGAATTTCATGGCTATTTCAGTATAATAATGGTTAATGTATTTTGTTAATTAATCACTTTTGTTCATGGATAACTTTTATTAGTGAATTTTTTTTTCAAATTTGTTGGTAAATGATTTTCAATGGTTTTATGAAAGGTTATAGATTGTGGCTTGCCATCTTGTTAATGGAAGTAATTTATTGGTAGGTGATTTATGAAGTACTATAAATTGTGAATCTAAAGGATTTATGAAGTATTGTATTGTGATTGCGATTTCAACTTTGTAAAGTAATTTAATATTTGAATGTTCGCACAAATGTAAAAGATCATAACAAAACTATTTTTTAATAATAATTTAATTAATCTGTAATACGAATTATGCCAAATTTTTATTTAATGGTATAGGAAATTTTTAATCCGAATTAAACCATTTTTGGATGGACTATTTAAGATGTAAAAAGCACTAAATTGTAAATCATTCAAGTGATCCACACACCAATCATTAGGAATTGAATTTAGTTGGAGTCAATAAATGCCAATTGAAGTCATATAGGAACTCAAACAGCTAAATTTAAAAAATTTCCAATTATGTCCCTATTTGATAATCCAAAATTTTGAAAATTAAAAAAATTTCCAATTATGTCCCTATTTGATAATCCAAAATTTTGAAAATTAAAAACATACAAAATACCAAAAAATAAATTAAGTTATAATTTAAAAATGTTTTTAGGTGAGACATTTATAAGATAAATCGAATAAAATGCTTTTAGAGCTTTGAAATTTTCATAAATTACCATTTTAACTGTAACTGGGAAACCAAGAAAAATAAATTTTGACAATTAGTTAAAATGGTAATAATAAGTTGGGGGATAATTAAAATTAGAATCTTCTTTTATTTCAAAATTTAAAACCTAAACTAGCTATGATTTCACACATGGAAAAATTACACTATGGATTTTGTCATGTGACACAATCTAAAATAGGACATCCTTTTCCTTCTAAGACCTAACCCTACCTCTAGCACCTTTTCATATTTAAACTTTCTTTTCCATTTTCTACCTCCTTTCCCTTTCTAGAAAACCCTCTCTAAACTTAAGGTAAGGTTTTAGAACCTTAAACACTTAATGACCTTCATTAGTGCAAAGCAAGAAGGATTAACTCAAATTAGCACTATTAATGATTTGACCATGTTTTCCAAGAGAAGAATAAGGAAATGAAGAAGTGATATAAAGAGGAGAAGTTGTTCAAAATACCAAAAATTAGTAATAAGGTAAGGTATGGAAGTTTTAAGGTATTTTCAAGTGGTTTATAGCTTTCTAAATATAAAGATCGACTAGGGTATGTTGATACATTTTGTGGGAAGTTAAAACTAGAGTATTGAAGTGGTTTTGAGGCCTTAAATCTTCATAACAGCTAAAACAAGAGGATTATTGCCTTTAAGAAAAATGTAAGACACTAAATTAACTTGTCATTGAGAAATTTTATGTTTATTGTAATGGATTTTCTATTTCTTATGTAAAGCAGTGGATAAACTAGGTTTTGGTTGGTGTTTGCTGCTGATAAATGAGATAAAGATGGGTATAGTGCTTAGTGTTAATGTAGAAAGTTGAAATCTTAAAGGAAGAGGATGATTTGGATTAAAAGTGCTGTTTGAAAGTATGCTTTGAATGATGTTTAAGTTGGTAAAAATTGTTGTAAATCATGTTTAAGGTGAATAAACTTATTAGGGAATCATAGGAAATGGAAATTTGATGTTAAACTTAGGAAAACTTGAACTTAAAACGAGATAGGATTGAACAATGCATAATCTAGGCTACCACCACCCTCACCATGACCTATATGGAGGGTCATGGAATTCTCTGGTCTTCACCTAGGCTACCACCATCTACACCATGACCTGTATGGAAGGTCATAGAATTCTCTAGTCATCACCTGGGCTACTGATGAGCATCAGATTTCGCATTGGATGACAACACCAGCTATCCAAAGTTGGCAGCCATCTTTTCAAAGCTGGCGGTGTACTCATTAGGAAGTTTGAAGTCCCGAGTATAAATGACAGTGTGGTAGCCCCAAATTATGGTGTACACTAACTCGAAGTCGATAGCTTTTATCACTAAGGTCGGCGGCGTTGATCCCTAGGCCGATAACCTATCTAGCCGGCCTTTATTCAAGAATGCAGATTTTAATTATTTTGTTTGTTCTTTTATTTTGCTTGTTAGATAATATTATATATACGCTATTGTAATGATACCTAGATAGCTTTTGACATTTTGAAAACTTGTTTTTTAGTGTTCTCTCAAATTTGCTCTTATAAATCATTTTGTGATCGTGGCGAGTGTCTTTTCTTATCAATTCTTAATAGAATTATGGTGAACAAACCATTAACTCTATTTCGAGAGTCATATCGATATAGGGTTAGCGTAGTTCAGGTTTATTCAGTGCGTAATATCCTTGTCAATGCCGTTCATATCAATTCTTTCACTATAAATCAAAAATCCAAAAATACAAATTTGTTGTCATTTGCAATTCAAGCCATAAAAATTTCATCTTTGGTATCAGATCCATTATAGGCACATCATATTTTGGTATCAGAGTGTTCTTAGCACATTATATTTTGGTATTAGAGCCCAGTTCCAACAACGGGATATTTGGTAAGCGCAAGATCTGATTTTTTTTGTCTTATTGTGCATAGTGCGAAGATTTGAATTAGGGTTTATATTGTGATTGTGATATCTGTGATTTGGAGAATTGGGGTTTTTGTGTGTTGAATGTGATTTGGAAGTGTGTGAGATTGAATTGGAGGATTGAGTTGTTGTTGCGTTGTAGAGAGGTGTTATTGTGTGTGAGATCAGTAGGGTTGTTAGATTGAATTGTTATTTTGCAGGTAAGAATTGGTTCTACCTATTAAGTGTTTGATATATTGCTTGAACCACCTATTTGAATTGAAGATTGTGGTGACTGAAATTCTAAGGTTTTATTTGGATTTACATGTTTGTTGATGAGTTGTCTTGATTAAAATATTAGGTCGAAGGGGATAGGAAATTGTGAAGGTTCGCTGATCAACAATTGCAAAAACTTTAGTCCATGATCAATCGGTGGTATTCATAGCCGATTAATGATATTGTTGAGGAGAAGGAATCTTAATCCATTAAGATTGATGATGATAATGATTGGAAATTGGAGTATAAAAGATGCTTAGGTCGTAGACATGTTGAATATCAATGTTCAAATGAATATGCGGTGAAGCTTATTGATGGAGTCCCTACTCTTGTCTATGAAGATGGTGCTGAAGTTGTGGAAGTAGTTGTTCAAGACAAATAGAAAGGTGTGAAACGAGAAGATGACATTATGTTGTAGATTGAAGCTATAAAGGATTGTGATGTTGATGAAATAGGTGTAGAGGATGTTGCTATGAAGGAGAAAGATATTTTAAGGGATATATGTGTGATATGGGTGCAAAATCATCTCTTGATATATGTGTACCTGAATTAGAGCCACTTACGTCAGGAGTTATTGAGCGTTATGGGTATTTCCATGATCTTTCTCCTATAGCTCGCCTACTATATTTTGATGTGTTGATAGAGTTACCTAATGTTAAGGGTTTGTGGTGCTATTGTCCTTGTAAAACCATATAAATTACTTGTAGACATCCATTGGAGCCTAGCTGATGGTTATATATATTGGCTAGGTATTAGATTTTGGAGTGGTAGCATAGAAATGCATATCAACTTTATACATGGTCTAATTGTAAGTTGGTCGTTAGAGACAGACATGTTGTTGACTCACTGAATGGCTGTGTTATTTGTTGTCTCAATGGTTCTGAGCCCATACTATTGGGTTATGTGGTTCCTATATGTTCTGATGGAAGCCCTCTGGGTCATGATAAGGGGTTTAAAGTGGTTTACTCCTAGGATGACAAGTGCGGGAATCAAAAGCTCTTAATCTTACAAGAGTTATATTTGCTGAATACTTGTTGTAGTGTTCATGAGTCTTGGATTGATCGAGTTCTTGTGAAAGTCTTTGACAACGGACATGGACATTAATTGTGAATGGTTAAAAGTGCTTGGTGTAAATGAGAAGATACTTCCGGAGTTACTATTTCAAAGAGGAATTGTGGAGCAAGTATTAGAGGTTATCTATGAGCCAAGTGTGGTTGGGAAATTTTATTTAACCACTTTTGAGATTTGCAGGTTTATATTTGATTCGGGTGGAAATATTTTCCATCAAGATTTGAGGGTAAATCTTCAACAAGCTTGGGAAGATGATGAGCATTAGATTTCACATTGGATGACAACACTAGCTGTCCAAAGCCGATAGCCATCTTTTCAAAGCTGGCGTTGTACTCTTAGGAAGTTTGAAGTCACGAGCGTAAATGACAATGTGGTAGCCTTTGATTATGGTACACATCGGTTCAAAGTTAGCGGCTTTTATCACCAAGGTCGGTGGCGTTGATCCTTAGGCCAGCACCCTATTTAGCCGGCCTTCATTCAAGAATGTAGAGTTTAATTATTTCATTTTTTTTCTTTTATTTTTCTTGTTGGGTAATACTATATATACCCTATTGTAATGATAGCTAGATAGCTTTTGACATTTTGAAAACTTGTTTTGAGAGTTCTCTGAAATTTGCTCTTTTTAATCACTCTGTGATTATGGCGAGTGCCTGTTCTTATCAATTCTTAATAGAATTGTGGCGAACAAATCATTATCTCTATTTTGTGAGTCATATCGATATAAAGTTAGCGTAGTTCGGGTTGATTTGGTGTGTAATATCCTTGTCAACACCATTTATATCAATTCTTTCACCATAAATCAAAAATGCAAAAATACAAATTTGTTCTCATTTGCGATTCGAGCCATAAAAATATCATCTTTGGTATTAGATTTGTTATAGGCACATCATATTTTGGTATCAAAGTGTTCTTGGCACATTAGCTACCACTACCCTCACTACGATTCATATAGAGGGCTATGGTTTTCCCTACCACCCACACTACCGCCTATATGGAGGGTAGTGAACTTCTCTAGTCAACCCTGTTTTTGGATCACGGCCTACACTACTGCTTATGCCATGGCCTATGGTCATCCCTAACCTAACCTTAGAACCACCATGACCCCTCCTATGGGACATGCATTGTTAGGAGTTACTCTTATCTTTTCCAAACATAAAAAATCTAGTTCTTAGCTTGTAGAACCTTCAAATCATTTATAAACTTGACATGCACTTCTAATCACTACGTTAAGTAAGCAAATCGATTACAAAATGTCTCATCTAAATGAAGGTCCTTCACACTTAATTGCCTAATAATTGGAATAGGATGTTAAGAACTTGATCGGAATGGTGGACTGTGGGGATCTACCCTTGGAAGGCTAAGAATTGAACCGATAAAACCCATTAAGGATTGGTTAACTTAAATCCCACCACCCATCTTAACTTACATAGTTAACTAGGTAACTTGGTTAAATGAAATAAATGACATAGGAACCTAGGAAATATCGCTTATCTATAAGCTGGTCCTAAATTGGCATCCATCATCACGTGGATCGTAATCCAATTTTAACTAATGAGAATTTAGATAATTGACTCAGATTACTTGAATACTCATCCCAACACAATATATTTGAATTTATGAAAAAAATGACTTTAAACTTGGAAACAGGAAGATCAGGTTTATATAAGCTAAAAGCTAAATAGTAAGTGCATGTTACTCACTAGGGTAGAACTTAATAATTGGACCAATACTAAATTCAGCTTAAATAAGTGTTGGTTACTGCTTGGCTACTTATCTCAGGAGGCTACACCCTTAGACTGGATTGCAAGCCTAATCGCAACCTAGATAGGATGTGGCAGTTTTAGGCACCTATGTCCCCATGGAGTGCGTAGTAAGGTTAAGTGGGTAGTTGATAGGGGATTTTTCGAATCCAGATAATCAGTTAGGAGCTAGAGCAAAGTTGTAATGGAGTTATGAGGGGGTGTAGGCCCTTGAATAAAACATTGCAATGGATAATGCTTATTAATGGGTGTTTGTAGGGAAATGAGCCATGAGACTACTTTCTTCTTTTTCTTTCTTGTAACTTACGGGAACTTATCAAACCCTCCTCTTTGGTGCGTGATCTGCTGAGGGAAACCTACCCATTTTGTTTGGCGAGAGTCATGAGTACTTTTGTACATGTTGGTGTTTCTAAGATGTTGGAGATGCCTTGCTTGTGAAGCTACAATTAATTAACTTAAATTGTGGATATTGCATTAGTATAGGTGCATGTGACATGAGACTATATGCTTGTCTTACTGTATAATAGGCTTCACAGGTCATTCTTTAACATTTCAAGCTTTGTTGATAGCCTGTTAGGGGTGCGAATTCAAAGACTATTTTGAGTAGATGGCGTGATACGAGATACTAATTGAATATGTATTTCAAAAAGGGCTTTGTTGTAAATTTGTTATTTTTGTACAACTGGATGACTATGTTTAAGTAATTGTCAAATATTTTATTATGATATGCATCTCTATTTTCTTAATGTTGTCGACTTAAGTTATGTCCTTTTGATGGGCCTTGTGCTTAAGATTTATAAATAAGTATTCTGTATAATTCATTTCCTAAACAGATTAAATTTTATAGGTTTTCACAAACCTGAACCATGGAAAAGCAGATGGCATTCTGTCGAAATTTTTATGGAAGACAACGATCTCTCGATTAAAATTGGATTGGAAACCCACTTAATATAGGAATGCCTTATACATGTCACTTAGAAGTGATATATGCGATGTAATTGTCACGTCTTATGCACTCGAAGTGTGGCCGTTACAATTATGGTTTGGTCCAACTTTTAGTGAAAATTGAACCAAATCAATCTATGCCTATCCCTAGTTATTACATATTGGTTGTATAATATGTTTTGTTGGTGAATGATTGACTAAATGGTCTTATAGATTATGACTCATTATGTATTTGTTAGCAAATGTGCTTCGTTGGTAAGTGACTAACTACTAACTCAATAATTTTATATATGACTATAAATTATGAATATTATAAAGTACTTTATTGTGATTGGCAATTTGAACTTTATAAAGTAATCTTTTTTCTTTTGAGAGCAGCGTTTTCTATTTTCTTTTATCCTCAAAAAGTTATATCAATTAAATTATATATATTTATACTTGTATATTTCCATGTTCCTTTTGTAATGGTAATGTCGGTTATCTTTATATCCATCTTTAATCATAACCCCCTTCAACAAATAAATACTTCGATGTCTAAATTTAGTAGTAGTAAGTATCAATTGTCTTCATATGAATTTTTTTTCTTCTTTTTGTTTCTTTATCCCATTTTTAAATATTTAAATATCTGCTTTGATGTAAAAAACTAAAACAAAACTATTTTTCATTATAGTTTTTGGAAACTTCTACTGTCTCGTGCTACCATAAATATTATAATTAAATTGATTATAAAAATATTAATGTAAAAAAAATTCAAGAACTTCGATCACGATTGGAATATATTTCAATCACTAAATGATATAACGAGACTGGTCCCTTATAACTGCCACAATAGAATTTTCCTATAATTTTTATTTAACTTTTAATATAAACTGAATTGGAGCAAATTGATCACTCACAACCCCTAAATAACAGAATCCAAGCTTTTAAATTACTAAATATAAACTGATGATTAGTTTAAGTTGGTAAACAGTTTCTTTTCCTTGAAATTTTAAGTTTATCAAGGTTAAGATGCAATTTCGTCTTTTTGATATGATATCACATTAACAGTATAAACTTAATTTTAGGTGTGACATTTCAACTTATTAAAAGTTATTGGGAAATTATCAAATTTGGTATCTTAACTTTGTCTACATGTCCAAGGGTTAATATTGTAAGTGGTATTTAAACTTTGAAAAAATATGTAATTAGATACATAAATTTTGAAATTGATCAAATGAGTACTGGAACTTTGAAATTGATTAATTTAATACCTAAAAGAACTTTTCTTGCACGCCAACACACCTTTGTTATACCTAAAAAAACACTACCCGGATTACAATGTTAGCTAATCTGATGGAGGCAAAATTGGCATGCATAAAATGTTACCTAATTGTATTTTTTGTTAAAGTTTATGTATCATTTGTGATATTAATTTTATGTTAATTAAACATCTAAAGTTTAAAAGTGTCAACTTATTATCAATAAAGTTTTTGAGATAATCTATGAAACATAAATGAGGTAGTTTGCTAAAAAAAAAAAAGGGGTAAAATTTAGGTACTTCATGATACAAATGGGTAAAATTTAGGTAGTTAATTAAAAAATAGAAAAATTTTAAACACCAAATTGACTTTAAAATTTAGATAGTTAAAGTTCATGTACCTATTGTGACATCTATCTAAAGTTATATCCAATTACCTTTTTCTAATCATGTTTATTAAGCATCTTTATTGAAATGCCCAAAATAATAAAGTAAAATGTTGATGTTGCGAATGATATCTGAATTTTGATAAAATATGCAATTAGATATATGAAGTTTAAAATTAATCAATTTAGTACTAAAAGATCTTTTCATACATGCCAACAGTATCTTTGTCATATTGGTTGAAAACGCTATGTCAAATGACACTATTAGTCAATTTAATGGAGGTGCTATTGACAACTACAAAAAGTTCTTTAAGGTACTATATTGATCAATTTCAAAGTTCAGGTTCTTAATTGCATATCTTGTCAAAGTTAAATTACCATATGTAACATTAACCCTAAATGAATTCAGAATAATGGCTAATAGTGCGAACAAGAGCTCACACAAAAACAAACTGGACATAGACCAGCTAGGTGAATAGGGATGCAAATGAATTAAACTGATTCACAAACTATTCTAATTCGACTTGATATTTACTCCAATTTAATTCAAGTATAGTTGAGTTGAGCTTGAGTTCGAGCTCAATCTATTTGAGCAGTTTATTGAGCCAAGCTCAAGCTTCAAATATTTAGCTTGATTAACTTATGGTCCTCATCAAGTTTTATGCTGGAGTGGAGTATAAATGTTAATTGGATTCAAATTAGGATTGAATGTTAACATCATTTTAATTAGAATGAAAAGTATTTTTTAATAAATTAAGCCTAAACGAGCTTGGTCCAGTCAAACCGGAACTTATGTAGTATAACTTTGAGCGAGACTCAAGCTTAAAATCTTAAACTCGATCAAGTTCAAACGCGTTTAAGATTTCGGGTTGAGATCGGGTTCAACATTGTACCATTTTGATTCAACTTACTTTCAGCTTCGGTGTGAATATTATCCAATCTAAAAGGATTTAAGGGTTTATTTGTTTGGCTTTTTCCGGTAGATACATACACTTTTTTCAAACTTTTTTCTAACAAATTATTTATCAAAAAATAGATATAAATAAAAAAAATTGACAGTTCTTATCAAAAGATCAAATAGATTAAATATAAATAAAATATATATGCAAATCGGATATATTTATACATATTATTTTAAAAAAGATACAAATACAGATGAAAAACAGACCATCCAAATAGACCCTTATGAACACAATCAACTAGAAAGATTTTATTTTATTTTTTCAAGAATCTATCATTGTAATTATACAAATAATAATACAAATAGCATTCTTGTACATTATTCATGTCACATCTAAAATTCAAAATGATGATGATGATGATCATCATCATCATCCTAATAATAATAATAATAATAATAATAAAAGCATAATTACTATATTCTCATTTCTAATAACTCCATAAACACAAAAGACCCATCATCATCCTAATAATAATAATAATAATAATAATAATAATAATAATAGAAAGCATAATTACTATATTCTCATTTCTAATAACTCCATAAACACAAAAGACCCACTTTAAATTCATAAACATCTTTCAAGCTAGTGTTTAAATCCGCTGCGGCCTCTTAAATCGGCAACTGCATATTGATCTTCTCTTGACCTCATAGATAAGAAGTGACCTGTTTAACTCCTCCATGCCAAACAAACAGCTCCCTCCATCATTGGATAATAACTATACAATCTCACAGTTATTATCAAGATACCTAATACCTGGGAAGCTCATGGGATAAATTCACTATATATGTCATAAACATTTGTGTAAACACGGGGTTTCACGACAGCATGTGCTTTACATTATGATAAAAGAAATATAAAAAGATAAAATCTAATATATGTAACAAGACTTGACACTTGGAGGAACTGAAGGAGAGTTCATTCAAATTTCTTCCTCTTTTTTAACTTTTGAAATGGATGTTAAAATAGCTAATTTTTTCACAAATGGCTTGAATATCTTCAATATGATCTGTCCTCTCTTTGGGGGCAATCTAGATGGACATTTTGGCATCTTTTCATCCCCATTTGCCATTATGCTGAGAAACAGAGCAAATTAGAGAGAAAAATGCAACTAGAGAGAAAGTGTGTGTGTGGAAGGGGAAATTGAATGGAGGACTAATTAGGGTATACTTATATAAAGAAAATAAGATTGGTCAGAAGAGTTCACACACAATCTTGTGAAGTATGAACGAGCTTTCTAAAGTCAAATATCAGTATAGAAAAAAGCGACCAAGCCAAAGTCACCGGGTTTTTCGTTTTATTTTATTTTTTTATACATAAGTTGAAATTTGTTAAGCATCTGACCTAGCCATGCGTTTACTCATCAAATCTAATGTGTTGACTCGACATTTAAATTTAAATTTATATTTTTAACTATTGAGTATTCATCATGAGACCATTTCTAATAAAACGAAAGCAGTTAAGCTGAGAAGTAAAAAGTTTGATAAAGTAATCAATTTATAAATTAACTCATACAATTTTAAGAGGTTATCTTTTATAAGATTTTTTCTTTTATCAAAATACATGCAAAATCATTTTGGTGTAAATATCTACTAGAATTATATATTCAAGTTTATGATTCTATTAATTTTATGCGATTCTATATTATATATGTTTCAATTTTAGTTAGAATTGTGTGTTTGACAATTACAACAACTATAAGCTTTATATTTAAAATTTAGTAAGTAACCTAAACTTTATAAAGAAAATTTAGTTGGATATAAAATTTAATAATTAAGACATTTAGAAGTATTTAAAGAAAATTCAAGAAGGAATTTTTTTTTTTTTTTCCAAAAGCTATTGTTCTCTCTGAGAAGGAACCGTGAAAAATACTTAACTGGAAGAAACAAATTGCAAAGCCAGCTGGTCTTGAGGTTTATCATTTTAAATTTTTTTTTATATATATTTTAGTTTCTGGAATCTTGAGTAAAAGTAAAACTACAATGCATATTCGTTGAATTTTATTGGTAGTCGAAGCTCCCATCTCATCCATCCCTTTAGTAACGACGATTAGTCAGCCTTTAGACTTTCACATAATAATTCTCACTGTTGGGACGGCAGTCATGTTTTTTGTTGTCTAATTCTATCGTTGCGTTTGACTTATTGCCAACTACTACAATGCAGTCATTCTCCAAATTGGTGTCTAAAAAATTTTACTCTTAGGAATGGAATTCCCGTTTCTAATATATATATATATATATATATATTCTAAAATTACTCATCATCATAAAATAAAAAATTGATTTTTACCTTTTTCTAATAAGTACTATTATTTTTAGTCTTATTTCATTTCAACGATTCAAATATGACATAATTGTGGTATTTGAATCTAAACAACTCTAATAAGGCTTCGAATAGAACTATCTAGTTAGAATTGAATTAAACAGCCTAATTCTACTAAATAGGTAAAGCAGCACGGCGTAGTCATATTAATTAAACTAGTTTCGTAAAATTTATTTTGTAAAATGAAATAGTATTTTACATTAATTAAGGATAATATAGTGCCTGAGCTTTATTAAATTCTTTAATTAACTTCTTAGAGTTGCTTATTTCAATATGTGATCAAACTTTTTAACATTAGCAGTACTACCTGTTGCTTTCTCTCTCATAAGGACTTTGCACAACTGATTTGTTCTTTTTTACTAATTATAACTTATTGTGTATCACAAATAATTATTTTATTAAAAATATTATGTTTTGGATATATATATATTATATATATAGTGAAAAGAACATCTTGAAAGACTGAATTAACGGAAGTAGTATTTTATATTGGTTAAAAAATCTTCCATTTTAATTCAAATTTCTTCATCAAAATAATTATTTAAGACACACGACTGTCCATAATTAGTCAAAATAGCCACTAGACAGATATCTTGATATAAAATAAACATAGGTAGTGCAAATAATCTTAAAAAGTTTGATTAGATACTACAATTGACAATATGAAATTATATATGGTTAATTGAATAATTGATCAAAGTTTAGATACCAAATGCAACATTTCCTTTGTTAATTGAAATGAATAAATTAAAAACTTTGATTCATTGTGATTCAAAACCCATATAAGCTTTGATGTGTATAATAAGATGTTAAAAATATGTCTATATTCTTAATAAGTCAATCATCATTTCTCATTGTGTGATATGACAATGAGTACTTATAGTTATAGTCGATGTAGATGTGTATACATACCGAGTGTCATTCAAGAGTAGGTAAATTATACATGTAAAGTAGTTATAAGTAACAATTGGGATAATGACATAAATGGTATCTAAACTTTGACAAAATATTCAAAAAAGTATCTGAACTTTGAAAATAATCAATTAAGTACTTGAATTTTGAAATTAATTAATTTTGTATCTGAAAAATTTTGAAATTGATCAATTTATTATTTGAAAGAACTTGAATACAAATGTATTATTGGCATGCAAGAAATTTTTTTTCAGGTACTAAATATCATGCCTTGAGGAGTATCCTGCTAGTATCAAGTATTGTGAGACAAATTGATGTCCTTGATTCACCATTTAAATTACCTTGTGGAACATAAGAGAGAATCACATGTAGATGACATACTAAGCCACTCCAAGGAAAGCGACATGAAATGGGATCATGATTGATAAGAAATAACTGATATATATAAATCACGTAATAACTTAATTAGTATCATGCATTGTAAAGACCGACCCACTTAACCTATATTAAGTATGCCAAATCTCCCGACCACACATAATACCCAAATATTAGGAACAATATTCAAATATTATACATAAGGTCGTCTTAAAAAGAGGTATTTGTAATGGCTGCCTGTTTACAATAGATTTAACATTCACATAATTTGCATTAAGAAACATTACTACTACATAAGTAGTGGGTCATCACCTATATACAAGACATGCATCATATATATACATTGCAACTTCCCAAGGATCACATAAACATAGAAATCTTACTTACAACCCAACTATTACAAATACAATTCAAATCAAAATACATTCAAGGCTTAACAAATAAGCTTAAACACTTCACAAAAATTACATCAAAAGGAATCCTAAGCATATACTAGGTCTCTCTCTCCTAATCATCCATAGAGTCCTCCAAGTCAGTCCTATAGCCCATATGTTATAGAGCTCATCGTCAAGTCACCTGCAAGATAGTAGCATGAGCTAAAGGCTCTAGTACACAATAATGCAAACAAATACATATGCCATGCACACTTAATTAAATGCAATGCAATAAATCACCACAACTTCATTATCTTTAGTTAAGTGAGTAGAACCACACTAGAGTATTCAAACTCCGATTCAAGCTTGGGAATTCTGGGGTCTTAAGTAACAGCAGCTGCTTAGGGGGTTAATATAGATAGACCGGATATCTATATCTCCTATATCTAATCGATAAAGAATATTAATAGCATCATCTAGGGTTCACACTCCTTTATACACTCCACTTATCTCGATCTATAACATCAATTAGTTCAACGGTCCCATACCCGTGAACTAAAACATATTATTTCCTCCCGAGCCTAAGTAGAGAATGCACCGATACAGTTAACCCTATTAGCTACCACTTAGCCAATAAAAGAAACCACCATTGCATCTTAGTGAATAATTACATCATGGATTTAAGTCATTGCATCATGACAAAGGATTGGGCTAAGTGCCTAAACTACCGTGCCATTGTATCATGACAAGATTGTCGCTCCTCGGATCCGGATTCAACGACGTAAGGTACAACCAATTTCAATATCTTTCATTATTCTTTGATTAAGGTCAAATTGGTATATGCCTATCCTAAGCAACAATAAATCAAAGTATTGTGTACCTGGTTCGGATTGAGAATCGATGGGAATCTCCAACTGAGTATCTATCTCTGTTCTACATAAATCAACTATATCACATTACTATCCTAAGTCAATCTTATATTCACTAGATTAAAACTTAGGAAAATTATTGAATCTTATGTAAAAACTATCTAAAGTCATCACATAACATATATATATATATATATATATAACAAATGTTTTATCAAGAAGTCATATATCCTGTATTGGAAGATGTTGGAAGAAGTTAGACAATTTGAAATTTATAAAGTCCACGCTGGCAATCAACGCGGCAATGCAAACCTTAACGCCGGCTGTATAGGATTATACGTTGGCGAAGTATAAGGTGGCGTTAAGAAGTATGCATTATGTACAGAACCTTTGAGTCTTTAGGCCGGCAATTTTAACTTCAACGTTGGCGGCGTTTAAGAAAAATTTCAAAAGATCAAACATAAAAATTCTAGCATCGGTAAGTACGTTGGTGGCGTACGAGGCGGCATATACTGCAAATTTGAGTTGTAGAATTCCTCTGTTTTCCAAATACAATTTTTACATTTTAACTCTTTCAATTCATTCTAAACCACAATATAACCTTCCTAATATATGGTATAAGAATCCTATATCATCTAGCATACATAAACTTCCTTCTAACATCAATGAAATACAAAGCTCATTCTCAACCATCAAAACATACAAAACACAATGATTTCATTTACTTCACTTCCACTACTCCAACATAAATCTACTCTTCAAAACAACTCAATAATAATAACCTCTCATCACATTACAACTCAATACCATCCTTGCACTTCCATAACAAGTCTTAAGCTATCTCCACTTCATAAAATGACAATACACATATATTTCATCATGCATTACTTTTGACAAAAAAATTCATGGATTAAAGGGAAATAAAGCACTTCAAACATAAATAAACTTACCTTAATGTATATATAAGGCTTGGGAAGGATTCTTGGTGTGTTGAGTCCAAGAAAGCTTAATTGGGGTGTTGAAATTTTTGGCTTCGGAGGAGTTACGAATTTTCTTTCCCTTTGCTCTGTTTTTGGAAAGTCTTAAGTATGAAATTAGGCTTTGATGTTTATCCATAATAATGTTGACTTTTGGGGTAGATTTGGGAAAGGCTTTGGGCCTTAATTGGGCTTCATTTTGGGCTTATATTGGGGCTTAAGAGGCCAAAAAATTTGCTAAGTTAAAGACTACAAACTTAGCTTAAAATAAACTTAATTCATCAAGTATTAATTACCACAACAACCACTTGCATTAACATAATAATTGATAACATAAGTAAACTATCAACCTAAATATATTACCAAAGCTTATTATCTATTCACATACATTATATCACACTCAACATTATAAACACACTAATCCACTCAAACACATACACACATATAATTATCAAATTTAGCATGCATTAATATATTAAAATTATGGCTATTTCATGCATCACTAGAAGTTATTACATATTATAGACTATGTCTTTAAATGACAATGATGGCAAAAGATAAATATTAACAACAACTCTTGTTCTATTCCCTTAAGCTATCTATGGACCCCTCTCTTAAGTCTTTATCCTTAGCTTTATGACTTGTATCAATGTGAAATTCCTAGAAGGAACAAGCAATGGACTGCCTAATGCCTAAAAATTCTATAAAGAGGTGAGCGAAACCACAACTGAGTAAGTAACTAGATCATGTCTCACATCATGCAATATTATAAAAGTTTGATTAATAATCATATGCAGTACAATCACTCAAACATAAGAAACACACACAATTTTGGCGGCATTCCTTTGGAAGCCACGTAGTTCCCATGGAAACAAGCAAAACTACTAGAAACTTTGCGTAAAACTACGAATTTCTCATCAAGAAGTACCAAGTGAATCCATAGAACCAAAGCGTTAACACATAGTAAGGTAACCTCAAAATAATGCAATTAAGTTGTGCAATGGATGATGATTTATTATATAGCCAAATAGATTTAAGTCTGGTTATTAAGGTGATCACTCAACTCAAATACACTTAGCAAAAATATCACATGAGTTATTATCAAGCAATAGGTTATCACTTTGAATATAGTAAGTTAGAAGCCAATTCAATCACCAAGTGGCAACCATTCCTAAGTCCCCACATATAAGTCAATTTCATTTATCTCTTATGTTTAATGCCACTATGCTACAAACACAAGCAGTGTGATAAATTTGAGTTACTTACCTATTCATCTTACTCATTCATCATAATAATCAATTGAAAAGTCAAGGAATTGATCTAAATCTCCTATAACAATATGATGAGAATAATATTATTATAAAAATAATCAAATACGAGGTTTTATTTGCACCCAAGTGTCGTATACTTAGGTTTTAGTAAACCTTATATAATTTTCTTGTTTCTAATCCTATTTTAGTGCATAAATAGTCAATTTGAAGATTGTGGAGATTATTTTATCATAATTTCTTTGAATTGACCTATTGAGCCCGCATGAAACTTAAAGTACTAGAAAAGGCGTCTAGAATGATCTTAAATGCTAATTTTAACCACTTAATTATTAAACTAGGCATACTATACTCATTCTAAATTCGTTTTAAGCAATAAATAGGTGTTGAAAAGCATTTTTCATGTACTTCTAATAATTAACTTAGATTGTACAAAATAATTATTTTTCTCCCCTAGATCGTATCAGGCTGAGAGGTTCATATGTGCATCATATGTCCATAATTTTGTGTAATTCCTTCTTAGTTATATCAAGTTTAGTTTCTCCTACTGATTTTACTCTAGTTTTGTAATATTTTAAGAATTAAACTCCATCGTCTACCTACACATTCCTATTGGGCGAATACACCTGTATAGGGGCATTATATATCTATATCACCTTCAATTTTTAATAGACTCAATTATCAAATACTGTTAATCAATTTACTCATAGTTCGTGTTTAGTTCAATTAATTATCTTTTCTATCCTAAGAATGCCGAGATATACACATATATATTCATATATTATTTTTCCTTTCTCTGGCCATTTTTGAGTTAACAAATATCACTAATTAATTACATTATGTAACTTAGTACAAGTTTGTAAACAAAACAACATGATGATCCTACTTTTGTATAGGGCCGAGACCTTTATGTACATATTCACAAGCAATTTTTTCTTACTTACTTATATAATGTTGTTTAACCTAGGTTTTTAACTTTGATTCACCATGATTCCTTCTTTGTCTACCCTAATTGAGACATACATACATATAATAGGTCATATTTCTCAAGTTTATCAAGGTGATTGATAATGTGTATTTTTTACACATTTATCCTACATTTACCTCATATTTTCATGCATGATTTTGGGTTTTTAAAGTGAAATTCTACTATAATGAAATGAAATTGCATGAATCTGGATCAATTGTGTTTAATATGTAAAAAACTGTCAAAAAGGATCAAAATAAGGCTAAAATTGCAAATGGGCAATAGCTCTTTGAATTATTGTTTGTGTGAACTTCAATTGCAGTAGTATCAATTTGAGCAGAACATATCAGCAACTCAATCATTTTTAGCAGTCCAAACCAAGTTCCACAACAGACTGCCGACCTTGTCTGACACTAATGCCCCAACCAGAGCAACGCTTAACACTCTAATGACACAATCGAACTCCCATGATCTTAAAATAGCACTGACCTGCTCAGCTTTAACAACTAAGCAACAAGCAGTCCACTGACATTCCCTCTCTGAGCAAGCCAATATCAATGACGAGTAAGAGCCAAAGCAAGTAGACCAGAACCGAGCTCCATACAGATTAGTCAAACGAGCTGCAGCAACTAACTAAGATGGCATTTCTGATCTGCTGGAAATCATCTTATACCGACTTGACTTTGACACAAGTAGAAGCTGCAGTCCATCAACCAAGCATTCAAAGAGTTGATATAGAGCACTCAATTCAGCCTAGTGGAGCGAAATCAGCAGCAGCTGAGCGACTCACAAGTCGAATAGCAGAACTGAACCAGGCTCAAAACCTTATTGACAACAACAACTAATAAGCACAATGACGAGTGCCTATCACATCACTAACAAGGATATAGCAACTCCACGTCAACCGACCAGAACAGATCTCCGAGCGCCCGTTACATGCTAATGAAGCGACCAGCAGGTCACGCTCGAGCTTCGCAGTAGAACACAGTTTGACCGACTTGCTGCAGTGGACGAACGAGAACCAGCATGGACTAGATTTGATCTAAGCAATATGCACATGAAATTTCTCGTTGGTTTTAGGGTAAGGATTGTTTAATGTGAATTCATAGATTTAAAGAACAAATGTTTAAGGAAAGGGAAAACAAGAAAAGCATAAAACACTTTTGAACAACGATTAAAGGACACCTAAAAAGAATTTTGGTAGATTAGGTGAAAATGATTATGGTTCCTAGGTGTTGGGGAGTACCCAATACCAAATATGTGTGTGCATGTGTGTGTGTAGTACTATATGTTTGTTATGGAGTCATGAGTTACTTTAGGTCTAGGGCTCGTTGTAAATGGTTCTAAAAAGGGTTGACCCAAACCCATGTCCTTCACACCATGTGTAGCAGTGGTCCCCAAAAGGCTGTGTGCGAGAGAGTCTTCCCGGTAAGGACTCCGGGGCCCACAGATGAGGGCGATGCTACTGTGAAGAATGGTTGTGTATGGGTGTATTGGGAAGGCTTATATGCATGTAAAAAGGGTTGGGTGTAAGTCATGTGGGCTTCCAGCGTTACCACTTCACAGTAGCATCGCCCTCATCTGTGGGCCCTGGAGTCCTTACGGGAAGACTCTCTCGCACAAGCCTTTTGGGGACCACTGCTACACATGGTGTGAAGGACATGGGTTTGGCTCAACCCTTTTTACATGCATATAAGCCTTCCCAATACACCCATAGCACAACCATTACAACCATGAGGCATGGGAATGTGTGTTATGATTATTCATACGTGTGTGCTTGTGGTTTTAGCGTGCTGAGCTCTAGCTCAACCTCTCTAATCTTTTTCAAGAACAAATGAGGAGCCTATAGTGTTCGATTTATCAAGTATGCTGTTTTTGTGGATTACAAGAATGATGATAGTGAACTAGACTATCTAATAGGAATCTGATCAATTTGATCTATTGAAATTCGATGGTTTTTGTTAAGACATGAAGCTTAGTATTTCTTAGATATTGTATTAGATGAAGTTTGATTTCTCTATTAGGATAATGTCACATCTTGGAAATTAATCCGTACAGTCTCGCTGTAATTATCAAAAGCTTATGGAGTTCGATCAACTCCTGGTCCATAAACATCTGATAATTACTAGACTCACTAAATAACGTCGCACTTAAAAAGATATTTATAGAAATGGAGACTAGGATTAAATTTTTGGTACTTACGGGTATTATTCCAGGCATTTTCTGTTATTTCTTATGGATTTCCTACAAAAGAAGCTGTAGGGTGGTGAGCATAATTCCACGTGCTCAGTAAGTGGATATAAAAAGGGTAATTATAAACATTATAGGACAAATCACAACCATTTGTTATTATTAAAGTGAATTGTGAAGTCAATCGGGATGTCATCCGCGTGATGTTGATCGGTTCATCATGAGATTAGAGAAATTAACCCCAATCTAATATGGGTTTCGAGGAGTTTAACACATATTCATTTTCCATTAAACTGGGAATGTGCAATGGACTGCTGTCCTCCCAAAAACTGTTTAGGACTATCTCTAAGATAGCTTGCAACCTTTATTGCGACCTCCTCTCTTATCACTTAGTTCAATAAAGGTTAGAAGAAAAAATCCATTCTCACCTGAATGGTCGGTTTTATGGATGTAAGAATGCAAAATGCGATATGCTATACATGATCGGTTATTAGTTTCACTATATTCTTAATAATACATTTTTATTTAAGCGATCAAACAGGTATTTCACTCCAATATAATAAGGTAAGTAAACATCCAATACCAAACAAAGTTAATCAACCACATACGTTTTGTAGCTAACTTACAAGCACAAACAATAATAATGTAAATAATATCCCTTTTTACAATTATCATAAATGAACCACTTACCAAAATAGGTTTCGTGTTATGGAATAGATTGCTGTGGAGTTTTACCTAAAAGAATGATTTTGATAAGATGAATTAGTATGATGCCAAATCTTGTTTTAGTTGTAGTATGATTATAAAGCTTATTTAAGTAATAAAATGACTTTATTAAAAGATTATAAGTTAGCATATAAGAAATTAATGAGCTTATTTTGTTTTTGTTAAAAGGTATTGTGAAATTAAGCACTTTTAGGTACTTAATTAATTTTTAAAAAGTTATAATTTTGTTTGAAAGAATTCTAAATAGTTCGATAAGTTGGTATAGCTTGAATTGCTTGGAAAAGTGATTTTAATTTATATGACATATGATTATAGTTTATAATTTCAAGGTTATTGTTTATAAGAGTTGTTAAGCTTTAAACTTTATAGCTAATTATTACATCAATATTTGGTAATCCTTTCATTTGGGGTATGCATGTCATTATTGGTACTAATATATTTAGTTAAGTAAAGTGTTAAGGTGGTTATGAACATTTGATAGAATTTTCATAATTTCTTTATTTTACTAGCTATAATTGATATTTACTAGCTATAATTGATAAATTAGTGTAAATATTCAAAAAAATGTGAAAAAAATTGTAAGTGTCAATAATATTAGTATGAATATCTTGGAGTAATAATATAATATTTTTTTACTTTTAGGAATCGTTTAGGTATTTTTATATTAGAAGTTCGGATTTCACTATTTCTAATATATTCGCAGTGATAATCATGTAATTTTTAAAAATACCAAAATTTCATGAAAAATTCTGAAAATTTTATATGTTGCAAATAATATTATATTATACTTACTGTAAAATTTTGGAGCCGAACGAACAAGTTTTGATGTTGCAAATATTTCTCGTCGGAGATCGACCAGGATTCACTAGCGCCACCTCAAGACGGCGGAGTTGCCCCTTCTAAGGTTGTCGGACGACCTTCTATTAATTTTAGAGTCCTAACTTTCAAGTTTGGTGATTTTCTGATTTTGGATGTGGGTTTGGTGAATTTTACAAGTTCTGGGCGGTATTTATAGAGAATTTCTGGAGTTCGTAAATTCGATGAAAATCACCAGGTTTCAAATTTTTTTCATGCAAAAATTACCACGTAATCCTTACATTTTACACATCCATTTTGGTATCTACAGTGATTTTTGAAAAATGTTTGATAATTTTCTTAAATTTGGACACCTAATTTGCATGCATGCATAATTATTTTAATTTTGTTTTAATGTAAGAAAAAAAAAATTTGCCATCTGTTTTCACGAAGTTCCTAATTTTTCCTGATTTTTGCAGAATTTAGATTGATGTTTATGTCTCCATTTGGTAATTGTTTGGTTAATTTGCTACTTTTTAAGGAAATTGTTGTTTTTTTGGGAATTTTCCTTCAATTTTTCCAAAATTTAGAGTTCTTATGCTTTCAGAATGATTATGACATTCTAGGAGCTTGACAATCCTTGTCTCTTATTTTTGGTGTTTTATAGGGGAATTTAGAGATACTTAGGTTAATTTAAGGGTATTTTAGTCTTTTTACTACTTTAATTTTGGCTTTGTTAGATAAATTCAGCCAAATTTTACACTATTAATTGATTTGACTATATCTAATTTACCTTAATTTACTTTTCATTCTTACTATTTACAATTTACTATTTCATAATTTACTATTTACTATTTATTTTATCATTTACTATTAACCTTGATTATTTACTATTTACCTTTGTTATTATTTATTTAGTCAAGGAATTTTGTTCATTTATTTTTATTTGGACTTTAAATTCTTATATTACTTTTCTAATATAAATTCTTATATTACTTTTCTAATTTTGATAATTTCTTTTTATTTTTAGAAGAATCATATTCTTAATATCGTTTTTCCCTTCCGCTCATTTATTCAATTCTAACTATTATTTCACTTAGTTCATATAAATATTCTTATATTATTTTAGGTTTAATTCTTGTATTCTATAAAAATTAGGGTATCATAGATAAGTATAAAATGGCTATAGTTTACCTTGAAGTCTATCTTGAAATAATGAAAATTAGATGAAACTATCTTAATTTGTGAGTTTAATGTTAATGAATATGTACTGAGGATATTGGGGGGTTTCTCAGCCTTAGCATGTTATCATTTTATGATGATATATGGAGGGGTGATAACACACTAAGGTTAGGGCATTACATAGACTGAGCTATTCCCATTATTTTTTCTTTAAATGTAGCATTATTGTGATGGTTTTCATTTCAAGGAAAAAAAGGAGAAGGAGAAGAAGAATTTGAATTTTATGAAAAGTAAGATTTTAAGAAGGTAACATGAACAAGGCCCCATTAAAAAAAAAAAAAACTTAATAACTTTTCATAAATGTAATTAAGATATGAAAATCTAGAAAAATTTTATGGTATTGTGGTAGTAATAATAAGACTAGTCCTGTTGTGAATGGTTTAAACATGTCTCAATCATGATCAAAACTCTTAATATTTTTTAGGAATAATTTTTTATAATCAATTTAATGATAATGTTACAATCAAGGCGGTCCCATGATGTACCATAAAAGTATCCCATAAAAACTAATTTGAAAAAAAAAAAAAACTATAGCAAAAAGTTGCATAAATTATATATTATATGATAAATCATACATGTTATAGTTATGTAATATGTATGAGAACCCTCATGAATTTTTTTTTTAACAAATCGCATAAACATGGTGACTTTCCATTTCGGGAAAAAATTGTGACTTTTTATGAAGTGTAAAAATTTGAAAAGATAATATTATTATATAAAAATTTACTATATATGTAATATGTAGACTAAGTGGTTTCTCGTCAATTTTTTCTTTTCTTTGATAGATCACATTAACATGGCTACTTTCCATTTAAAATAAAAAACCTCATGCAATATGCAGATTTAATTTAAACCATAGATATTCGTGAAAATAGCAGGACTGATTTAAATTTTGAAATATTTAAACTATTTTAAAATCTGTGATGGTTGTCTTGAATAGTTTTTTTTTTTGTCAGAAAAAAGAAAAGTTTTATTATATTAAATCCCATCAAGAGGCACGAGAAATTAGTCTACATATAGTAAATCAACCCAATAGCTACAGCCTATCCCTACTTTGCCATGAGATGCAACTCAATCGGCACAGTTATCTTGGGGAAAGGAAAAAAATATTAATATTTTTAAAAATAATTACGAAAATGCCACTGAGATGAAATTAATCCCATAAATAGGCAACACGGCCTCGTCTCTTGAAGAGACGAGGCCATTAGTGACTGACCTCGTCTCTCACTAAAATTCCCGCGCGTCTCTTCTTCCCCATTTCCCCCATTTCATTCCCGCAGCCAAACCCTAAATCCCAAATTCCCAAATCGCAAATCGCGAATTCCCATTTTTGGCGCACCAAATCCACAAATCGAGTGTAATCGCTCATCCCGAGTTATCCAAGTTGATTGTGTAGCGTTTGGTTGGTAGGAGGGTCAAAAAGAGGAGATTTGAAGCGAGACCACCGACGGCGAACGGCGACGAACTTTGAGGTTGGATTTTCGCGTGTTTTCGTATTTTTTTTGAATCATTCATGCTGCATTGTTGAATTAAGATTGTATGTGTTGTTAGAATAATTTTATAGCATGATTCGTACGCCGACTGTATGTTGCTACTTTACTATTATGGTGCGTTTGCTTAAAAATAATAAAGGAGAAATGAAGTAGACATAATGGAATTTTCAATTACAATCTTAGTTTAATATCATAATTAATAAACCGAAGTATACATAAGAATAGATATTCTATATAATAAGATTTAAATGAAATAAATACTAAAATGCGTCATTCATACTTAGATATATGAAAATGTGATGATGCTGACATGTTATTTAATAAGTCATCAACTTGTATCAATGGTAATTAGATTAATACAATCTTAGTTTAATACCATAATTAAGACATTGCTTGTCGTATGTTGTATAGAGATGTATATGTATAATATTTGCTTTGGAAAAAATTAAGTCATAAGTAGTTATTGTTGGGTAATTATTTTAGAAAATTGAGTGTGCGGAAAAAAGTTGAAAATAATTTCAATTGTCGTTAACGGGGTGTACTTAGGACCTTAGCATTGGTATGGCGATTTAATATGGCATGGAAAAATGCGATGAAAAAAGCAAATATTTGTAAGAAGCAGAAGAGATTATAAAATTAAATTTCAACTTTGAAAGTGGAGGTGCAGGTCTAGGAGTTATGTTAAATGTTACGAGGAATGCAATTGATAAGTGTGATTTTTTGAATTTGATACGTGGAAGCTAATTTTGATGAGATGGCAGGATTTGTGAGGAAATGGATAAAGCGAAGTTCGTACTGTACGCTCATGGGAATATTGTGCAAGGGGATGATGGTTTTGGTTATGATAAGCGGCCTGTTGCTATGGTCAGTGTTAGCAGGAATTCAAGATATGAGCAAATAGTGGAGATTATTTGCAATAGACTGAAAGTAAATAGGTGTACACATCGGGTGGAGCTATATCATAGGGTAGCAATTGGAGATAGGACGCTACGTTATGATATTATTCCAGTGACCGATGATGATGCGGCACAAGAGATGTTGCTATACACAGAAGGCTCAGTGGCTGTTTATGTGCAGATTTTTGAAATTGAATTATCACAGGCACCTGCAGGGGAAATGGGCAATGATAGAAATATTGGAAGCCAGGGGTTTGTAGACTCCAACTCTACTCCAGTTCAGACAATGGGCAGTGCACAAGTAGAATTAGGTCACTTTGAATTTTCTGTACCTACATCAATAGGTGGTGATGATATGGATGCTGGGCAAGACTCATCGGCAAGTGAATCCAGCGAAGACTATGACGATGATGAAAATGTTAATGTTGAAGTAATTGCACAACAATATGCATTGCCCGAGGTACAACGAAGGGGAAATAGGTGGGACCGTTTTATTGCTCCTACTGACGTTGATGCAGTAGGGAGCTCAGCGGCAGTTCCGTTTTTCAGTGCTGAAGTTGGTAGTACTTACGCAGCATATGATGATGAGCAGGAAATGAGTGCTGGGAATTGGAGCTTCAGTGATGAATTCAAGGTCGGGATGCGTTTTGAGACCAAAGATCATCTATACGGCAGTTAAAATGTGGCACATAACGAACCATTACAACTTCAAGGTAGTGGATTCGGACCCAAGAGCATGGTCAGTTAAGTGTACTGATATCCACAACAGAGGTTGTAAGTGGAGACTAAGAGGCAGCTATAAGAAACATGGTGGGTGGTTTCACATCACTAAATATGAAGGACCTCACACTTGCTTGGATGAAATCACTGGACAGGATCACTCTCAGTTGGACTCCACCAGCTTGTCCAGGGCCATAATATTGGAGATCCGCAATTCTCCAGATGTGAGGGCGAAGGATCTCCAAACGAATATATTAAAACAATTCGGGTATAATGTTCATATGAAGAGAATTCGTGAGGCAAAAAGAAAGGCCATTGAGCAGGTGTATGGAAGTTGGGAGTCATCTTATGTGGAGCTTCCGCATCTACTTAATGCAATTACTGAGGCAAATCCGGGAACAAAGGTTGAGTGGCAAACTCAAGATTCAAATACTGCCGGCCACGTATTCCTAGATAAGCTATTTTGGGCATTTGGTCCTTGCATTGAGGCGTTCAACTACTGCAGGTATGTATTGTAATTATTGTTAAATTTTGTTGTAGGTTATTGATATTCACTGACTAAGTTACACATGTTAAATCGTTGCAGACCTGTGATCACAGTTGATGGCACCTTCCTGTATGGCAAGTACAAGCACAAATTGCTTATTGCAGTGGCAATATGGGGCCAATCATATAGTACCGTTGGCCTATGCCCTTGTGGAAGAGGAAAAGGCGGATACATGGAGTTGGTTCCTTGCAAAAGTGCTGGAACACGTCGTCAAAGACCGTTCAAATATTTGCTTGATATCGGACCGGCATGCCGGTATCAGGAGTGCGGTCGAAGGTGAGAATGCGGTGTGGCCTAGGGGGTGGCCTTGGCGTTGGTGTATCCGTCATGTTGCAAGCAACTTTAATTCGAAGGCCAAAAGTAAGGAATGTAAGGAAATAGTTAAAAGAGCTGCCTATCAAACCCAGAGTCGCAAGTTTCACGGATATTTCAATGCTGCACTTCAAAGCAATCCTTGGACAGCACGATATTTTCGTGAGTTGCCCCCATGCATGTGGACTTTATCTCACGATGAAGGTGTCAGATTTGGCCTAGGCACAACAAACATGGCAGAGAGTTACAATTCAGTTATAAAAGACGCCAGGTGCTTACCTGTGGCTGCATTGGTAAAGAAAACCTTCTACAACTGCAACTCCATATTTAATAAGCAAAGGCGTGAAGCAAGCGATGCCATGAGTATGGGTTAGTTACTCACAGAATACGCTGCGAATAAGTTTGAGCGATGGAACAACATATCCAGTTCCCATAGAGTTACTTGTTTTGATTACCAAAAATGGATATACGAGGTCATAACTGCACCACGTCCAACAATGTATGGTCAGAAGGGGGACCATATACAAAAAGTGGAGTTAAGATCATGTAGATGTACGTGTAACAAGTGGCAGACATATAGAATTCCATGCTCGCATGCGATGGCAGTGATGGGGACAATGCACATGGATTGTGTTGCCTACGTGGGATAGTGGTACAGGTGGGATCACCAACTAAGAGTGTATGGTCGTTCCTTCATTCTCGCAGTCGACAAGGCAAATTGGACTCGGTTGGACTTACCAAAGTGGCACCCTAATCCAGGACTTATTAGAAAAAGGGGTCGGCCTTGGGAGCAACGATTCCAAAATGAGATGGACATTCGAGAGGGCCCCCGAGATTATTCATGCGATTGTTGTGGGGAGCAGGGCCACAACATAAGAAGTTGTCCAAATACGGGATTGGCAGGTAGACTAGTTACGGGGCAGTCGAGTCGTGGTGGTAATTCTTTATTTCCATATGTTCTACACACTGTATTATTGAGACATGACTGACATTATGTTTTTTGTGCTTGTTTATAATCCAAACTTGTCGTCAATAATAATATCTCCTTATTGTTTCTTCGCAGACGGATCCCGGACCGATCGATAGTTCACTACTGACGCAGCAGCTTGTACATAGGTCCACCCTAGCCTGGGATAGGCAGGTCTGTTTATTTATCTATTCCAGTGATTCTAGTTTTGTTTGATGCGGTGTTTATGGTTTTTAATAAATATGTTCATTTTATTGTAGGAGCATGAGGTACTTCATTGTCGTCGCAGAGAGGCCAGGGTCAGGCGACCTGTTGGGATACCTACAGATGTGGACGAGCATCTTGTGCCATTCCTGTCCCAGGCAGGGTTCATAGGGGCGGCTCAGATGCCTTTCATTCAGCTGGATTGGCATCTGATTACAGCTTTGGTCGAGCGATGGTGCCCAGAGACGCACACGTTCCACATGACCACGGGAGAGTGGACTGTGACGCTGCAGGACGTTGCTATCCTGACGGGCCTCCCTGTAGATGGATTTGCCGTTACTGGCACGGCTCGCATGGATTGGCCAGATTTATGCGAGGAGTTATTAGGAGTTCGGCCAGTCCCCGACGTCGACATGGATGGAGGTCGGCTTAAGATGTCGTGGTTGGATAGCCACTTCAGCGACCTACCTGACTTTGCTAATGACGCGATGATCCGATGTCATGCCAGGGCATACATTCTGCTGCTGCTTGGGGGATTTATTGTCACAGACAAATCCTCGAACTACATCCATCTTATGTACCTCCAGCTGCTCAGAGATTTCGAGCGGGCAGGGCAGCACGTGTGGGGAGCAGCCTATTTGCCTTGGCTATACAGGCAGCTATGTCTAGCTTTCGACGTCGACACGGGGGACATGGCAGGACCACTAGCTATCCTGCAGATATGGGCATGGCAGCACTTCCCCCACATTATCCCGGCACAGCGACTGCTCACCTTTGTTACCGCAGGCCGCCCACTCATCAGTCATGGGGTGCGACTTTCGACGTCACCCGTGTGTCGACCCACCTATTGATTGAGTACCGTGCCTCCTTTGATCGACAGATGGCGCATCAGGTATGTCATAGATCACTTTTGATTTCCATTGTCATCTACTTTTAAATTGCTATTGTACAATCATTTTCTAATGCAGTAGATCACTTTTGCTATTTCATCAGGTGGTGTGGGACCCATACAGCTCCATCCTGCCCACCCTGCCACCGTACTGCCTGGTAGGCAACGATGTATGGCGTGCCCGGGTGCCATTGGTATGCTTCTACCTTGTCGAGCATTACTATTCGGACAGAGTGCTCAGACAGTTTAGTTGCTTCCAGGAGATACCAGCCCCCCCTGCTGATATGAGACCCCTCCATGAGATTGACATGAGGGGACGTTCCGAGTGGAACTGGCAGTCCGAGCACGCCAGGTGGATTGCTGAGTGGATGCTCGGCTGATTGCATTGTACAGATGCCAGATTGCCGGCTGGACATCTGACGATTACTTCCAGTGGTATCATGCGATCACCCCGACGCTGGATCGATCGCACGGGAGCTATCATGCGATACATGGTAAGATCACTGTCTCTGTAAGCTTTATATCTACTTGTACTGACTTATAAGCTATTCACTGATATAAATATTTGCTATTACTCGCAGGCTAATTTCATTCTAGCGTCCCAAAC
This sequence comes from Combretum micranthum, assembly GCA_024138025.1. Classification (NCBI taxonomy): domain Eukaryota; kingdom Viridiplantae; phylum Streptophyta; class Magnoliopsida; order Myrtales; family Combretaceae; genus Combretum; species Combretum micranthum. The sequence goes on along the minus strand of JAMXBD010000628.1, from coordinate 225,056 downwards.
ATGCTCCCAAAGCTTACTGCATCCACTACACGAGATGTCTGTCGTAGTGGATGAGTTTATGGGGTTGAATTTCAATGATCCAGTACCACCAGCTCCACCAGCAGCAGCAGCACAGGGTGACCCACAGCCTCACACCCTACAGAGACGACATCCTCCTAGAGAGAGGTGTGGGCGGGGATGGGGACGGGGTCGGGGGCGAGCTCGGGCTCCAGGTATACAGATCAGAGATGAGCCTGAGCCGTCCGACCTACCTCCATTCGATGAGTCTGGTCCTTCCCAGGTCATTCATGACGGGGCTGGGCTGTCATCTACTTCTTACGATATGGTGGACACCCCCATGCCAGACCCGTCATCCAGTGACTTCCACACTCCCCTGGCTCCACAGAAGAGGCGACCATCGCCATCTCATGATATGGGGGAGGGCCTTACACAGGTCTAGCCAGACCCTGTCCCATTCCATCAATATAGTGCTGCTACGGGAGAGTAGCCCGCTCCAGTTACAGAGACTAGCCCATATTCACTGCATCCTCATCATCAGCGTACCCCATTCCCGAGGACATACGTGAGGCGGGGTAGAGGCCGAGGACGAGGGAGCAGGGACACACAGTATTAGTAGGAGTAGTGGACGATAGATAGATTTTCTTCTTTTTATTTTTATTTTTTGTATGTAGCTTCTTATTTCCTTGTATTATTCTTGTATGTATAGATCGTACTCATTTTCTCCTATACTTTTTATTAGAACAATCACTTTACATTTCATTCTATTTCATTTCCTATTATGTATTATGACTCTACGAATACTCATATTTTCATTGCACTGTGTATGATTGGGATCGGAAATGTGAGTTTCGATTGGGCTTGAAAACACTGTAGTTTGTTAGTTTTTTTGCCATGGTGGAGGATGGTTAATGGCTTCTATGGCTGTTTATATTTGTATTTGACAGGTTTTTACAGGGTTTTGATGTAATTGCTTTTTCAAGAAATATAATAGGATTTGACTGATTTTAGCCTAGCCTCGTCTCTTCAAGAGACGAGACCGTGTTGCCTATTTCTGGGATTAATTTCATCCTAGTGGCATTTTCGTAATTATTTTTAAAAATATTAATATTTTTTTTCCTTTTCCCAGTTATCTTGCGTGGTTTAAATATAAAATGTAAAAACATATAATTATTCCCGAAGAGTATTTTTTGTTTTAAAAAGGGAATGTTTCCTTTTGAGGCACTATTTAAATTTAAAAAAAAAATAGAGAGCGAAGAAAACAACAACACAACTCATGATTTTTAATTACGAAAACAAGGAAAAAAAAGATGTGCAACTTCCAAAGAGGTACATTTAAAAGAAATTAAATAATTAAGAATTATTATGAAGATTTCAAAGAGTTCAAAGGAAAAAGTTTCAACAATTGAATTTATTTCTTCGGAAAGGTACTGTTTTATATTTTTCAAAACTTATCGTAATCTCATAGCTTAATGTTGCGAATAATACCTAAACTACCTGAGATTTAAAATTGATCTATTTCGTACTTAAACTTTAAAATCTATCAATTGCATACATATAATGTGTAAGTTGTCACATTTATTATTATATATAAACAAACATTCATTAAAATGATCCCCATTTATGATTGCGTTAGCAAATATTCGTAACTTGTAAATTATAGAAGGTATTTGTGTATTTTTAGATATTATAAGAAAGTGAAGCTAATATTTTACAACTTTTATGTTTGACTAATTTTTTAAGAGGTGGACTCATAAGTTTTGAAATAATCCTAATACTAACATAACCTAAGTAGTAATATGTAATTTAATTGGTGGAAAATATGGAAAATTTGAGCCAAATTGAAACAAAAAAAATTAGAAAAATTAAAATAGATTATTCAACTAAGTAAATTAAATGAAATATTTCATATGGTTAGGCGAATTAGAAAATTTAAACTAAAAATGAATTTCAATTACGAAATGGAAATTAAAACATACAAATTCCCCATTTTATTATACCAAATAAATCAAATCAAACCTAAAGATCAAATTAGCCATCTACCTAAATTATAATTTCTCAATTTTCCAATTTTCTCAATGTCAATAATTTTATACAAATTGATTACCTAAATTACTCAATAGCCTAATTTTAATCAAATACATATCAAACCATCTAATTAGCTAAATTTATTTCACCATCTTCAAATTTCCTAAATTAAAATTCCAAATTAATCTAGCTAGTTTCTAACCCATTTGACCTCTAATTACATCATAAGGCCTTAATCAAATTGCCAATCCAACCCACTAACCATATTAGCTCTAAAAGCTCCTAAAAATCTTATAGAACCTACCCATCACTAATCTTATCCATTTCAAATTTTAACCATAAAATTTTTCATTTGAAATTATCCTTTTGCCAACCCATAAACTCTAGAACATTCTCTATATTGCCAACTAATATCTTTATTTTTATCCTTATCCCTTTTTATAAAATAAAACCCCAATACACCTTAAAGTAGCCACCACTTTATCTTCCCTTCTAGCTAAAAATTTCTCTCCATTCTTCTCTCAAAACAAACCCAAAATACTACAAACTCATTTCTCTTATCAAAATCCTAATAGGTATTAAGTCTTGTATGTTTTATATTTTCTTTAAGCCATCTAAAACACCAATTAATCTCTATTTTCCTTTTGAAATTAGGTGTTATCAACATGGACTTCGGGTTAGAGGCAAAAGAAACTTCATCAAATTCGAAGGAGTAGGCTAGCGAAAGTTCTAAGCTTGTTTTGCTACTACAAGTAAATGGTTTAATTAAATAGTGTAATTAGTAAAATGTGCTAGTAAATAATAGGTTATAATAATAAAAAATACATAATATGAAATATGTGATTTAAGTTAAATATCCTGTGTTACTTTGTTTGATCAAAACGTGTTGATATTAGCATCATTTATGTGTTATTTAGAGGAGTTATGATGCAAATATGGTTGAAATAAGTTAGCATGTTATGTAATCTATTTTGAAGTGTTTTATATGATTTTTTTAATAATTTTTCATGATGTAATTGAATAAAAACAATAACATATATGTTGGACAAAAAATAGAAATATAGTTTATTATGATATATAACGTTAGTTAGGGTATTACAAAAAATTATTTTCATGTAAAATTTATGTAAATGATAGTATATTTAATATAAGATATAATTGGAAGGTTTCGTAATTTTTATATTTATTTACTATTTTTAAATTATCAATAGGCGTATTTCTTGAGAAAAATAAATAAAATATCAAACGTACTTATTTTTATATGAAACTATTAAATGATATTCAATAAGTGTATATATGATCTGAAAATTTATAGAATCTTTTAAGGTCATTTCATTTTTTTTTAATTTTTATTTTCAAATGTATTGTGCAAAAGTTGTTTCAACCTTGACTTTTTGTAACGGTCGAACTAGCCATCTTTTTACTTATTTGCATACTAGTATTGTTTGGAACGATAGCCTATGATGTCTAATATAGGGTGGTGAACCGAACCGGACCGAAATATACAAAAATCAGGTGAACCGATTTAAATACGAATCGATGCGCAAACCTCCCCTATTTTTAACCTTATTTTTTTGAAAAATTGTGAAATTCGAATGTACTTAAATTTAATAATTATCAAATTAGCTTGATTAATGTATAGTTAGTTATAATTAGTTAGTATAGGCATATTTTGATTTATTAGGCTTTGTTTTTGTTAAATTAAAAATGGATATATATAAATTATCGTGCTAAAATTAGGTATAAAAGGACTTTTAATTATAAAATTGAGTAAATGAATATATTATGGGCCTAAATCAATACGGCTTAATTATTTTGGGCTTCAATAGCTAACTTAGGCTTAGATAATAGTTCAGAGCTCAAATCAATTATATGGGTTTAATTGAACTAAATATACCAAACTAAGTTATAATAGGTTTTAATTAACAAGTTGTGCTTAAAATAGGTAATTGGCAATTAAATGGACTTGATAAATATCATAGGCTATAAAATTGAATTAATATATATTTTAGGATTAAATGGGATAAAATGACCTAAACAAGCTTAAATACTAAAAAACATGATCAATATGAATAAATGACTTGCATTGGACCGAGATGGTAGAAATAGGTTTAATACGACTTATATAATTGAAAATGGTCTTAGAAATAAATTTAGGACTAATTGGATTACTAAAATTGATTTTAGGCTTTGATAATTGATTATGGGCCTAGACACTATATTAGGATCCAATTTGTCTAAAAAACTACAAATGGGCTTAAATAATTAAAATTAGCATAGAAATATAACCTTAGGATCAATAATTTGATTTCTAACCAATTAGGCCTATTTATATTAACTTCTTAGCCAAGGTCCAAACTTACAAAATAAAGCCTATACTTATTTTTATGTCTTATGAACTTAAATTCCATAACACAGGTCCAATACACTTACCTATTCCAATTGCCAATTTTTCTAGAATATTTAAGCTCATTATCAATTCCAGGAATTGAAATAGCTAATTGGACTTAAATTCTTTTCATTAGCCTAAAAGTCTTAAAATTTCCTTAGTAGGCCTAAATAGGGAAGTAGAAGGTCCAATAACTAATTAGCGTATGAATTAACTCCAATTTTAGACTTGAATTCAAAATAGAGCTCAATTCCACTTGATTTAATGTCTGTATTTCTTAATGGGCTTAATTATTAAACTCTAAAGCCTACTACCCTAACAAGTGAAATACTTAGATAATTTCTTATTGGGCCTTACCTAAGACCCTTATAGGCCCAATATATCTAAATAATAAATTCAATTTCTAAATTTAATGAGCTTGGTCCAAATCATCTAAGCCCAATTGCCCTAAATGCGCCTAATTTGTTTATAACTCAAGGGTCTTATACTACATAGTTCTTATGTTAATTAATTAATCAATATGATATAACTCATTAGTTTGTATACATTATTCTTTTATAAATTAATCTTCCTTGAATAGATTATTCGATTAATCTATTATCTTATGTGAGATCCCTTATCATCTACCAACTTATTATTAGGTACGAGTAATATGTGTGTTGTTTGCTTAGAGTAGCCATTCTCAAATGGACTTAATTTAAAGACGACCTAATAATTGAATGTGTCGTTTGTGCGTGTGTCGTTTAATCCAAGCCAGGAAGTGATAACCTTGCTAGGTAATACCAACGCAGTAGTTAGGTACTTAGGTCATTGTTGGTGGCTTGAGGAGTAGCTGATACAGCAAACAATATCAGGGATAACGTCCATTTATGTTTGGTGAGAAGTAGTATATGTAGCTCATGACTACGGACACTGATTGAATTGTATATAACTATAGACTAAAATAAATGGAAATGCATACTAGTTGTAAACAATAGACAAGGCTATTACATAGAATATTTCTATAGGAGGTTAAGGTATTCAGCCTACCTTAATCAACTCCCTAAGAAGATACTACTACTCGGGACTCCTAGATTCCCATGGCTTATTGTCATAAGTGTGAGTACTTCCGTGTTGTTTGAATCACCTTAAATAATAAATATATCTTGTTGATTGTTGTATTACATATAGTTTAGGCACGTGTGTCATATCGCATGTGTTTGCATTACTGTGTATTGGGCCTTGGCGCACTTTTGTTGTTTTTTAGGTAATGTGGTTCTAATAGCGAGTATTATGAGACATGGGGTATGAGACAAATTTCAAGGAGCTACTAGATGAGCTTAGCAATTACGATTGCATCTCACTTTTAGATTTTATTTGGACTTTTTTTCCAGACTTCTTATCATCTTTTGTGCATAGTTGAGAGCCTTAGATTTGTATTAGAACTTCTACTATTTTACAGAAACTTTTTTTACAATTGATATCTCCTTTGAATCTTTGAGGAGACTTTTAAGGCCAATGTTATCAAATGTTATCTTTAATGATTGGGTTACTCATGGGGGTAGCCTTTTATCAGATATTTGATAAAAATCTATATTTACATTGCATCATTTAAAGTTTTCAAAGCTAAATAAATGATTTCTAAGCATAAAATTTGCTAGTAAATGAATTAGATAAATAGTCTTTTAGGTTTATCTTTGCATATAATGCTCTATCGTTACACATGGAAAAATTGAACATATTTTGATCCTACTCGAGGTGTGACAATTTCCATAGCTGTGCGACGTGAAGGATGAGTTAAAAAAATTAGGGGGAAAAAAAAAGGGGTGGATGTATCAATCGATGACTACGTAAGATTGTGATGTGTACGTTACTAACGTAAGAAAATGACAAAAGCAGTGCAATAATGAGGATATTGAAAGTGCCTCAGTAGTGGGCTAAGGGTAAGACTTGAAGAGCAAATGGAATGGAACCACTGATGGCCATGAAGCGTATCCACTTCGAATTTTGCTCGATCACCCTTATATTCACTCGCCATAAAATAATGCTTCCCGATTTTTACATGGTCTCCGGCTAGGTTCAAGAAGAAAACATTTTAATTAGTTTGCGATTTTCAAAGAAAAATTGCACATTTCGGAGACACAGACATACATATATGTAATATATATATGTATATATATATTCATTTATTCAAGTGTATGAAGTCCAAATGAATTTGCTCACATATTCCAGCACATATTCATTTTGTATTTCTCATGTTAGCACATGTACACTTTTCACCTAAATTTTAAAACGAGAACTCTTCTAACTCATTGGTATATATAATAGTATTATAATCGATGGATGAAATCCAGTTTATATATTATATATATATATATATCTTTAAAAAAATTCTTTTATTTATAATTTTAAAATGTTTTACCGAAGTATTAGATATCATGCATATACATTGCAAGCATACGTGTAACATGTAAGTTGTCGCGCCTATTATTATATAAGGGTAAATTACATAAAAGGTATTGATGTTTGGAATAAATTCATTTAAAGTATTAATGTTTCAAATTATTAAAAAGAGGTATTAATGTTTTGCAAAGTGAGTAAAATAAGGTATGAATATTTGACCATTAATGAAAGCTAAGGAAACTTAATGGAAAATTGATTGAAACATTAATACCTTAAATAAATTTAAGTTGGCATCTTATTTTATTTACTTTGTAAAACATTGATTCCTTTTTCTAAATACTTGAAACGTTAATACCCTAAATAAACTTACTCCTAAACGTTGATATCTTTTAGTGAAATTTACCTCATTATATAAAGAAAATCTATGCTAGTGGGTAATGAAAAAAGTTAAAAACAAACAAAACTTGGTGGTGTATATTTATAATTGGGCTCATAAAAAGTCTAGTTAGGTAACATTTATTGAAATAATCTAATTTATTCAATAATTAAATTTTCATGTGAATATAATATTAGTTGTAAATATTAAGTTTGAAGTAATTTTGATATATGAAAATGAATGTGTAGAAATAGGTTTAACATACTATGTTTATTAATATGAATTATTAATGTATGTGAGTATGTGTAATGAGATTAATGTTATTGTTTTATGTATATTAATGTGTGTAGAGTATAATTAATGTTTGTGTCTTTTATGAATTAATATGTATGTGTTATGTTTAAAATTATCAAAACAACTTTTGAATTGCCTAAGATTTTATTGGCAGAATTTTCAAGAAGTTAAGCCTATTTTTTTAAGCTCAAATTAAATTCAAATTAACCCCAAATTAAGCCTAAGTCATATATACCCCAAAAGTCAAACTTATGATAAATATAAGTCTCAAATTTAATCAAATAGAGCCTCTTTTGGCAGCCCACATTTTTCATACGAATTTTCCACTCTTCATTTCCTTCTCTTGTTCTTCTTTCTTCAAAACATAAGCTCTAAACCTTAGCCAAAAACAAGCTATTGGATTCAACAATTTCTCCAAGTCAAAACCTCTTCATGTAAGTTAATGCAAGTATAAACTCTTTATTTATTTTCTTTCTTGAAATAAAGATGTAGAATCCATGTTAGGATGAGTTTATTGTCGTATGACTTTGAATGGTTTTATGTATTGATAAGTGTTAGATTGTATTTTATTGTTATATGAACTTGTTTATGTGTTATGGAAGTAGTAAGAAGTGTTGAAGAGGATTGAAGTTGATTTGAGTAGTTAAGTTTAAAGTAAAGAGTAGGAGAGAGTTTGATGTGAATGAAGTAGTTTGATGTGTTGTTATGATGTCCAAAGTTGCTAGGATTGATTAATGTGGATAGAAGATGGTGTATGAAGCTAAATATGTCTTTGAAGAAGGGTTAAAAGTATTATATGTTATTAATTTTCAAAGTGTAAAACAGGGGAAATAAATACTTTTCGAATAGGTCTGTTTTCGAGTGTATGCTGGCATCCGGTACTTCAACGTCGTTGGCGTAGAAGCGGTATTGAATGTGATCAGAACCGATTTTTCTAAAGCTGCTTCAAACGCCACCGACTTTTGTAAAGAAATTGGCCATCATTTATTCTTCAAATCGTACGCTGGCCACTAGGGCTTCAACGCCGCCAGCCTTCAATCGGTGTGGAATGCGAACATAATCGATTTGTTTAACGCTGGGCTTAACACCGCCAGCGTATAATTCCAACGCTGTCGACGTTCAGCTTAATTTTGCCTATGTAAATAGGCCGCATATCCCCTGAGTTTTTACAAATTCAACCTTCTTCAATTGTCATTCTTTATTTCATGTATGGTCTTCTAATGAATCTATAAGCTATATAAACATGTTTTAAGTATGAATTAAATGATAAAACTATATTTTAAGTTCAATGAATCTCATTGTATAGTTAACTTAGGATTGTGTTATATATATATATATTCTACATTCCGTTATTGATTTGTTTTGATATTTCTTATTTCAGTTAAAGGTTCTTCAGTTAATTCCCCTCCGAGTGAACATAGTAATACACTATTGGGTATAGGTATGTGATAGCTTGTTTGTTGTATGCTAGGAATAAGAATTATTAAATTTGACTTAATTCAATTCGATTTAATAATTTGATGAAGTGGATGTCTATTACACTGTTTAATCTGGTCCTAGGAGCAGCAAACCAGTCATGATGCAATGACATGTTAGTTAGGCGCTTAACCTAAGCCATGATGCAATGACTTTGCCATGATGCAATGGTACGCTATGATGTAATAGTGATTCGTTGTTGGTTAAGCGGATAGTCGATGAGGAGAATAGTATCCGAGTAACGTTTGCTTAAACTTAGGGGGAAATGCTATGGTTTAGTTCAAAGTTTATGAGAACTTATGAACTAGGCTTATGTTATAGAATGAGTTTAAGTAGAGTCGGGCAACGGCTTTTGAGCCCTAAATGAAGATATTTCTTTATGGAATGAATATAGGAGATATAAGTATTCGGACTGCTTGTATCAACCCCTGAGTAGCTGCTGTTACTTAGGATCCCGAAATTCCCAGCGCATGATTCTGGGGTTTGAATACTCTACTATTGTTTTGTTAAAAGAAAACTTAACAAGATAATGACTTGATCGCTGATGCATTTCATTTGATTTAAGTTTGCTTAACAAATTTGTTTTTATATTTATTATTGTGTACTTGGCCTTTGGCTCACTTTTGCTGCCTTCCAGGTAATGAAGATGAGTTGTATGATGATCTGGGATATGGGTTAGATATTGAGAGATTTTTGAGCAAGTAGGACGAGTAGGACTTAAATGCCCTTGGATTTGGAGAGAAGCTTTTGTTTAAAGCATAATTCTCTATATTGAAGGCTTGTAAAATAAGCCTAAGTTGTAAAATACCTTAAGATCTTTTTAGATTATCTTTTGTACCAAGAACAACTTGTAGTTTTGTAGTGTTTTTTATTGACACTAAACTTTGTATATATAATGTATATATGTATGGATTGCTTTTATTAGCAATCTTGTTTGGTTAAAAGTTGTTTATAAAATGTTAGTAGATTTGATTAAACAATTCTCATAAACTGTTAGTTTTAGGACAACCTTACATATAATATGAAAATGTTATATGTGGTTGGGGACTCGGTACTCTAAATCACTGGATTTAGTGGGTCGGGTCTTTACATTTATAAATCTTAGATACCGTATGGTTCAAGCTTCTAATAATGATCTAGCCAAAGAGAGAGAGAGAGAGAGAGACAATCCATAATAAAGATGAAGTACAAAAACCACATTTATCTTTAGGATCAAACTCCAATCTTTTATAAGGACAATTTTATTAGTGTTACTTAGCACGATAATCTATACTAAGCAACCCTTTTATGAGTTGCTTAACCAATAAATTAGGTTACTTAGTTTTAGTGAGTTGCTTAACCAAGCAGCCTAAAAAATGAGTTGCTTAGATTTTTATTTGTTTTTTTCTTTTATACTTTTGATGTTAGTTATGAATAACTTATGTAATGTAGGACCCATAAAAATTTTAAAAAATTATGTTAAGTAACTTTTTAAAGTAACTGATGGATAAAATAATAAGTTCTTTAATGAAGAGAATTGATTAAAATGGTGATATGACATGTTAAGTAACTTATTGTTAAAAATGGTATAACATTACACTAACACATAACTTGAAAAATGCTAATAATAGATTATTTTTCTTTTTTTTTTCTTAAAGTATTTTATATTACTATATAATCGTAACAATTTTTTTAATATATTGACTGATGAAATATTAGCTGAAGGCAATAAAACTTCAAATCAAATGATGAATTGGTTAAAAAACATTATAACTATATACTAGTAAGTAGTGGAAGTTGATTTAGTATTGCATTAGATAAGATTTTTTTTTCCAAATTTTAAGCTTTTCTAAAATAATGTAAATATAGCATTTAATGAAATGGAAATCTTATTATAATTTTATTCATTTGTAGGGCTTCCGTAATTCATTCTATTATAATATATGTATAAATATATTATTTCTGTGCCACGGGAAAAGACTTCATGGCAGGGGTAAACAATTAAAGAGAGGATGGTTGATTAGTGGAGCAGTGCTTTCTTTAGAGAATGTACTTTATGCCTAGGCCACAATCCATAAGGCCAAAATATAGCAAATTCTTCCTCAAATGGCCTTATCAAGGGTCCTTTGGTGGGCCCTTTTGGTATAATCTCTAAAGGAACTAGAGCTTTACTACCCAAGTATGGTGTCTTAATTTGTTTAGCCATGCTATAAAACCTTATCACATGATACAAAAGCCTAATAAGGTTTTTGAGCATGGTTACCTTTATATCTTAAAAAAAAAAAAAAAATTAGCCAGACATGGTTAAGGGAAACTTACAAAAACTTTATTGAATGGTGGAGATATGTTATAAGGATACTTTTATAGGACTAAAACACTCAGAAATATCACTCACAAAACACTCGGATACTCTCTAATATTTTCTCCCTAATATTTTTCTTCGTGTCTTAAACCTGAACTTTACTCGCCTTTTATAGAAAAAAAATTTTATAGTATAAAACAGTAAAAAAAAATGCTACAGTGACTTACTGCTATAGTAAAAATAGTAATCTACTACTATAGTAAAGAGTGCTAAAGTACCCTAAAAAGCTACTACAGTGCTGAACAGTAACCTCCCTCATGATTTCTTTTCTGCTTTTGCCCTATTTCCTTCCGCATTTTTCATGTCTGTTTTCTCCTTTGCCTTCCTGGTTTTTCTCTTCTTGTCTCCTTTCCTGTTTGCCCATGCCTTTCCTTTACTTTTTTCTATGTCTTTGTTCTGAACCTTGCCTTTCTTCATTCCATTTATTTATTTATTTATTTTTCTTTTGCATAAAACAATAAAAAGTGTTACAGTGACCTACTATTATAGTAAAATAGTAACCTACTGCTATAGTAAAAAAAGTGTTACAGTGCTGAATAGTAACCTCCCCTTGCCCCCATGATTTCTTTTCTGCCTTTGTCTTGTTTCCTTCCACATTTTTCGTGTCTATTTTCTTCTCTATCTTCCTGGTTTTTCTCCTTCTGTCTCCCTTCCTGTTTGCCCATGCCTTTACTTTACCTTTTTCTATTCCTTTGTTATGAACCTTGCCTTTCTTCATTCCATTTATTTATTTATTCTTTTTTTTTTTAATCTTAGAACTTGTTTAGGTCTTCCTGTCCTTCCATTTCTTCATCCTCAACTAGGATCATATGGATTGTTCTTTTCATCTAGTTCATCTTCCTATTAAGGCTTTCTTTAAGTGTCTTCATATTTGTCTCGTATCTTAGCCAAATTGCTTATTTTCGCTTTGTAAAGATAGATTTTGTTTTAGTGGTTGTAGTAAGATGAAATTTTGGGTCTTCTGGTATATACATTCCCATGTTGTCAGCAATGTATAGATTCAACTGTTCTTCTAAACTGTTGGTGGATTCCAACCTATGGTTTTTTTGGATAATTAAAACCTTTTCTCTATACATAATATTTTATAAGGATATCATGTTCCTGATGTTCCCATTCTATGTCTCTTAAGGTTGCTAAAACTTCATAAAACATTTTCCCCATGTGTTGGGTCATAAATTGTGGAAATGTGCCCACAATTTCTATGATACGTCCATAATCAAGAAGAGTAGCCGATGTGTGTTCTTGGTTTCCTATCATGAATCATTTAAAATAGTTGAGGTCTATAGGTGCTGTATGTATATTGTAACGAATATACCTTGGATAATAGTATTTATCTTGATAATGATTATTCCTTTCAACCTACGAATATTTTCCCATATAGGAGTAACATGGAGGGTTTGGAAAAGCCTTTACTCTTACCATAGCTACAAATCCTACTCCATCAAAACATAGATGTTCTTCCTATATTGTCCTTTAGAGCAATATAAAAAGGTTTTAGAAACACTTCCTGCACATATCCTTTTATTAATCATTTTAGAAGGGATGGAAGTTTTGAAATGAATTCATTTCTTTTGAAAAAAATGAATGCTGTTGCATTTTCATGTTCTTCTTGAGATGTTTTTCCTATTTTCCTTTTTTGAAATGGAAATGCTTCACTGAAATCTTTACTGTGTTCCTTAATGCTTTCAATAGTTCTCTTTTTATTTGGGTTTGATTTTTTTGTGATCTTAAGAGAAGATATTTTATTTTCCTGCTCTTCTTTCAAAGAGTTCAAATATGTATACCTTTGTGTGTCCTTAACATACCTTGTGGTACTTTAACACTCCTGAAATTATCAAGAGCAGGATCTACATAAATTTATTGTTTCCCTATTATTTGCCTGACCCAATTTTCTACAATTTCAAGATCATTGAATCCTCTCCATGAAGGATCTGAGTAATCTGTGATTTGGTTTTGAACATCATTCCAGTAGCAAAAAAACTTCTATCAAATGTTCTTTTGCGACTCCATACATTTGATATTTTCTTTTAATTTGTCCCTGTGTCTTTTATGATGATTCATTCTCCTATGGCCTTTTTATGTAGAAAGTTTCTTGTGTACCTTTGATACCCTATGTCTTTATTTCATTAAAATACCTAGCCAAAGCACAACAAATCACATATTTGAATTTGTCTTAACTAGTTAGAGACCATACACTGTCTATGAGAGCTATATGTGTTTCTCCCTTAACATCAATTGGATGAGGTACTTGAAACTGTCTTGGAGAATTTGTTGGTAATATAGATAGGGCTATGTCACCAATCAAAACCTGTGGTCTCTCCATAACTTCTGATAATCTTGTTCCACTAGAACTGCTTGCATGTGAACTTTGAGAATACATTGGCCTCTTTGGTAGCCTAAATCCTTTATTCCTTTGAAATTCCATGTTTTCCTAAAAAGAAAAAAATAATTATATTAGTAAGCGGGATAATTCAGCTACTGCAGTATTATGTTTCCTCTTTATATACCTTATATCCTTTATTTCTTATTACGTCCTTAAACTTTAACCATCTTGTCCTACTCGTTTTATTACTCTCTGTATTCTTATGGAATTTAACTATAGCTTCACAGTATGTTCTAACAAACATTTCTTTTTTATTAATAAGAAATAACCTAAAATTATCTAAACAATTTACAACAACCATAATTTCCTTATCTATACTTGGTAAATTCTTTTCCTTGAACTTTCCACTTATATATATGCAAATTTCTTTAGTTTTTTTTTTTTCAGCATATTTATGGGGTTTCCTTAACAAAATTTCTCCCCATCGTAGATCACATCCATCACTTTCAACGATCAAGAAGTCTGTGTCTAGGGGTAATCTTAACTTTGGTAACCTTTTAACCTGTTCCTTTATTTTTCTTATTTGCTTTATGTCTTCTCGAGACAAACTTTTAAAACCTGAAATTTTGTTATAAAAGGGTCCTACTAAAGAATTCAAATCCTTTATAAAAGGTCTTGCATAATTTAGTAAACCCAAAAATGCTTATAATTGCTTTTTGTTCATTTGTTCAGGAAATTCTATCACTTTTTTGACTATGTGTTTCTGTAACTTAATTTTTCGTTCTCTTATTTCCACTTCTAAAAATTCAATATTCCTTTTCAAAAATTGTGTCTTTTTTGTGGTTATTGCAATTCTCTATCTTTGAAATTCTTAAAGTACCATTTTTAAATGCCCTATGTGTTCATGTTTACTTTTGGAGAAGATGAGAACATCGTCCACATAAATTACAGTACAATCCTTTAAATTCTAAAAGGCTATGTCCATTTTTCTTTGAAAAATTGAAGGTGCATTTTTTAAACCAAATGGCATGACTTTCCATTGGACATGTCCTTGTGGATAGGTAAAAGCAGTTAATGATTGTGACTCTTCATCCATCTTTACCTGCCAAAATCCTAACTTACAATCAAACTTTCTGAATACGTAATAATTTTGTATTTTGTTAACTAATTCAGTGTTGTTAGGAAGATTGTAAGAATCATCCCTTATGTTATCATTCAATATCCTGTAATATATTACTATCCTTGATTTTCCTCTTACTATTTCACTCCTTTTTCTAATAATAAAATGCATGACTTTTGTGTTGATTGTCTAACCTTTCTATGACCCCTAATTCTAACAATTCCTTTATGTGTATTTTAAAATCTTCTCTATCTAAATTATCACACTCTATTACTCTAGAATAAATTCTTAAGCTAAGATTTATTATATCTAATTTACATACTATCATAAATAAATAAATGGAATGAAGAAAGGCAAGGTTCAGAACAAAGGCACAGAAAAAGGTAAAGGAAAGGCACGGGCAAATAGGATAGGAGATAGAAGGAGAAAAACTAGGAAGACAAAAGAGAAAACAAACACAAAAAAATAGAAGAAAACAGGACAAAGGCAGAAAAGAAATCACGGGGGGGGGGTACTGTTCAGCACTGTAGCATAGGTCACTGTAGCAACTTTTTTAGGGGGTACTGTAGCACCTTTTTTTTTAATTGTGTAGTTTTACTATTTTTTATTGTAGTAGTAGGTCATTGTAGCACTTTTTACTGTTTTATGCTGCAAAAATCTTTCTATAAAAGACGAGTAGGGTTCGGGCTTAGGACACGGAGAAAAATATTTGGGAGAAAATATTACAGAGTATCCAAGTATTTTGTGAGTGATATTTCTAAGTGTTTTAGTCTTGTAAGAGTATCCTTATAACATACCTCTACCATATTCAATAAAGTATTTGTAAGTTTCCCTTAACTATGTCTGGCGAATTTTCCTTTTAAGGTATAAAGGTAACTATATTCTAAAACCTTATTATGACTTTTGTATCATGTGATAACGTTTTATGGTATGGGTAAACAGATTAAGGCACCATACTTAGATTGTAAATCTCTGGTTCCTTTAGTGATTATACCAAAAGAGTCGGCCTAAGAACCCTTTGATAAGGCTGTTTGAGGCAGAGTTTACCGTGTTTTGGTCTTGTAGGTTATGTCATGGGCATGAGGTACATTCTCTAGTTAATGTTGCTCTTATCTTACTACAAAAATTATATGGATTTGCCCCTAAAGCCCTGTCTGTGGCTACATGTTGTGGAAAATTTTCTTATAAAATTCCCACATTGCTCTTGTTGTTTCTCCTAAATAAGACTTTAAATATATGTACATATGGTATGTGTCTTCTGTTAAAAGGCTATCTCTTTATGCTCTGACAACCATTCGTGTCCAATTATCTACCAAGGGTCCCCAACTTTGTGGATTATGTGCACTTATATTGAGGATTCTTCCATTGTCTATCAAATTCTTTTTATCTAATGTTTCAAATGGCATTCTTTTTCCTTTATACATCCTATCCCCTATTTCTCTTTCAACATAATGAGTATAAGGTACTATGCTTGGAATTCCTTCCCACATGTCTTTTCCTCTATGTGTTACTACAGAGGGAATTGTATTAGACCCTATATCTTTGTTGTTTCCATCATAGCATTCTCAAACACATGTGTTAAGTGTTAAGGTCTCAATATCTCCTTGTGATCTTGTTTCTGTCTCAAAATCTTGCTCTATTTGCATTACTTCATCTACCAAATCTAGCAAAATTTCTTTTTCTTTTTTTCCTTTCCAAAATAGTAAACTTCTCCTTATTCTGTTTTCTTTTTATACCTTACTTCTTGCATTTCTCCTAAAATTTCTTTTTCCTCTAACCATATTTCATAAGGTATGGGATCTTCTCCATGTCTTATAAAAAAACGATCTTTCCAAAATTGAATTGGCCTTAATGGTTCTTCATCATTTGTATCTTCGTCTTCCTTTTTTAAGATTCCATTGATTAGCCTTTATCTTCTGTGCATAGGAATTGTATCTAGTATTAAGATACCTTTCCATTTCCTTTATCTTCCTAATTATGTCATCAACACAACTAGAAGTTGACATCCTATTTCCTTTCCAACCTGAAATGTCTATTTGTTCTAGCACATTCATCATTCTTAATGTTCCTCTTTCTTCCAGGGTTTGGTTGAAGTTTTCTGACTCATTATCCTCATCACCTGTGGACTTGGTCTGTCATCATAAGACCTAAATCTCAAAGATTATGTGCCGTCTGGGTTTAGGTAAATCAAATTTCCTGTAGGAACTCTTTTGTGTCTCACTTGCCATGTTCCTGTTTACATTTCATTCTTCTCCTTCTAAAGCAAAAGAATCTATTTCCATGGGCTCTATCATCTTTATTCCTTTTGTTGCCATTGCATCTGTGATTCCTTTTATGTCAAGCTTATAAGATATTTCACTATTTTTTGTTGTCTTAGAAATAAAGCCAATATCTATAAGCAAGTTTTTGCTTATGTGATCTCCATATCCTTTACTTTGCAGCCTTATTTCAATATTGCTAAGATTGTTTATTGAAACCATAAAATTAGGTGCATAGTAAAACAATCTCTTTCCACTGTTTACATCTTTTTCTATGGTTGTAAATATGGTCTTCCTTATATCACCTTTCCATTATTTATCCATTAACATTACTAGGAACTTTCTTCCTATCTTTTCTCTTGTTAATCCTCTAACTCCTATGACAATTAGTCCAAGATGGACTAAGGTTTTTCCTGACTTTTTCAACTGCCTTAAAGATTCCTCTATGACTAATCTTATGTTTAATGGTCCTGTTGTTACTAAGATCCTTTCTTCTCTATTTGACCTGAACAATCCTATTTTCCAACTCAAGATTTCTGCTTGGTACAATCTTCTGGGATTCAAAAGAGTAATAGCATGGTTCAAATAAATCTCAACATCCTTGCCTATGTTTACTGCATCTTCCAAATGTATCATATGATCGCCTTGTCTTCTTCTTCTAATGTTTATTCCATCCAAAATTCCTACTCTAGAGGTCGTTTCCACAAAACTAATACTAAGTCTTGGGGATTGTAAAACATGGGATTCTGCTATGGATGGCCTAAACCTATCTAAAAACCTTGTATTGTCTTGTCTGTTATACCTTTCACCTTGCCTATTGTTCATTTCTTCACTTTCTTCTATGACCCTAGTTTCCTATGGTTCTTGTGATTCTCGAAACATGTTTATTTTGAAAGAGTCTTCCAATCTCCTTTCATAAAATAAGCCTTTGGTTTATTCCCTTCTTTCCTTTCAACTGGTAACATTTCTAGCCTTCTTATTATCTCTTCTAACTCCTTTTGGTGATTATAACTATTTTCTTCTATACCTTTCCTTTTCAAGACTTCTTATAAGCTACGACTTAAACTATTGACATTTTGATGAAGCCTCACCAGTAATGCTATAATTGTATTGTTTTGCCTAATTGTGGCCCTTATGTCATCATTTACTGGCTTTGTATTTCGACAAAACCCTTTAGGTGGTAGTGCAAACTCTTTTGTGTCTTCCAAGGCAAATATATAGTCTTCATTTGCATCTAAGCCACCAGTGGTTATCCTAAGAAGGTCTTCTTTATTTCCTATACCATTCCTTTTGTACTTTTTCCTAAATCAGCTAACCTTGTTTCTTCTTTTCTTAGCTCCTTTATTACTAGATCTTGATTTCTTCTTACTTCTTCCTTTTGTGCTAGTCTTATAGCCTTTATATGCTCTAACTATTTCAATTTCTTTTCTATATCAACCTGTGTTTGCTTTATCTAATCAATCTTATCTATTATCTCCTTTACCTGTTTATCCTCTATTCATCAAATCTCCTAAGAAGTTGCGAACTTTGTACAGAGTATCTAAATCCTTGTGAACAAATGTGCTAAAAAATATAATTAAGTCTACTATGCTATTTAACTACTCGTGATCTAAATGTAACAAATCTGATGAATACTTAAAATAGCAAAGATGAGAAAAACTATTATTTCCTACTTGTATCCTATTATGCTCTTTGATTTCTAAATTTAGCCAATCAAAATTCATAATCATGAAGTTTTGTACAAGGTAATATGTAAGGATCTACTAACTAATTTGACTTAATTGTTTTCCTAATCCATTTACGCCTTCCTTATCCTTTAAATCTGTAAGGTGCCTTTCAAAACCTTCCTTTAGATAAATATACAGCCTATCCTCTACTAAAAACTGGTGTATGTGTATGAACTCTTCTCTTACTTCTTTAACGTTGTCATTTAAGTTTGTAAGATTAATTTCTATTTCTAAACTTAACTGTTTATTATAACTTTCAACTCTTTCTACACTGAAAATTTTCCTATCAAAACTTACGCTCATCCTGTCATACTTATTATCAAACCTTCATAATAATTTATCCTTTAAGTCATCATTTCTATATCCTTTTCAATTTGGTCTATAATCCAAAGAGTTTTTTTATAATGCTTTAAAAGTTCCTTTTCTTCATATTCAGTTTGATATTTTCCTTTTTCTAATGCCTTTTCAATTCGTTTTATATCCTTTTTCCAGAATTCTAATCTCTCTTTTTCTGTCTTTATGTGATCCTTTAACCTTTTTATCCTTTGGTTTTTATCCTTTATATATTCAACATAATTATGCATCATATTTTCATGCTACTTATCAATCCTTCGTAATATCTTATAAGTTCATTATATCTTATTATTTCTTTTTCTCTTATGTAAATTATATTTAGAATATATCTATATTGTGAACATGTAATTGGTGTCTTTATACTTCCTTCTAACCTCTGCTCTAATTCTTTCTTATGCCTATTAACCCTTTTTTAAATCCTTTTCTATATCTTTCACAAGATTCTTATACCTTTTTATTGTGTCCTTATACCTTTTAATATACTCTATATATCTATGTGTCATAATCTTCAAACATCAAATGTTCTCTAGAATTTATTAACAACTCTATTATATCATATTATATCTAATATATCAGAAATTACAGCTATAATAAAAAGATAACAAATAAACGTAAAATTTAAAACCATATCATCATGTGAACCTTATTATATTATCTTCGCAATTATTTATTTTGCGCCTTGTTTCTTCAATAATTACTTTGTAGATTATTGTATATCCTTGTTCTTTGTGGTATACATATAAAGTTCCTATTTTTTGGAGTTGGGTCCTCAAAGTGTAATTCTAAAATACTTTCAAGCTGTGCTATGTATCCTTTTGGTTCTCCTTATAGTATTATTTAACCTTTTGATTTCCTTTCCTTGTTCCTTTATGTATTCCTTTTATAAACATCATTCATATAAATGATTCATAATCAAACATATTATTTAAGATTTCTTTTACAGAATGTGTTTCTTTTAAAATTATATGCATAAGAGTCATAAAATAATTTGGATAATCTTTAATAATTTAAACAGTATGCAAGATAGAAATTAATCAACTGAATATAGATAGATAATAATAATAAGCTGAGTCATAAGTAAAGAAAACAAACAACTAATATTAAACAATAATATTAAATACCAACAATATAAATAAAGCATATTACAAAATATAAACAGGATATTAATGTAACATCCCAAATTTTCACCTAAAATAGAAATCGGGTTTAGATAGATTTAAATGACTAAAATGATTATAGGATTTAATTAGACAAGTTGATATAATTTAATTAGCTATTAATTGAGATTTGAGTTTCAAATTCCCTAAACATGTCATCAAAGTGTTTAGAGAATTCCTAAATCATTGATTTCTTAGCCTAAACACTAATTCCTAAAACTCAGTAAAATTTGAGTTCATTTGCTTATCTTAAAATATCAGTTCTTAAACCCGAACTCAAATTAAATATCTTTTATCTAAAATAAATTCTCAAATTAAGTTCTTATTGCAAGTTCTTAATTTCTAACATATCGGTTTAGAAACAAAATTTTAAATACTCTTGGAACTATAGATATTTGATCTGATAGTTCTAAAACCTTACCTATGATCCTTTATATTAATTTTAGCCCTTATCCTTACCCTTTTATTCTCATTCCTCTGCCCCTCTCTCTCTCACTTTTCCTTTCCTTTTTTTTTTTTTCCCAATCGATTGTTCTCTTCTTCTTCCTTTCTTCTTCATTTTTCTTTCTTTTCTTCAAATTCTTCAAACAAATCTCAAGATCAAAGCCAACTAGAGGATGAATCAAGACTAGGAGATGAACTAGATGGAGGAAACGAGCTAGAGGATGAAGTTTCAACTTGTGTTCTTTTCTAAAAGCTAAGTATAGTTTACTATTTATTGTCTTATTTATAATTTCGAATTGAAATGTTGTATAGATGATGTATATGAGTTGAGAAGTGTTGTTTAAGTTTGTATTTGTAAAGCTTGGTTGTTGAAGTTGAGTCGTTGAGAAAGAACATAAATTGTGAAATTGGGGTTTGAAGTTGTTTATGATGATTATAGTGATGTTTGATGGATTGAAGTGGGAGTTTGTGTTTATTAGATTATAGTAAGATCAAATAACAAGTTTTAAGAAGCTTGAAATGAATTTGGAGGAGTTTGAAACAATTTGAACAAATGTTTTTCTCAAAATGAAAACAAGAGAAAATTTGACAGCAGCGTAATGCATGTACGCCGGCACTCAACGCTGCCGGTGTTGACGTTTACGCTGCCGGTGTACGTTGGGAACTTGGCGGTGTTGAAGAGTCCAACGGTGACCAGATCGCTTGACCCTTAACGCTGGCAAATTTTTAATTTATGCCTCGGTGTTGAAAGCCGGAGTTCGTTTTGCAACTTTTCCTAGTTTCATAGTCCTTTCGTATTTTGCCTGTAACTTTTTCATCCGATCTCCGATTGAGGTGATTTAAGTTGTGTTGGAAAGATAAGAAAGAGATCTACAACTTTTATGTTTTTAGTTTTTATAAATTCAAAAAGTATCAGTGCTTAAATTTTAATTATTTCCAATTGATACATTTTTCAAGCTAAGCTAAAAACTTGTTATAAATTGTTTTATATGTGTTTACTTTGGCTAATGGATCTTTTTGACCTAAAATGAAATAGATTAATAATATTTGATGTGTAATGATGATTTAGTGATATAATTAAACATGACTTAGATAGATTTATAGATTTAATGAATAATTGAGTTAAATATGCGAGTTTAGCATAAAATGAATTAGTTACAATCTAAGTTCAACTTGACTAAATGAACTTGAATGAGTTAAAATAAATTAGATTGAGTTAGTTTAATTACTTTGGCTTAGTAATTGATTAGATTGAGCTAGTTTAATTGATTGGGTTTTTTAATTGTTTTGTAAGGAGTTGGTGGATCTTTTACAAAGGAAATAAATCATTTGAGTTTCTATCAAGTAGTGGACATCGTCATTGGGGCTCATGTTTTTTTTACGCAGTAACTTGCGTTGTTGAATGTTAGGATAGGCATCCTAAACTGATTAAGACTTAAACTCGGCTTAATAATTGATGAGTGTTGGTTGTGTTATTCGTCGTTGAATCCGCTCCGAGGAGCGACAACTTGTCATGATGCAATGACAATGTTAGATAAATGCTTAGACCACTTATCATGATGCAATGATATGGCTCGGCGGGTTGTCATAATGCAATGACAATATTATAGGCGCTTAGGCCAATAGTCATGATGCAATTACTAGGCTCGGCGGGTAATCGATAAGGAATGTGGTATCTACGTAACGTTTACTTATTCTTAAGAGGAAGTAATATGATTTAATTCAATGTTTATGGGAGCGTGTGAATTAAATTATATTATGGATTAAGTTAAGTGAAGTTAAGTAGCGACTATGAGTCCTGGATGAAATTACTGTTTCTTTTTCAACGTAACGTTATCTAGGAGGTATAGGTATTCGGGCTACTTATATCAACCCCCTGAGCGTCGAGAGCGTTACTCAGGATCCCCAGATTCCCGTGGCTTGCTTCGGAGCGTGAGTGCTCCTGTGTTGGTTGTTTATTCCTTTAAAGAAAAGATAATAATCTATGGATGTGTATTGCATATAGTTTTAAGTCGTGTGCCACGTGTGTGATTGTGTTGCTGCGTACTGGGCTTCGGCTCATTCTTGTTGTTTCTAAACTTTTGCAGGAAATGTTGTTGATGTTGAAGATGAGTGATGATGAGATGATGATTTGATGATGTGGAGGTTGTTGGTGTTGTTGTTCTTGTTGATGTTGATGAGGACGGTAGTGGTGATGATGATTGATGTGATGATGTTTGTGATGATGTTTGCCCGGGTTTTGGGCGACTCTGGATGTATGGGAGATTGAGTGAAGTGTAATAGGATCGAGATTTTATTTTTATTTGTTTCTTCTTTTGTTTTGTTTTGTTTTGTAAAAGGACTGGAATATTTGTAAATTATATTTTTCTTTTAAGGGCTTGTTAATGCCCTAATTGATTGTAAATGATTATCTACCCTTAACAGTAGATCATAAATGGTTTTTATAAAGTTATTTTCTTAGAAAATTGGTTTGCTCTATAGGGAGTAGAAGTTTACAAATATGATTTTATAAAATTTGATTTTCCGCTACCGAATCCAGTTATTTAGAAATTTAACCGAACGATTTCATAAATTCTAAAATTGGTTTAGCAATGTTCAACATAAACACCTTCTTTAAAGACAACCTTATGTATAATTCGTAAGAGTTATACGTGGTTGGGGACTTGGTGTGCTTAATTTGAGGATTGAGCATGTCGGATCTTTATAATTAAAAGGCAAGATATAAGAACAGAGTATGTAGCAAAATATTAAACAATAAAATATATGAATAGAAATAACAATAATAAAGATGAACGGTAAAATAATACGATAATATCAAAACAGTAATAAAACTGAAAATCATATAACATAAAAGCTGGATAATTAAATGAAACTGTTAAACAAAGTTTTAAGGTATGAAGATAACTAATTGGCTCTAATACCAAAATACGAAATCTCTGTGCCATGGGAAAAGACTTCATGGAATGGGTAAATAATTAAAGTGAGGATAATTGATTAGTGGAGTAATGTTTTCTTTAGAGAATGCACCTCATGCCCACGCTATAACCCACAAGGCCAAAACACAGAAAATTTTGCCCCAAACGGCCTTATCAAAGGGTTCTTAGGCCGGCCCTTTTGTTATAATCTCTAAAGGAACCAGAGCTTTACTATCCAAGTATGGTGCATTAATTTGTTTACCCATACTATAAAACCTTATCACATGATATAAAAGCCTAATAAGGTTTTAGAGCATGGTTACCTTTATACCTTAAAAGGAAAATTAGCCAAACATGATTAAAGGAAACTTACAAAAGTTTTTAAATATGGTAGAGGTATATTACAAGAATACTCTTACAGGACTAAAACGCGCAGAAATATTACTCACAAAACACTCAGATACTCTCTAATATTTTCTCCATAATATTTTTCTGCATGTCCTAAGCCTGAACCTTACTCGCCTTTTATAGAAAAATTTTTGTAGCATAAAACAATAAAAAGTGCTACAATGACCTATTGCTGCAATAAAAAAATAGTAACCTACTGCTATAGTACCCTAAAAAGCTGCTACAGTGACCTATGCTGCAATACTGAACAGTAACACCTTCTCTCCCCTCGTGATTTTTTCTGCCTTTTTCATGTTTTCTTCTGCATTTTTCGTGTCTGTTTTCTTCTTGTCTTTCTGGTTTTTCTCCTCATGTCTCCTTTTTTGTTTTGCCCGTGCCTTTCATTTGCCTTTTTTTTTGTGCCTTTTGTTTAGAACCTTGCCTTTTTTTCATTCCATTTATTTATTATTTTTCTCTCTTTCTTTTGCCTTGAAGGTCACACGCCGAACCATAATTATACTAAATTCGCAATTAACATTGAAATTCAAAAGAGACGAATCACGATGCTAATATAATAAAGAGAAAATTTGACAAAGCTTCATGTTTGCATGGGAAGATAGGGACTTAAGGATCTATTGGAAACTTTTGACTGATAAGAGCAACGCTATTCTATTGCAAAAGTTCTAATTTCTAACATCAAATAAGTAATCTCTTTTAACTTTACTTCCAATTTATTCATATATTCGAAACAATAAGATTATTATCTATTCTTTATTCCTATAATATTTTTCAAATTATCCCACCAAGCGCTATCTCCATATTACTTCTTTGATATTACAAGTAACTGCATTCACGTGATCATACTATCGATGCTCACATCTACACATACCTCTTATAAATCATGTTTTCGAAACACATCAAGCGCCACGCGTAGTACAAATTGAAATTGAAGAGAATATCTAGTTCATTTTGTGATAATTACAACTTTCTTTTATTTTTTTGAAAAACACGTGCATTTTTCCTATTTAAAGTCTTTAGAAATACTCAGATTCTCCGATTTTCATAATAAGTAGTATTATGCATGTTTTGTTAAATAGTTAGCAAAAACCTCAAACCAGATCAACAATATATCTAGACTAATACAATATCCTAATAACATGATTTAAACTTAATGGAGAAGTCTATACGAGCATTTGGAATATTTACTTTATGATGAGGTTCCCTGAAGTATAAAGTTAAAATAATTGTAAGTGTATCAATTACTGATTAGAGTAACTCGAGCTATATTGGTGTGCAATATTTGACTTTTTGCCATTCATATCCTTAATCCCTACAAAATCTTTCAAAACCCTAAATTACTAATCTCTTAACTTTTTTGAAATTAAAATATTTACCTTGATTACAATTTAAGGCGTATCATATAGATTTAAGGAACTATAGGAAAATAAAATTAATACATATTTCATAGTAGAACTGTAGGCCCACAAAACACCATTTGAGACAACTACAATTTACATGCTATTGAGGATGGAAAATTATCGTATCAAATATTAAGTTAGGCTCATTATTTAATTAGGTTTAAGTTTTTAAGTAAGATAATAAGATTCACAAAGTTTGGTTTGTATCTTGAGATAACTTGGAAAAATTTAGATTGGTAGACCCAAAATAAGGATTAGTGAATGGGCCCGTTCACCTTCAACATTTCTCAAGCGGTCTTAGGCACTCACGAAAAAGGCTACAACCATCCACTCTCCATAGTAGGCTTATCAGAATAACTCTAAAATGAATATATCCTCATTACATCTATTAATGAAAAGGATTACCTAGTAGATGTCATCAACCCAAACAATTTATGAATAATTATTCATCTTTCCTCATTTAAAAACATTCAAGAAAAAAAAAAAAAAACAATATTCCAAAAAGAAAACTCTATTTTTTAAGATCTGATAAGTCATCCAAGCAAATATTAGTCTACAAGATTGATGCCCATGACTCCCTAAACTTATTATATATTAATTATACATTTGAAATACTGAGATTGGCTATTTATCCTTACCATTCTTTTTAATCATCCTATTAAACATCATTTCTATATCGCTAATTTGAAATCATGAGTAATACAAGATTCATGTGACATATATGTGACCAAATCAATCCGATCCTTGCATCCATACATACCTTTTATAAACCATATTATAGAAATACATCAAACACCATGGTTGATACAAAGTGAAATTGAATACCCAGTTAAATTTATAATAATTTCAATTTTTTTTTGGGGGAAAAACTGCATGCACTTTTCCTCTTTAATGTCCTTAACAAATATTTATCTTCTCTGATTTCCATAATAAATAGTATTTTCATGTTTTGTTCAAAGTTAGCAAAACCTCAAACCAGATCAACATATATAGACTAATACAGTATCCTAATAACATGATCTACACTTAATGGAGAAGTCCACGAGCATTTGGAATATCCACTTTGTCATGAGCTTCCCCACAAGTATAGAGAAAATATAATTCACTCGTATAAAGTTCTTCAAGTAAATATTAAAGTTGCCTTAATAATTACTAAGACATCGAAGTCAAGATCCTCGTTATATATGAAATTAGTTGGCAATATATTCAATGCCATATTATTAATCAATTTGTTGACTGTCAAATACCAGTAATATAAATTCAACTAAGTCCTTGAAAGTCGATTACACAAACAAGAATAAGATCGGGATGGCTAATGGGTGGAATATTATTATTCATTTGACCATGACACGACGTATAGCCTAGGGGGTTACGATTCCTTGGCGTTTTCTTTTTCTTTTTAACCCATATTTCCAACTTATAGGAAGTTTTTTTTTTTAATGATGAAAAATAAAAATAGCCAAGGTTCTTTCTTAAAAATTGTGAAACGAAGTGATCGTAGGCACTTAATTTTTAAGCATAGCTTTTACTATCTTTTCAATAATAATAATAATTTGTATTTACAAAATTCTTCAGAAAAATATACATTTATTGTGGAACGAACTTAAAAGTTAAGTCCTTATGTGGTTGTAAACAAGAAATAGACTCAAATTCAAGACTCGTGCGTCTATTTGGATGGTGTAATTTTTATTTTTATATGATCTGTTTCTGTATCTGTATCTTATCGATATGTTATCTATATCTGATTTGTTTGATCTTTTTATGAGAAAAATATTTTTTTTATTTCTATCTATTTTTTTTATAAATAATCTGTTTGAATACGAAAAAAAGTAAAATGGCAAGCAAACAAAAAAAATAACGAACTAAACCAACCCATAATTTTCATTACTCGTCCTTTTATTTTGTTTTCTTGGACTTGCAATATTTTTTTTGCAACTATGTGGTTCTGATATAAGATGTAAATTTTTAAATCAGTTACAAAATTTTAGATTTTTTTTTCTGGCTGAAACAAAATTTGAGATTAATGACGTCCATATTCATATGGTGGTTTTCAACTAAGCACACTGGATAATATGATTATACGTACATCAAGCACCGATCTTTTCTCAAACTTATCCACATTAACATATCTCATTCCCAACTTAATTATAAGATTACTTCTTCACTAAACCATTCACATTGATAAAAAACATGGTCAAAGGCATCCATGCAATTGATTTAGACAGAACTACGAATGTGGTCAAAAGTGGGGGACCAAAATAATTGGAAAACAAAAGAAAAAAGGCCATTACCTCCTACGACTAATTGTACTAGATTGCGACTGGCAAAATATCAAAAGAATGTCCTTTACGTTGGATCCGATGCTATTATTCCCTTCCCTACCGTGAGCAGAGCAAATCCCAGGCTACTCCTCGAACTTGTTCCCAAAATCGGGTTTCTCAATATCTGTATCCATATTTACACTTGGATAAATTATGTAGTGAGGAATAATGTTTAAAAGGAAGTTCATTTAAGATATTAACGTTTTAAGTAGTTAAAAAGAATAAGAACATTTGAAGATTAATTCATTTAAGGTGTTAACGTTTCAAGTATTTAAAAAGAGGTATCAATTTTATCAAATGAGTCAAATAAGTTATTAATATTTGACTATTAACGAAAACTAATAAAACTTAATTGAAAATTAATCCAACCTTGATACCTTAAATAAATTTTACAAAACGTTAATACTTCATTCTATTTACTTTATAAAATATTAATTTCTCTTTTTAACTACTCAAAATATTTATACTTTAAAGAAACTTATCATAACATTAATACATTCTAGTGTAATTTACCTATATATTACTGGAGATCCTTTGCGATTGATATATTTTGATGAAATTACACTGGATGGCGAATATCCCCTCCCGTGACTCAGCTTGCATTCTTACGTGACATATTAAGTAGAGGGAATTATAAGTATTGCTAAAGTTTCAACATGTAAAGTTTTCTTATCAATGTATATGATTTTATTATAATTTGCTTATATACCCAAGTTAATACCAAATTTAACTAACTAAGAACTTTTGTCAAGTGATTGAAAGGGGTTATTATCCACCTACTAGCTTGGTTATTGATTGTTTTAATTTTTAAAGGAGGAAAACCAAATCGAATTGCATGATCATGTGACAAGGACATAGTGGTGTTGAAAAAATGAGTTAGTGGAACCCCATTGGAGCTAAATTCCCTCATGGAAAAGAGGAATGTAAGGAATAATGAATACCAAAGTTAATATTAATGAAGAAATTTTTTTATAAAGTGGTTGAAAAGGAAATGCCGTGTCCTGACAGCAGATTGTCGCATGTTCACATAGTTTGGCAAGGGCATGTAAGATTCGAGTCTTCTACGCGAATGTTCAAGCCAATCATGAATTTTACCAAGAAAAATAAGTCAAGAAGGGAAAGCACAGAGTCTAATAAACAACTATTTTGCCACATAATAGATCTTAATTATAGCTATTTCTATAGGTCAATTTTTGTATTGTTCTAATATATTTCTTGAGTGTTTGGTTAGATATTGGTATTTAATTAGTTTATATTTTGATTTCAAGGTTTAAGAGCCCACTTGGAGTTAAAGGAAATGAATTTAATCAAATTTTAAGTGGTTTTTTAAGTTCATTTGATGAAGAATAAAAGCTTGAATGAGGTGCGAAATCCGAAATTACGCACTACGTGATTAACTTGCGATCTTGAGGAGAAATTGAATAGGCCAAATTGTACCTAGGCCATGCAAAACATGCTTATATTGGAATTTAAGTTATGACATTTGAACGAAGCATGCTTGAACTATTGACTAGACATCATCACAGGTGGGTTCGAACGAGAAAATCGACTAGACCTATCATCAGCAGTTCCTGAACTGAGAACTGATCCGATAATAGTGGGTTTGAACCGGTAAAGGATCCGCTAATTCTGACGGGTCCTCATGGTTCCACCCCTAAAATCCGCATGACTTGGTGGCTTTGGAACCGGTGGTTTTGGAACCACAGGTTCAAAAACCTGTTGAGAACCGGTAGAACAGGCGGTTCTCGCGGTTCTATACCATGAAAATTATAAAAAAAAAAGAAAAGAAAATTATAAAAAATTGTAATTATAAAACAAATATTTAAAACTACTTTCGCATGAATAATAAAAAATTTATCTCCTATTCACAATATTTAATGGTTATTATTAACAATATAAATAATAAATTATTTGAAATCATATATTGTTAAATTTATGTAGACTTCCAATCAAGTAGACTTTTTTTTTCTTAACAATGTGTGATTTATTTTTGTGTTGTTGGGACTTATTTGTATGTTGAATATTTATAGTGTCACATTGCTAATTAAAACTAAAAAGGTACAAGTGATTATATAAAAAAATACATTTGTAGAATTTTTTTTAACTAAGCTATGAATATTATGTTAGACTCAATATTATTTCAAGTTAAAAATTTATTTTGTATTTTTTTCTTAGTTAAATTAAGTAAATTATTTAATTGGTTTTTTATTTTTTTCATTTCACGGTTCTCAGTTCCTTTAGAACTGAAACCAAACCGTGGGAACCGACGATTTCGAAGAATCAGGAACCAGACCGGCTCCCATAGATCCGGTTCGATTCCATTACTTTTTGAACTAGGAACTGACGATTTGGGTTTGATTTCAGACCTGAATTAAACCGTGACGACGTCTACTCTTGACAACAAATCAAAAGATTTCAAACTTGATGATTCATCTAAATATTATTTCAAGACAAATTAGGATTCAAGTTAAAAAGCTTTAGTATAATTTAATAGAATTAAAGAAAAAAAATAGATAGAAAGATAGGTGAGGATCGGGCTATCTCTCTTATCTTAATACCTTCTATCGACCACTTGGCCTTGAGAATCATATGAGATGAAGAATCCGCAACCAGCAAAAATAGATAGGGTGGTATCAGGTTTATCGTCTTGTACCTTTGGAACGCTTAAACTATCCTATTGCCATACCACTGAAATCTATACATACCTAGCATTTGGTTGTGCAATTTTTTATAGTATTTGATTAGACAAAAATCATTATATTATGTTTAATTTATAAAATATATTTGAAATTTAAAAAAATTCCAAATGTTTGTCCCTTATGATTGATGGAAAAATGATGAAAAATAAGATCCCTTAATAAGAAACTATTAAGTACATTTCATATACATGTATACCAAATATAATATAAAAATTATTCTATCAAATATTTTTTATACTATATATAATTATTCTTATCGTGTTCAATCCGTCTGATCAAACACTGTGTTAAAAATGAATTATTTGACAGGTTTTTTAATCCACTTTGGTCTAACATTGTAACGAGTCACCTTCATAGAATACATCATCTATGATGTAATAATAATCACTGTTACGTCTATTTGGCTTGGCTTAGCGATGGCAATATCAGCGTCCATAAAACGTGCTCAAAGTGGCTAAGGACGTCTAGATCCAGTGAATCGATATAGATTTAGCTGATAACTACGATCACGTAACGAGGGAGTTCTATTAGGCTATTAGCTGGTAGCCATATATTTTAAAATATATATGTAAATACACCAACGAAAAGAAAAGAGGTCTTTACTTATAAGGGAGATTCAAACATAAAATCATTTATATAAGAAATCAGTAGAAATATCACTAGATTATTATTAACAGTTTTATCCTAGCTTCGGAAAAACGATTCCAACATTAATGGTAGATAACCACCTATATAATTTAAATAAATAATAAATAATTCATACAAAAAAATTTTACCATAATTATATGCTGAACTCATTTCAGGTACGGCTGAACTCTAGTATCATCAAAAGCAAAAAATCAATTCGAAAAATATGGTTAGCCGTTTTTTGTTTTGATTGAAGATTACGGTTTTTATTTTTTTGGGTTTTTAGTTTCAGTTTGTAACCATTTTAATATTTATAAATATGTTATATATATAATTTACATATGTTAATGTTCCTGGATTTTCATTAAAGTATTATGTTTGTACTTATTTTTTATGCGAGTTAATGTAGTAATTGATTTGTTTTGATTTTGCTGATGATGACACATCCAAAGGTTTTAGATATCACCACGGGGCGGTTTCGAACCACGAACCGTTCACCTATCAGGAAGATTATGAATCGCCGAAGGATCTACCGAAATCGGTGGGTCTTAGCAGTTCACGCAGAACCGGAGGTTCCACTGGTTCCGACCCGCCATAATTAAAAAAAAAAAAAACACACACACACACACACACACAGAATGATTTTGGTTTTTTTTTTTTTCTTGTGTGTGTGTGTGTGTGTGTGTGTGGGGGGGGGGGGGGGGGGGGGGGGGGGGGAGGGGGGGAAGGGTCACGTCTGTTTTATTATTAAAAAAAAAATGGTTCACGTAGAATCAAAACAGTCAGACGGCGGCTCTGTGAAATACGAACCGTCCTAGCTCTGGCGGTTCTGGTTACGAAATGTGGAACCATGAATCGGCTGTTTTGGTTCGAGTCCGGAACCAATCGAACCATGTGTTAATGTCTAAAAAGCTTGTTTTTCCTCTTTTTCCTTAATTTTATTTTTTTTCTTTTTTTTAAGCTCTTGTAACACATATAATAAAAAAAATAAACTATATGATAAAAACTAAAAAATAAGATTTATTGTAACTATCAATTTGATTTATTAAAACTATTATATTAAATTATTAAAAACAAAAAATCAAAAAAATTAACTAAAAAATATGATTAATTATTAAGGCAGATAACCGTTTATAATGAATTGGTTAAAGTTGAGATATTAGAAAACTTATTATTATAATTAAAATAAAAAAAAATAAAGTTATGAATTGGTTAATCGAACCGTGAATACTCTACGTAATAATTAAACGACTGATGTGTGCACAATTACGTAAGGCCATGACAAAGGCAATGCTATTATGTGGATAACGAAACCTTCGTGTCGACCAAGGAATCCAACAAATCTGACCACTAAAAAGTTCACTTGGCAGTTGGCACGTCTATCTCCACTACGAATTTTGTTTGATTACCCTGGTACGCACTCACAAGAAAATTTAATTTCGTTCTTTAATTTCCCTCCGTTTATATTAAAAGAGGGGCCGGGGGGGTGAAGGCAAGGGGTGGTTAACTTTGCAATTTTGATGTTTTCCGCAAAGAAATTGAACATATTTCACCAACATGTTCATATATATATAAATATATATATATATATATGACATGATATGTGTTTAAATGGATAAAGGTCAAAACATATTTAGGGTACGTTTAGTTCAACTATTTTTTTTTTTTTTTTTTTAGTATTTATGTTTGTTAAGAAATAGATATCAAAAGATAAAAATTTAAGTACAAATATAGCTTCTCTTTTAATATTTAATATCCAATAAATTCATATAAAATTTGACTTATTTACTCTTTATTTATTTCAATGAAAACCATTTAAAATTTTCATTTTAAATATGTAAAATATAAAATTATATTTTTGGTTAAATATCACATTTGGTATCAAACTTTTGTGCAATTAACTATTTAAAATTTCATAGTATCAATTTATTATCTATAAAATTTTTTAGATCATTTATAATACATAGTTTAAACGAGTTAATTGCAAAAATAAATAAAATTTAGCTAATTAATTGTAAAGTTTGACGAACTTTAGGTAGTTGATAATAAAAATAGACAATACTTATATATTAAATGACACTACTAAATTTCAGGCATGTGGCAATTACCTTATATTTTTCTAACCTTTTTATATCACAATTCTTACATAATTATGAGTTAGGAACAAATAAGATACAAATGGGTTTTCAAATACTATATTAGATAGATACATTTTACATAAATACATAAAAAAGGTATATATCCAAACAAGCCCTTGTCTGATGCATTTTTTAATGGAAATCGATCGGTTCCATTTTCATTATCTCGATTTATATGGATTTATAAATCAATATTGAAATCACTTATAACTTTTCATAATGTTGTGATGCTATTATGACATCTCTTACATCATTTTTTAAACATATATTTTCTGTCTTTTACATGTCGAATTATGTGCACCTTAGATTGAATTTCAAAGCATTTTTTGGACAGCAACAAACATATATGCGCACACACACACACATACACATATTATTGTCAGCATTCTTAAAAAAAAATATATATATATATTATATATATATATGCGCTCATGCATGTCGTAAGTTCAATTTTATGTAAATTTCAAAGGTTAGTGTATTTTAATTTTTCAAGTTACCCGGCTAGCTGCATATATAAATTATAGATACATCATGCCTTCATGGTTCAAAGGTGATTCGGTCCTCAAATTCTTTTAACACTTAATCAATGGGGTTCCACTTTGTTGGGCATGGCTCAAATTCATGCGACTTTTATAATAGAATTCTGATGTTGGTAATGTCATCCGAAATAAGAGTAATGCAATGTGATTTCTGACAAGAAGAGGATCGGTCAAGATGAAGGAAAGTCAATCCATACCTAATAATTGACCAAAGTTCTCAATGGTTGGATATTCAAAAAGTTTAATTATTTTGGTTGCTTATATATTTTTTATTATATTATATATTCATATTATATATATGTATATGATCCACGTGTATTTGATATCTAATATTTGAAAATATTAGTAGTTGTACCACTTGTAATAGAATTAGAATCCATTTAAGTCTCAATCCTGATATTTGGATAAGGGTTTTCCTTTTTTTTTTTTTTTATCATCATTATATTCAGAAAAATGGTGATTGGAATATGAACGTTGAAAAGTAGAATTTCAAAATTATTACGGAAAAATGTTCGATAATTATAATTTATCCATATAGAAAATAAAACATGTATTGATTTTTTCTTCTTTTTTTTTTTGTAAAACTAAACAAGGTAAATGGTGAATACCTATACAAATTTGGCATTTAATTTTGTAAGGTGTGAATATATCTTTATATTTTTATCTATGTAATATCTTGTTATCTGGATAAATTTTACAGCATGCCATTGTTTGGGGGAGAAAAAATTGCCACACTAAAAATTAAACTTTATTGTGGTTGCTAAAATTACTGAATTTTTTAGAAAGCGTTCAATTTTACCACTTCTAATTACATGACAAATGAATGGCAAAAAAAAAAAAAAAAAAAAATTACATAACAAATGGAAACCTTATGTGGCATATATGATGTGTCTTTTCTCAGGTGTAGGTGCCCAAACGTAAAATTGATCAAAATTAATATCCACATATTTATTTCTTTAAAACTAAATAATCAAAATTAAACCATTATAGATAATGGTTGTGCTATGGGTGTATCGGAGAGGCTTATATGCATGTAAAAAGGGTTGGGTGTAAGTCATGTGGGCTTCTCCAGCGTTACCACTTCACAGTAGCATCGCCCTCATCTGTAACCCTGGAGTTCCTACCGGGAGGACTCTCTCGCTCACAGCCTTTTGGGGACCACTGCTATGCATGGCGTGAAGGATTGTCCCACATGGGTTTGGCTCAACCTTTTTTACATGCATATAAGCCTCTTCAATACACCCATAGCACAACCATTACAGTATCTCTGAAATTATGAAATAAAATAGGATTTGAATAGAATTAAATATGGATAGAATAGACATATTCTTTTCCTTTTTTAACCTAAATATGTATCTTTATATACCGATTTAAATCTCTAATATCATATTTATACATGGCAGTTACCCAACATGAAGAAGTTACCAGTGGAAAATACAATTATAATTATGATTTGTAATTAACTTATTAATTTCTACGACTAATAAAGGATGTAAAATATGGGCATAAAATATTTTTTGTATCCTGAAATCATGACATTAAATAAGGTTTTAATAGAATTAAATATGGATAAAATAGATATAGTCTTTTTCTTTTTTAACCTAAGCATGTATCTTTATATACCGATCTAGCATGTGCTAATGTAGGTTAACCTTATCAACACCATTAACAAAAAAAAAAAAAAATCAATACTATTCTATTTTTGCATATCTATTTATAGCCTTTGTAGATGTACAAATTTGATTACAAAGGCCTTGAGCCTAATTCTTATTTGGATTTAACTCTTTGGGCTAATGTGACAGGGCTTAAAGAGTTAGGCCCAATTCAATTGGGATGATCATGGGAGAATTGGCATGGAAGGCTTGGAGTAGGGCCGTTGGAATTGGCCTGCCCAATTCCAACCTTTCTCAAATTGGCTCACACACATTACAATGAAGGCCTTGGGCCTGGGTCCATAAGGGAGCCCATCCATATCCATAATGAGAGGGACTCATCCTGCCGTTGGTCGTCTGTCTCATCTGACGGACGACATCGAGCTAGATTCTCTATAAATACCTTAGTCCTTACCTCATTTGGAGAAGGTGAAATCTTGGACGAACGCCGTGCTGCCGGATTTCCGTCTGGTGAATCAAACACTTGATTTACTCAAGAACATACACGAATCCATAGTACTCAGTGAGGTTGATGCTATTTAGCTCCCTCACCTGTCACACGTGTGTTAGAGCCTATTGAGATTGCCTACTCCTCCTCCCTACACGATTCTCTTGATCATCCTATCACGTGTTGTTTCCCTAGGTCACGCGTAGCGCGATAGTCACGCGACACGCACGTGATCGTTGCATCCGGATTCATACCCACATTTTTGGCGACTCCACTGGGACAGGGAAATCAATACTTGTGTGATGGCACCTCCAAGAAAAAGACCTACTGATCCCACTGAGGGTGTGACTCAAGAAACTGATACTAATCTTGAGGTTGCTGAGCATGACATGCCAGCACTCGAAGATGTTAACCAACTTACTGGTGCTCAACCTGACAACGCTGCGATCTTGCGCGCTGTACAAGAAAATACCGTACAGTCAACCAGTCAATACAAGAGTCTACAAGACAATTTCAACAATTCATGGCGATGTTTGCTCAATACCTACCTGGTATAGCCGCTATTGCTGCCGCAACAAGGCGACTTCGTCAACCCCTGCTATTGTCGCGCAGCAACGTGCTTCTCAGGCACCTCAAGCGCCTCAAGCTCCTCAAACTTCACAAGCTCTTCAAGTACCTCGACCTGTTGATCCTCTTCCTACTCCTGAACATGACACTATTGGAATTAGGGAGCAAGCCCCTCCGTTGGAGCCTATAGTTACACAATTGCCTGTACCTCAGGTAGTGAACACAGGAATTCAGCTAGGAGGACCCTCAACCTCCCAGCCTACAGTACATGTTCAACCCGGAGGATCTTCATCCTCACAGACTACGCCACAGATTGTCATTGGTGGACCTGCTGCTCAACCAAATACAACTCCACTCCAGACTGTCACTCCAGCTACACCAGTTGAAGTTACTACTTCAACTCCTAAAGTTACTTTCGTCACGAAAGAAGATCTAGACATGTACTTGAGGGAAATACAAGCTAAGTCTGATGTGGGAGTATTGGATCTCAAGCTCCCATACAATCAACGTATTGCTGCTAAGCCATATCCTCAAGACTATGTGAGTCCCAAATTCATGCTATTCAATGGTAAGAAAGGAAGTGCCAAGGAACATTTGTTGAAGTTCATTGAAACGCTAGAGGTTTATGGATTTGATGATGATCTCAAGTTGAAAGAATTTTCTAAGTCCCTTACAGAGAAAGCGTACACATGGTACGTTAACCTTCCCCTGGATCAGTAGATTCATGGGCAACTATGTGCAAGATGTTCCTAGAGAAGTTCTTCTCCACACAGGAACGAGTGACCTTGACTGATATGGGACGGATTCGCCAGAAGCCCAAGGAAGACTTGATGGATTATATTGAGCGTTTCAGGGAACGTTCACTAGACATCCAAGACATATGTGACGAAAGAGAGCTGGTGAAAATTTGCATCCAAGGCATGTTCACCGAATATGCGGTACATCTGGAAAATCTCTCTTTAGCCTCATTCTCCACTTTGGTTGAGAATGCGCGAAGGACTAATAATTCTGTCATGCGACAAAGAGGAGGAAATGTGAAGTTTAACAAAAGAGGACCGTCAGTGAATGCAACTCAAAGTGAGGATCTCAAAGATGAGAAGAAACGAAGAGTTGAAAAGTCTGGACGTGAGAGAACAAAGGAAGTGCTAACATATCCTTGCTCAATGGGAAAGGTGCACGCTATGCTAGATCAATGGTTGAGAGATGGAAATCTCAAACTCCCAAGGGTAGAGCGTTTACCAACTCAGGAGGAGAAGAATGATCCTAAATTTTGTAGGTTCCACAGAATTGTGGGGCATCCTACTAGGGATTGTTTTACTTTGAAGAGGATTTTCAATGAAAGAGTGCAGAATGGAGAGCTTGTTATCGAAAATAACGACGTTAGGAACAATCCACTTCCAACCCATAATAATCAGCGTGGTGCCGTTAACGTCGTTATTCATGATCCTGCCACAGTAGAAGCCAATGATGCACCACTTGCCGAGGCAAGTAACGCGAAAGGAAAACAACATGAAGTTGAGGAAAATAATTGTGCTCCCATTGCTGCGGCACTTTTGAAAACTTCTAATTTTAGAAATTTCTTTGATCTACTTGGTTTTGATGAAAAGGCGAAGCTTGCAGCAGCAACTGCACTTGCGCAAATTTCCGAGGGACAATATGCCGAGTGTAATGCAGCGCAGCCCGTCAAAAGAATGGCTCGAGCGCATGAAAATGCAATCTTGTTCACCGATGCAGATATGTGTGTAGATAGTCCAAATCACAATCGACCATTATATGTGGAGGGCATACTTAATGGCTACCCAGTTAAGAGGACATTCATTGACGCTGGTTCTTCTCTCAACATCATGCCTAAGACTACATTGGAAGCTGCTGGTATCGACTATCATCGTTTGGTGAAGCAACCCATTTCAGTTAATGGCTTTAGTCATACTATAACGAAGACGATCGGAAGAGTTAATGTTGATCTTAAGATTGGGCCTATTCGTGGTATCGTTACTTTTCATGTGATTGATGCGCCTGTGTCCTATCATCTCTTGATAGGTAGGAAGTGGCTGCACGATCACAATTTAGTACCGTCGACTATGCATCAATGTATCAAAGGACATTGGAAAGGGAAGGATATATTTATTCCTGCTACGAAGAATCCTTTTGAGCATGATGAGACATATTTCATTGAGTCTACCTTCTTCAATGAGTATGCCGATGAAGGTGAGACAGCTATTGCTAGAGCTTCAGGTGTGCCATTACCCACTTGGGAAAAAGTTCAAGAGGGCCAACAAAAGAAAAGAAAGATGCGTGGCTGTCGAGGCGGTAAAAAGAAGAACAAGCAGGTTGATGCTGTTGAAAGTTACGTCAGAGAAGATGGGCGGAGAGTATATCTCTTATGACGGTTTCCGGGTCTAAGGAAGTTTGTTCTTCCTCAGACCCTGTACCAATTCAAGAAATTCAGCCCGCTCCTCAACAAATGCAAGATCAAATAAAGCCACAAAATGAAGAAATTGAGGAATTGGATCTAGCGCGACCAGGAGAGTCGCCGCGGCCAATTTTTGTCAGCAAGGTTTGTTACATGAAGTTAAGAGTCCTCTTATTGATTTGTTAAGAGAATATAGAGACGTGTTCGCTTGGGCATATGATG
This sequence comes from Combretum micranthum, assembly GCA_024138025.1. Lineage (NCBI taxonomy): Eukaryota > Viridiplantae > Streptophyta > Magnoliopsida > Myrtales > Combretaceae > Combretum > Combretum micranthum. The sequence continues at coordinate 186,044 of JAMXBD010000628.1, read as the reverse complement.
AGATGCCAGGTCTGGACCCTAGCCTTGTAGTGCACACACTAAATATTACCCCAGGCACGACTCCTATTAAGCAAGGACAACGAGTTTTCCGTCCTGAGGTGGAAGTTCAAATTAAGCACGAAATTGAGAAGTTGCTTCGTGCAGGCTTTATCAGACCAATCGAACACCCTACTTGGCTCGCGAATATCGTACCTGTTAGAAAAAAGAATGGTCAAATAAGGGTTTGCGTGGATTTTCGAGATTTGAACAAGGCTTGTCCTAAAGATGATTTCCCTTTGCCAAATATAGACACCTTGGTGGATGTCACTGCAGGTCATGAATTATTTTCATTCATGGATGGTTTCAGTGGATATAATCAAATTAAAATGGCAATTGGAGATGCCGAGCGTACTGCCTTCCGAACTCCTGTTGGGAATTTCTATTATACTGTCATGCCCTTTGGACTCAAGAATGCTGGCGCTACTTATCAAAGAGCGATGACAGCTATATTTCATGATATGATGCATGATTTCATGGAGGACTACGTGGATGACATAGTTGTGAAATCAAAACATGCATCTGACCATTTGGTCCATCTTCGAAAGGTTTTTGAACGATGTCGATTGTATAAGCTTCGCATGAATCCTTTGAAATGTGTTTTTGGAGTTGCTTCAGGAAAATTTCTTGGATTTGTAGTCCATAGGAAGGGGATTGATGTTGATCCGCAAAGATACAAGCTATATTGTCTATGCCTTCACCTGCTACTTTGAAAGAATTGAAAACTTTCATGGGAAAGGTCTCTTATATTAGGAGATTCATACCTGCACTTGCAGAGATTTCATATTCCTTACATCAACTCATGAAGAAAGGAGTCACATTTGAATGGGACCAAGTCCATGAGGATGCAATTCAAAGAATTAAGGGAATTCTCACTTCTTCTCACACCATGACTATGCCTGTGAAGGGAGTACCGATGATATTGTATCTTACTTCTACTAGCAGATCCATCGGAGCCTTACTTGCACAAGAAATAGATGGCCAAGAACGGCCGGTCTACTATTTGAGTCGTTCGCTTCAAGGAAGCGAGGTCAAATACCCAGCTTGCGAAAAGCATTGTCTCGCGCTGGTGTTTGCCACCCAAAAGTTGCGTCACTACTTTCTAGCACAAGGTCAACCTCGTTACCCGATCAGATCCTATCAAGTACTTATTGTCACGACCAGCGTTATCTGGGCGTGTAGCGAAGTGGTTGTTGCTTCTCGAGAGTTTGATATTACAATACAGGCTCCTAAAGCTATCAAGTCACAAGCCTTAGCTGATCTCCTAGCTCATTTTCCGAATGAAAGTGAAGATGTGATCACAGAAAGTATACCAGCGGAATTCCATGAGGACTCACTCATGATTGAAACAGAAGGAGAATGGTCACTCCAGTTTGATGGTTCATCGGGAAGTCAAGGTTGGGGAGCAGGAGTTGTATTGACATCACCCAATGGCCAAGAAATACCTTTGGCATTTAAACTTGACTTTCATTGCACTAATAATGAAGCTGAATACGAGGCATTGTTACTTGGGATCGTCTTTGCTTTGGAAGCTGGAGCAAACCATCTGTGTATTCGTGGTGATTCAAATTTGATCATTAAGCAAACTAATGGTGAATATGCCCTCAAGGAGCCAGCACTTGCGCCTTATAGGGCTGCAGTGCAAGCTCTAATTGGGAAGTTTGGAGTCGTAAGGTATGAACATACCAAGCGATCTACAAATCGTTATGCAGATGCATTGGCAACACTAGCATCCAAAATTCCGATGCATGCTTCAGATGAAAGCCTAGATGTTAAAGTTATCAAGAAAACCATTCCTTGCACAGCCTTGCAATTGTTAGAAGAAGATGAGGAAACAGGAGATGACTGGCGCGTTGGTATCAAGGCCCAATTGGCGCAACCCAATGCGGCCTCCATAGTTACCTTGAAGAATTTTGTTCACATCAATGGCGCCTTATACTTCAAAGGACCTGAGGGCGTTCTATCGCGATGCATCTGTGCGAAACAGGCTCGCCTAAAATTGGACAAGTATCATAAGATCTGGTGTGGGGAAGAAGGACCTCCCTTGTATCGTCGCATTCAACGTGCAGGGTATTACTGGCCCACAATGGCCAAGGATGCATCTCAGGTGCAAACACATTGTCCCAAGTGCTCCGAGTTACCAGATGCAAAAGAATGTAATTTTGTCGCAAGTGCTGGAGATTGGCGTCGTCCGTACATCGATTACTTGAAGAATAATGTGCTACCAACTAATAATACGGATGCCAAATTAGTAAAAAGGAAGGCGCGCAAGTACCTAATGCATGAAGATGAATTGTATAGAGTTTCATTTATGGGAAAGCCTCTCAGATGCATTGCATCTCCTGAAACGGAACAAATATTAACTGAGGTACATGCTGGAGAATGTGGTGAACACCAAGGTGCGAGGAAGTTGTATTATCAATTACTTGACATGGGGTACTATTGGCCAACCATGGAATCAGACTGTTCCAATTTTGTTAAACGATGCGTTCCTTGCCAAGAACATGGAGATGCGATCCACGCTCCTGCGGTCGCACTTCATAGTCTAACAACACCATGGCCTTTTCATACTTGGGCATTTGATCTAATCGGTCCTATTCACCCGCCATCTAAAGGATGTATTTGGATCCTAGCTGGAACCGAATGTTTTACTAAGTGGGTGGAAGCTATTCCTTTAAAGAAGGCGACGGGACCAACAGTTGCAAGCTTCATTAAGGAGAACATTATATGCAGATTCGGGATTCCGAAGCGCATTCTTTCAGATAATGGCACTCCTTCATCAATTCGCATGTTCGACAACTGTTGGAATCATATAGTATTGATCATGTGAAGTCGACCCCTTATTACCCTAAGGGCAACGGCCAAGCGGAAGCTACAAACAAGACTCTTTTGAAAGTTCTCAGTCGTATGGTACATGACAACCATAAAGAATGGCATGATAAGCTATCTTTAGCACTTTGGGCCTATAGGACTTCGAAGCGGCGACCAACACAAGCAACACCTTTTTCGCTAGTGTATGGTGCCGAAGCAATTGTGCCCATAGAGGTTCTGATCCCTTCAGCACGACTGGCGATCAATGCTGAGCTTGAGCCAGATGCTTTACGCACAATAGATCTGGAAGCCTTAGATGAAAGACGAGATATAGCCAAAAACAACTTGATCAACTACCAACACAAGCTTGGTCTGGCCTATGACCGGTTGGTGAGGAAAAGGTCCTTTCAAGTGGGTGATGTTGTACTTCGTGCAGCCGAGCATGTGCGCCGAAGTATACCTGCGCCAAAGTTCACGCCAAAATGGGAAGGTCCCTTCATTATACATGAAGTCCATGATAGTGGGTATTGCAAGCTCCTCAATCCAAAGACTGATGCTATTACAGCTCCTATAAATTTTCAATATGTAAAGAAGTTTCATATGTAATAGCATGATCAGTGATGATGATAGCTTGAATAATATGAGCTTGCTTTCACATGATTATTTGATCAATCGGGTTGGTTATATGATTATATTTGTATGTTGCTGCTGCTTAGTAAGAGACTTGTCTCCTATGCGCGCGACATTTATTTATGTTACAACATGCAGCTTGTAATTGTTAAAATTTACTAAGCGCGTGGCAAATACATGCATATGAATTTTTCCTAAGTATGTTATGTTAACCATCACATTTGATGGAATGGTCAAGTAGTGGGTAATACCCCTTGACAATTCTTGTGAAATCAAGAAGTCTTTGCTCGCGAAAGAAATAATAATTTAAACGCAAAGTCATAACATATAATGTGCCGCTACATGAATCTTACATTCTGTAAAGCGCACGAGTTCATCGTACTATGATACGATACCAAGTGAAGGGAACAAAACTAAGAGAAAGTAGCATCATGTGAAATATTGTGCATGAAACATGAAACAAAACAAAGACAAAGTTCATGAAGTTACATAACTTAACGCAATCCTTGAAAAAAAAAAGTATCATGACCAATGTAATAATCTATTCTGCTATAGAAGCAGTATCAAGACCCTCAAGAGAATTCTCCAATTCGAGTTGTGTCGCCTCAAGTTCAGCTTTGAGCCTCTCGTAACGTTGGATTAATGGTCGATGGTGCAATATCTTTTGCGCCTTGCTAGCAACACTCTCCAAGCTATCAATTTTAAACCCCAAGGCACGAGCACTATTAAAAGCTTGTACCAATAACTCCAAGTCAGCTGAAGAAAATGAATTCCATGGTCTACCTAGCAGCATACAAGCCCGACCTAACATCACAACCATAGCATTTGTGACTTCAGAACCAGGACAAATTGATCCTGCCCAAAAATCCCCATCACGTGCATGCAACCTCTTTAATGACTCCAAGTAAATAGGGGGGACCAGGAATTCATAAAAGGAAACGCTCTCCCCTGAAGTTATCATGTGCGGGTGCGTGTTCTCCCCTCCAACTTGCTCTGGTATTTCATTATTTGGAAGAGCAAGAGTAGTATCCTGGTGTGCCAGGGGTTCAGAGGCATTATTACAAGGGACATCATCAATTCCCTCACCACAAATCTCCGCAGCTAATGCATCTGCATATGCATCAATGTCTTCCTCTTGTATGCTCTCATCCGCATGATCGCTTCTATCACTTCCAGAGCCGTCAGAAGCTTCCTCTTCACCAACCACGTCTTCATCATCTTCATCAGTCACTACACCATCACCCCTTGTTTGCAGTACTTTCCCAACACCATAACGATTAGGATAAGGGCAAATGTTTGGTGAAGAAGATTTTGATGAAACAAATATTTCGGAAGTGCCGATGTTCCTGTCACTAGAAACATCCCTATTCACCTCACTTTGGCTCGTGATATTGGATTGGCTTGTCCTCAGCTCATCCTAAAAAAAAAAAAAAAGAGGGTCAATGATATATCAAAAGCATATAAGGAATCAATGATACAGTCAGTCAGTGTTAGTACCTCATGAACACGTGAACGTTTGACGTGCCTGATGACCTTGATAGGAGACCGTGTTCTTTGATTCTGGACTTGATTGAAAGCCTTTTTGTTTGAAAGCTGAAAGTAAAACTCAAATTTGTGTATAGAAGGCTCAGGAAGTGCTACTTCAATCTCTGAATTAATATAATTTTTAAACTCTTCCAGACAACGTGTCCAGTAAGTCATCCACCCATTGGAGATGACGCCAATACGATCACTAGATGGGAAGAAGATCTGTCTGAGGTTTGGATAAATACATTTCCAATTTTCTGGATGAAGTTCCTTACAACATTCATTGAAATCTCCAGTAATCTCAATACTACGAGGAACACCCTGATCAAATCCAAACTGACGAGCAACTCGATGGGGTAGATATGCCACAACACTACACTCAAGAAATTCTTCAGAAGAGTCACACCAGTCATGAAGTGAAGGGAGACTTCCAGGTGTGCACCAAATGATAAAACCCACCTCAGCAGTAGACAAATTGTCTCTGTTCTCTACCAAGTTAACCAAGTCTTCAGAACCTCGAGGATAAAATTCTGGGTACCATTCGTAACCAGCCACTTCCTTAGTATAAGGGCGGAAATTATATTCCTGAACATTATCTATCACATCAATTAGCAATCCCAAAGGCTTTCTGTTCACCCATGCCCAAGCTCGTGGTTCAACTATATCAGGTTTTTCAAGTGGTGGATCATAGTATTTCTTGTAACGCTCAGCAAAAAATAATTGCAAGAATGTCATCTACATAACATACCACCATGTACCGTCCCTTGGATCGTATCGAGGACTCATGGTAAAGATCTAATCGTCGATACAAAGACCCCAAATAGAAGAGGCTCAACGCGAAACGCTCTCCACGTGAGATACGGATCGCTAAGTGGAAGAAGCGAGGACTAATACTGCCTTCAGGACCGCCAGGGAATACAAACAAGGAAAGCCACAATGATAGAAAGGCTATTAACTCCTCCCTAGGACAATAAAAAAAAAAAACATAGATGAGTTAAGCCATGATTGGAAAAAGAATAGTATATGCTAATGAAATGATACGAGGATACTTACTTGCTATTGTAGCCAGGCCCGTGGGTAAACTCACCTCCCTTCTCTTGCCCAAAGAAGTATTTAAGCCATGAGGAGAATGTAAGCTGTCTACGACTATCTATACCCTCATATGAGTCTCTAACAAGTCTATCAAGCTACTGTCCTCCTCAGAAATCTCAGCGGTAGTGATATCCGTTAGTCCTACATCGTGCAAGCCTAGTAGCATACATACATCCTCCAAAGTAGGAGTAACTTCACCCCAAGATGTGATAAAACTGTGTGTTTGAATACTCCATCGACAAAGGATGGCTCGCCACATATCTGTGTCAGCGGTGCGAGCAAAGCTTAACTTTGAGCTAATCCATATTGAATCATACACCCCCGCTTGTTGTAGGATGCTTCCATATCTCTTAATAATATGTCCTACCCAAGGACCCCATACTTGTACAAATTGTTTAGGACAATGAAATTGGCATTCCGAGAGAGGCAGCTCTTTCCTTTCATTTCTGAATCGCAATATGGAAGATGCATCTATGAGCGCTCTACTTCCTGCACGAGATTCTTGACTTATGAAGCGCAACTCACCATCCACAGGTTGACGTGGAAATAAGTCCCGTTTTCGTATGTCTACCCAAAAGAAGTCTTTTGAAATTGTTGCGTCAACCCATTCATCTTGTGGTGATGGAACTTGTGGCACACTACCATCTGATTGCGTTAATATTTCACTTCTCCTCGCATTATTCAGCTTGTTCTTCTTCATCCTTTTACTCACCTTCATTTCCAAAGAAAACAATGCAAGCGATGTAAAGAGTATTGGTGTGCCACCACTTCAAAAGTAGAGGAGAGAAAATGTGATAGGAGTCAGATCAAATATATCACCTGCATAATAAGAAGGTAAGATATGTTAGTTTCACAAACAAGAAGGGTATTAGGAGATGAAACATGACAACTCTAACTCTATTTCATAAATTGCACACATCTCTCTCGTATGAACTCCGTTTGGGGTGATTCAAAATTCCTTGGAAAGGTAAGAGGGAAATCTAAAACTTTCGCGTTTAAGTTTTGGTGGATTCAAGACGAATCGATACAGTTTTCGTTATGAAGTTGCTGCATGACAACAAGAGTCCATAATTTCACATATTTGACACTTTTTTGACACTTTTTTTTTTTTTGTAATCAACATATCCCCTATATTTGCAGTGACTGCTTACACAGATCCACGTTATCTCTACTGATAAAACCTCCATTCGATGGCATTCTGAGATTTGGGCTTTAAGAAGGCAAAACATGATGATTGGCACAATTTAATGGTCCATTGTTCACAACTACGAAATTGATCTGATCAACTTTGAAAGAAATCTTTCCATCTCCTCTGTCCGGCTCTCTTCTATTTTTTATAGTTATTTTGTAGCCTCTTCTTGGTTATCTTGGTCTCTTATCCGTAATGCTTTGGTTATCTCTCTATTCTTGCTTACCATTGTTTTACTCTTGATAATTTTTTTTTATATAAATTTTTGTGTACTCTGTCTTTTTTAGATAGCTGAGATGAACACTCCAGCCTCCCGCTTCTACTCCAATATTGCTGATGGAGATGACCAAGCAGCACTTTAGCTCGACACACAAGAACCATGCCACAATCGGTGGAACATAGTACTTGTTTGTCGTGTTATCTCAGATAAAACTGAAAACAAAGTGGTAGTGGCATTGACGCTAAAGAAAGTATGGGAACCTTATGGTGCTTGTAAGATTGTAGCATCTAAGCCTAATTTATATGTATGAACCTTCAACGACAAATAAGCCATACTTAAGATCATCCGAGATGGTCATTGGGCCTTTTATGAGCATCGCTGGTCATGAAAATATGGGAGATGTGTTTGCTTGAAAAATGTTTGATTTGGGTGTAGATCCATGGTTTAAGGCTAGATCAGATGATTGATAGTAATGCATGAAAGATTAGTGCGGTCATAGGTGAGGTTTTAGAAAATGAACCAATCAAATATTGGTGCATTACCATAGTTGCCGCACCTGTTTTATTTAAAGTATAATTCCCTAGATGGCAACATCTATAATGCAAAAAGGGAGTCGGGATGAATATTAATTAAAGAGACAGAGATACGAATGAGCATACAAGGTTTCTGTAGAAGCAGATTTTTTGTGGCCCATGATCTGAACCACGAAGTTGCTCTTATTAAAAAAAAAAAATTTCAAAAGTTTACAGATCGTAGAAACTCTAGTGTGCAGCATAGATCACAGCCCAAATTCCTTAAAGTGGGGAAGAAACATATATTAACAGCATATTGTAACCACTCAGCTAAATTTAGTAGATCAATTAAAGAAGTTCAAATAGAAACTATGATATTACCCTGTCCAGAAAAGATTCTCTCCACTAGGAGCTTTCAGTAGTGCCAGTTGCAGTTCTTCCTGCATGCAATTTAAAAAGAAAAAAATGAGTGCATGTTAGGTTAAGAGGACATAAGCCTGCTATTTATTTTCCAGAACATGATAATCACATCAAAAGCGAGCTTAACATTATGATTTGTAATCTCTAAGAAACTTAAGAATTTAGCATTTTATCATCATGACTCAAAAACTCCCCAGCATACGACATCACCAACCAGTCGGTATGGAGTAATTCTTTAAAATTGTTGTGTAACATCATTTTAAGTGCTGTCTCTTTCCGGATTTTTCTGTAACCATACTTCAAATTAGTTCAGACACGAATCGTTTCTCATGATATTGTACTAAATAGCTATTTGGGGTCATACTCTTTACAACTGTGTTTCAAATCCATTAAAGATGGCAGCCGTGCCATGTGCTGTCATGTGAATAAGCAATATTTCATATTTCATATCGGTCTTAAACAGTACCTGGCAAGATTACACTCCATCACCGTCAATGAGTAACTTCAACTGGAAATCAATGAGTAACTCCATCACCTAATGGAAATCTGCAAGGAGCAGAAGAAAGCAACAAGTAAAAAAAAAAAAAAACACAGAGAAATAGGAAAATCATTGAAAGCAATATAGCGATGAATACCTACTGCAACATAGAGGTCTCTACCACTTGTCCATTGTTATTGGTCAATAGCTTCATAAAGGAAGAAGATGAAACCCCACCAGCTAGAAGCTCAATAAATCAATGAACAAGACTCAACAGCGGCTGACTCCGGCTAGTGGGAGCTTGATGGCAACCAATCTACGAGTATAATCGCCATGGGTTGAGTTTTGAACATAAAAATATAGAGCTTCAGAGGCAGAATTTTTTCAAATTCCTTCTTTAATGCTGCTGTCCGCAACAAAGGGAAGAAGGAGAGAACATGGAATCTGTTGCTGTCCTCAACAAAGGGAAGAAGGCTTTGTTCTTTTAAGGTAGCTTGATGCAGAGGAAATAGAGAATGAGAGGAGACAATGAGAGAACGGTAGGAATAGCAGAATTTAAAAAAAAAAGAAGAAGAAGAAGAAGAGGAATCTGATGAAACGAAAAAAAAAAAAGTTAGCAGAAAAGGAAAATAGTGCAAAAGCCTTTAAAATGTGTTTTTTGCATGTGCTACCATTTTAGGAATGTTGCATTGTACCATGTTGTACTAAGCTATAGTAGAGTGACACATGTACAAAACAGGACAATTTCTGAAAAGTAAATTTTATTTTATTATTATTATTCTTCTCTTTTGGTTGTACGACAGCAGAATGTTTGTGTAGCCCTATTGCAAATTACAGACAAGGGTCGACTAGTGTCGATGGCAGTTTCGTAATTTTGGGATGGCAGTTTCGTAATTTTGGGGAGTTTTGGATTTTTACCGAGCGAGACCATATTCTGAAGGGAAACGGTCCAACGAGCAATACTCACCAACTTCGCTCGTGACCCAAGCTGGTTTTTGGTCAAATTCCTTCGTTTAGGCCTTCAAAACCGCGTTTTTATTTTATTAGTAACTTTTCTTCATGTCATATCTTTTCATAGGATAATCTTTTTTATATGCCGTTTGTGTATTAATCTCGTCCGCTCATTTATTTTCGCTCTAGGTATTATTTAGATAGGTTTCCTTTTTTAGTAAAAAAAGCATATTATATATTCTAGGGTTTTACAGGAAGGTTCTATAATCTTCTCCAACAAACATCAACGGTGGAAGTTATAATTTACATATTATGGGACTATATTTTATGGAAGATCAATGTTCAACATCATTTCTGGAAGAAGCCCGAAGTGCTCCGATACCCTACCTTATAGGAATGATATATATTGCTCTTCACTTCGATTCGATTGAGACAAGTATGAATGATGATATGGTAGAGGGCTTCATAAGACCCAACTCAAGCAAAGTCTTTATTAGAAGAGCAAGAAGATTCAAAAAAATCAATACAGGCTCAATCGGGCTCAATTTATGATAGTATAAACTATTCATGCAAAGTAAGCGAGGAAGATTCATGTCACAGGCATAACATATTGTTTTGGGAGTAAAGGAACAAGATCACTCAAACGAACGAAAACAATGCGGTGAATAACAAGGGTGTGAAAGCCATGGCCAGATGGTCTTAAGCTTCTATCAAGATTCTACTCCTATAGGGTGCAACAGAGTTCTCAAATGCAAACAATTACTGGAAAGTTGGTTCGAAAACGACAAAGAGCCTTTATTACAGGCTGCAGCTTGTCGAGTATCTCAGGCTTTGTTCCTAAAGAAGGAGATTTATTTGACAATGTTGCACCAGATTCCTACATTGCAAGCCATTAAGAAATTAACACACCAAGCAGCAGTGTAGCTAAGTTACAGCACACATGCGCTGGATGAGACTTTTGTCATTTGAAAGGGCTTGATTAATGCCCAAATCCTTTCGACATGGCTCGAAAGACTTTGGTCAGGGGGAAAAATGTAGATGTACAAATTTGATTACAAAAGCCTTGAGCCTAATTCTTATTTGGATTTAACACTTTGGGCTAATGTGACAGGGCTTAAAGAGTTAGGCCCAATTCAATTGGGATGATCATGGGAGTTTTGGCATGGTAGGCTTGGAGTAGGGCCCGTTGGAATTGACCTACCCAATTCCAACCTTTCTCAAGTTGGCTCACACACATTGTAAATAAAGGTCTTGATGGGCCTGGGTCCATAAGGGAGCCCGTATTCATATCCATAATGAGAGGGACTCATCCTGGCCGTTGGTTGTCTGTCTCATCTGACGGACGACATCGATGGCCAGATTCTTTATAAATACTCTTGGTCCTTACCTCATTTGGAGAAGGTAAAATCTTGGACGAACGCCGTTGTGCTGCCGGATTTCCGTCTTGGTGAATCAAACACTTAATTCACTCAAGAACATACACGAATCCATAGTACTTAGTGAGGTTGATGCTATTTAGCTCCCTTACCTGTCACACGTGTGTTAGAGCCTATTGAGATTGCCTACTCCTCCTCCCTACACGATTCTCTCTTGATCATCCTATCACGTGTTGTTTCCCTAGGTCACGCGTAGCGCGATAGTCACGCGACACGCACGTGATCGTTGCATCCGGATTCATACCCACACACCTTTCATATAGACGCTCTTTATAAATATACTTCGATGCTACGTCACACATCAACTTATAATTACATGGTTTTATTGTTTCGCAATAAGATTTTTACACATTTTGAATTATCATATTTGCACACGCATCGCAAGTGTATTGTCCGCTTGTTTCAAATAAAATAAAAGATCAAGAATATTATAATAAATACACTCAAAGATATTATTTCCTTGAATTTCCCTACAACTTAGATACCTTTCCTCTCACTTTATAAATCCTCTAAAAATTAAGCTTTCTCAATTGTAGGAGTTTCAAAATATAGAATTTCAAGATGCACAAGAACTCTTTGAAAGTACTTCTATAATGTTCTATCCATCGATCTACCAAGTTCATGGATTGATAGTAATTCGTACAGAATTTTTTAACAAGAAATTGTGGATTATGATTCGGATGAACAGCGTAGCATGACCAATAAGGAATTTAAGAAAATTCATTTTTCCATAAGTTTCCCATAATGATAGGACATAAGAGGCATCGAGGGAGAAGATAGCAAAACCATTTAAGGCATTCAAGAGGACAAGATATGGGATACTTGTTGGCAGATTTGTGAAACTAAAGCAATCTACATGTTGATGTGGGAGGCCTTAATCGTACGTCTCCTTGTGACAAGAAAACCCATTGAGACAAGCAAGCCTATCAATATTAGGCCCTTGATCCCAATGATTGAGGGAGACTCTCTCGACTGTAGAGAGATTCATTTTAAAGAAGTTTCTCTCTATACACTTTACTTGCTCGCTCTTTGTAAGTCTCTAACCAAGAATCTCTTTTGGTTTGATTATTAAGATAATTTGATTCTCTCTTACTCTTAAATGGTTAGTGTTATATTTCTTACTATGTAATTCCCTCTACTAACTTAAGCAATAGAGTGCAAACAATCATAACATCTTGGTACTACTTATCCATTCTACTCTAGATATAGATACGGCATATGCGTGACTTAAAACTGACATATTGTTTCTATAACCTAGGAGAACATCATCCTTAATACACTCAAAGCTAATCATACCAATCCTTTATGGTAAAGATAAGCCATTATAGGCCACATAGATTTGAAGAACTTACCGAAACACACTACACCCTCTCAGCCTCTCCAAACACAGCATGAATGCACCAACAATTGTAAGCAATGCCTCAAATGCACAAAAGCCACCATGAGATAGTGCAAAAGGGCCTAAAATAGCCAAAAATAAAAAAAAAATAATAATAATGATAATAAACATATGTAAACCATAGACAATGCAATGATACTTACATTCCTAATCTCTTAACTCTTAAGGAGCCAATTTATCTCTTACTTTCAAAAACTAACAAAAATTAACAAAATCATGTTTGTAAAACTCTAAACACAAATTCTTCCAAATACCTAAAAGATTGTTGTAGATGCAAACAAAACCCAAGGATGACGAGCTATCTAACACACGCAACAAGAGGAAAGAGCAAAGCAACATTTACTCTTCTTCTAATAGAAGCAATGCTAAGGAGGCAATATCTCCCTAATCTACTATTCATAGTTATATGGCATCCTCAAAACCACCATTAGCCAAGCAGAATAATACAACCACCTCCGCCCATGCCCAAAACAATGTATTACCTCAATAGGCCACAACGAGAAAAGTTTCAATAGTAAACTTATATAACCAAGCATCCTTATGCAACAAGGATGCTACCTTCAACAATGGAACTTCACCACAAAAGTCAAATTGCTCCCTCTTCTGGAAACTCTCCCTACACAAGAACAAAGCTTGTCTACCCTTAAGGCTTCACACGTATGGCACAACAGAGGCAAAGCACCCTGTCCACGTAGCTCAATGATCACATCATGGCAAAACCATCTACGCATTTCAAAGGCTCTGATCTAGATGCAACAAATGATAGTACCCAAGTATACCTTTATCAAGCATCAACTAAACGATTAGCTCTACAATATTTTTACCATCACAATTAAAGCATAACAAACGCATAGCACCCTCAACACCCATGACTAGTTATGTCTCAAAAACAGGCTCCACAGGTTAATAACCAAAAGGCCAATAGCACGACTAAAAACAGGACACCAAGCAACATTAGAGCTATGCATGCGGGCTGGGTTATGTGGGCCAACCTGCAAAAAAATGGGGGTTGGGCTAAAAATTTTAGCCTGTTTGACATGCTAGCCAAAATAGCCTGCCTCGCATAACCTAACGTGATCTTGAGATGGTTAGATATTTTTCTTATTTTTAGGGTTTCCCGGAATATTAAAGAAATTGTAAAAGCCAAGGGTATAGATCAAATTATTGTTTAATAGGATCCACGAATAACAAAATTAAATTGGTTTTGCAATTAAATTATAAATCAATAGAATCTACGATCTATAAACTAACTACGATGTTAAAAGAACCATAAGACTCTAATGATAGGGTTCACCATAATTCTATATCACACAAGAATTGATAAGAACATACGAATAAAGAGAATGATAATCAATCTCGATAATCAAGAGACCATAAAGTGTTATCACATACGCAAGTGCTCTCAAAATATCAAAATCCAAAACTACTCAAAACAAATAAAAAGGACTATACATACTAACCCTAAGGAAATCCTAGAGGCATGAAATAATATAAAACTAGCATCGAAACATAAGCTGGCAACCTTTAATTAAAACAAGAAAACGAAACAAGAAAAAAAAATCCTACATTGGCTTAACGGCAGTGGCCTAAACCACCAAGGCCAGCGGCGTGGCCCTTAAAAGCCAGTGGCTTAATGTCGGCGTAAGCCTTGAACGCCCCTTGATATTATTCCTCAATGTTTTTCCTTTTTGTATCCCCCTTCCACTGCTTCGAGCAACCTGATTCCTATCATTACCCCTGGGTTTAAGAAGATTCATCTTCGAATCTTAATCCCTCAATCTCTGAACTTCCAGAGTTAGATTCGAAGTGGTCATCCTGCTAATCCATGCAAACAAATTCCTCAAGCCTTTAATCTTCTTAACATGCATCATCTTAGCCTGTTATACCTCTACAGGACTCATAGGTAATAACTTGGATGTCATGTCCCAACGCTGAATAGTGTATTCATTCTTGTACCCATTAAAAGCAGCTTTGAGATCATACTGCTATAGTCTTCTAAGAATCAAGTGCATAGCATCTATAGGTACTATATCACATTAGAATTCATTAGTATAATCACCAATAAAAATAGATACACGAACTTATTTGTGCACATGAATAGTCCCCTTATGATTAAGCTAATGAAGAGCATATGGCTTTGGATGCTACTCCACTTACAACCCCGGTCAAGAAACTAATCCGGTAGAAATAACATTAGCATAGCTGCCAGTATCAATTACAATCAAACATGATTTTTCCTGCACCAAACTCTGAATATAAAATAGATTAGTTCTCTGATATGGAATTACTTTCTCCTGCTCATGTACTAGAGCCAAACGAAAGTTTGACATGTCTTCATCTACCTCACTACTCTTTTATTCCTCTTCCTCACTCTCAATTTTATTATCTTTCATAATCATAACCCTCTTATTATGACACTAAGAAGCGATGTGGCCACGTCCCAAACACTAGTAACATTTTATATGTCTACTTCTTTGTTGATGTGTCTGAACAGGCGCTTTATCTTTAACCAAATTTCCCTTTTTCTTCTCTTTCCCATCATCCTTCTTCTCCTCCTCATCCGACTTATTATAATGATGTGACTTATGAAACCGTCTGCGCTAATGCCTCTCAACCCTATTAGCCAACTTAATTACATCCTCTAGGATCTGATAATGCTGGAGCTCTACCACACTAGCGATATCCATCTCTAGCCTATTCGTGAACCAAGCTATAGATTCATATGAGGATTCTCTAATATCACACCCCGCCATCAAAGTTTCAAACTCCTTTACATATTCTTCTATACTTCGCTTTCTCTGCCTTAAGGATTGTAACTCTATTAGCATCTCCGGCTTATAATAATCTAGTACAAACCTACATTTCATCAATCTCTTCATCAAAGGTCATGTACACACTTTTTCTTCATCAGCCCTTCGTCTCTTAACCTGTAGCTTGTCCCACCATAAACTAGCATAATTAGAAAACGCTAGTGATACCATCTTTACCTCCATGCACTTATCACACTCATAGTAATCAAACACCTTCTCCACCTTAGGTACCTAATCAAGAAATTCCTTTGGTCTATTGCTACCAGTGAAAGGTGGAATTTTTAATTTAATACTCTCAATTCCCTTACGCCTATTATATATATATATATATATATATATCTCTTCGCCTCCCACTCCTTTCACTGTTTCGATCAGAATCACCACTGGAATATCTTCTATGATTGGATCCACTATGACTCCTCTTATCTCTCACCTCTAATCTCTTCAAAATTCTTCTCACATCTTCTTGTGTTCTATTAAACCCTATCTGCAACTATGTAAATTCTTGCCTAAACACCACATCTCCTTCACCACCATCATTGCCATGCACACTATTGCTACTACTTAATGACATCTTTCTAGCAATCAACAGTAACAACAATTTCACAACAAATTGATGAAAGAAAAAAAAAACCCAATAAACCTAGAATCAGTCACGTCTAACAACAAGATCTGCAAATCTTTGCTCTTATACCAAATCTGATAGGATCTTGAGAGGGTTAAATATTTTTCTTATTTTAGGGTTTTTTGGAATATTAAAGAAATAATTAAAACAAAGGGTATGGATAAAATTATTACTCGATAGGATTTACGAACAACAAAATTAAATTGGTTTTGCAATCATATTATAAATTGATAGAATCCATGATCTATAAACTAACTAGGGTGTTAAAAGAATCACAAGACTCTAATAACATGATTCACCACAATGCTATATCATGCAAGAATTGATAAGAACATATGAATAAAGAGAATGACAATCAATCTCAATAATCAAGAGACCACAAAGGGTTATCACATACATAGGTGCTCTCAAAATCCAAAACTACTCAAAATAAATAACAAAAGGACTATATATACAAACCCTAAGGTAACTCTAAAGGCATGAAATAATATAAAAATAGCATCTAAACATAAGTTGGTGGCCTTTAATTAAAACAAGAAAATGAAACAAGAAAAAAAATCCTCTATCGGCTCAACGCTGACAGCCTAAACCACTAAGGTCGATGGCGTAGCCCTTGAAAGACGATGGCTTAACGTCGGCATAAGCCTTGAACGCCCCTTGATCTTGTTCTTTGATGTTTTTCCCTTTTGTTTCCCCTTTCCACAGCTTCGAGCAACCTGATTCCTATCATAACCCCCGGGTTGAATGAACCAACCCGCTACGGGTCAAGTTAGCCTGCGAACCTACACCTAAAATAAATTAAAAAAAAAAAGAAAGAAGTATAAATCTTATAAAAAAAACTTAGTAAATTACCCTATTTATTTTCTCTTCTCTTCACTTTATTTTTTTATTATTAAGTTGTTGAATTTTTTTACGGGTGTTATGTTTTAAACTTTCAACTTTTATGTTTATTATATCCTTAATCCTTTTATCAATACTTTTTTTTATATTTATTAGATATTTAAATGCTTTTATTTAAAATAAGAAACACAATATCAATTGATAATTTCCATGATGTATTTTTCGTTACTATGCCAAAGAAAAAAAATTAGAATGGATTACAATTTCTTAGTTATAGTAAATCCTTTTATGTTGAGAAAAAAAATTTCAAAATAGAAGTCTACAATTTTTCCATGCATAATTACCATCTGACATTAGTATGTAAGTAATTGGTGAGATAAAAAGAAAAATATTCTACATTTAAATTATTAAAAATTTAGATTTAAATTTAAATTCTTATAAATTTTTCCATTAAAAATATATTAGCGGATTCGCGGGCCAGCCCGCATAACCTCCCAACCCGTGCGAGGCAGGTTGGATTAAAAGTTTTGGCACGCATAGCAATGGTTGCCAAAGCGGGTTAGCCTGCATAACTTGCAGCCTAAAGCGACATGGATTAGCCCGTATAAACCGTTTGCACTGCACTAAGCAACATTGACGTAGGCCACAACCACCTCTCAATAACTAAGGATCCACACTTACCCATAACATGAACATTCAAGGCTCAGAGACCATACTAAGCAAGTATACATTAGCCCTATGCCCAAAAGTCTAGCTAGGATACAAGTAGCAACTCTACTAATACTTATAAGGCTACATAACAAAATTGATCAATCCAAGTAGCAGCTCTACTATTATAATGATTGAACAGCTACTAACTAACAATAATTACATGATAATATCAAACCAATATAGGCACCAGAAGTGTCTGTAATTTTGATTTTTGGTAATTTAGTGTTTAAACTTTCAATTATAGTGATTTAGTGCTTATAGTTTCAATTTAGTGTCCCCATTAACAAAAAAGTTAATGATGTTATACTTTTTTGCATTTTAGTGTATATACTTTAGTTTTAATTACATTTTGGTGTCTATACTTAAATTTTGATACACTTTAGCGTCTATTCATTAATTAATTTATTAAAAAAATTTAAGTGATATATTATATTAAAAATTAAAGGAAAGTTATGCATTAATTCATTGAAAATTAATTTTAGATTTTTAACAGATATATTATTTTAGAAATAAAAATAAAATTATTTATATATGATAAGTTTGATCCTAAATAATTTTTTTTGCTTGTAGTGCTCAATTTTTATAAAATCTTATATCATTATAAAATTCTCAACATCAATTTTATTCAAAAGTAAGATCTTACTATATGTTCCAAGATAACATAGACCAAGTAAAATTTGAAAATAGTTGTTATTTGTAAATCAAGTGTCTTTGCCTTATAACATAAATTTTTTAATTTGTTGAATAATACACATTTATACACCATAACATTTGTTTAGATTTTCTTTTGTAATGTCCTCAAAAAGTCCTTCGTGCCTCAATCCAGGCACATGAGTAAATCAATATAAATCTTTCAATCCCAATATCAATGAAAGACTTTTTTAACAATTTCATAAGGGTTTTTTAATGATATTACAAAAAAGAAAACCTAAAGAAATATTTCAATATATAAATTTATATTATTCAACAAGTTTAAAAATTTATGTTATAAGGAAAATGACACGTGCTTTACAAATAATAACTACTTTTAAAGTTTACTTACTCAATGTTATCTTACAACACATAATAAGATCTTATATCTAAATATGAAAAATGTAAAAAATTTAGCATATTAACTTTATATAGAAGTTTAATTGAGTACTTGAACTTTGAAATGGTCAATTTAATGTCCAATCAAAGATTTCATGACTTTTTTTTACTATCACACTAATAAAGTTTGATCCATTTCCAATCAACGAAGACACATGTATCATTAATAAATGGTGTTAGACATATTAGTAAAAATTCAATGATATGTTGCTTATTCTATATCTACAAATAGAGCAAACGATATTAAGAAGGTAGTAAAAAGAGCTCCAAAAAATTTTGATTGAGTATTAAATAGACCGCTTTAAAGTTTAAATATTAAATTGAGTTTTTATGGGGTGAATTACATCAGAAGCTGTCAACGTTTAAGGGTAAATTTATTTGAGATCCCAATATTTTGAGTGGTTCAAAAGAGGTCCCAATAAATTGAGCTCTCTATTAACACGTGTCAAAAGGAGAAATATTTAATTAAAACTCAAAAGATCCATCATGTTGTGACATGTATTAGTAGAGACTTCAATTATCTACTTCTCCAAACGTTGGGATCTCTTTTGAACCACTCATAACATTAAGACCTCAAATGAACTAGCTCCAAACATTTAGACCTTCCAATATAATTTATCCAATTTTTATGTAAAGTTTGAGTATCGAATTTAATATATACACTTTCAAATAAAATTGATGTTGAGAGTTTTCTAGTGATATAAGATTTTATAAAAATCAAACATTACATGAGAAAAATTACTTACAATCAAACTTATCATATATAAATAATTTTATATCTAAAAATAATATATTGGTTAAAATTCTAAAATTAATTTTCAATGAATTAATAAATTTTTTCTTTAATTTTTAAAATAATATATCACTTAAGAAAAGTAAAATATTAATTTTAATAAATTAATTAGTGAATAGGCACTAAAGTGTATCAAAATTAAAGTACAGACACCAAAATGCAATTAAAACTAAAGTACAAGCATTAAAATATATAAAAAAGTGTAATAGCATTAATTTTTCCATTAATGGAGACACTAAATTAAAACTATAAGTATTGATCGCTAAAATTGAAAGTTTAAAGACTAAATTGACAAAAATCAAAAGCACAGGCACTTCTAGTGACTTTATCTCATGATTAGGTCTAGCCAAGCCAAATTCAATGGGGAAGCTTGACACTAAGTCCTCGAGTAAAATGTGCAAAAGCCAACTTCAACTAATACACATAGCTTAAGGCTTGAGTAACCAAAGGAATAGAAACCCTCAACCTAAAAGGATCAAGCCATATGAGATAGAATACAACAAAGTGTTTGGTAGCATAGCAAACAAGTTCTCAACAAGACTTGCAGCTACTAAATGGATGTTCTCCCAACACATATAATGAGCAATAAAAGCCATTACAATCATGATGGGAGTAGGACATCTATGTTACGCCCTTAAGGATACCTTAAACATAACATCATGCCATACACGATATGGATTTCTATGAATTACATCCTTTGTCACACAAAGGCATCACATACACTATATAGAGCATAATCACAACCAAGGGAATGCCAAAGGAGCAAGTGCAATTTAAGGTAATAACAGTAAAGTTGGCAAGAATGTCATCTAAAAGTAAATAATGCATTGTTTATTACGTCAATTTGGGGGCATACCCCCATAAAAGTCCACCATTTATATGGTTCTTAATACAATCATCCATAAATATCAAGTCTTTTCAAATATCTCTAATAGGGATTCTAATAGAAGCGAGTTTCTAGTCATCCACCTGCTTCCCTTAAAAGCCGTGAAATCCCAAAATAGCAACCTCAGATAGGCAATCTCTTTGATTTAGCCATAGATACTTCTGCGTTAACAAAAATCTATAGGGGGTAAGTTACAACATGCTTGGTAAGAAATTCTCTTCAAAACATACCTAACAAACAAATGGACAAGCAAGTTTGTTAACGGCAAGCATATGCAATGTGGTCATCCAAAATGAGATACACTTATATATGGTTATCCGAAACCCACATATATAACAGATTTACATCCTTCGTGACAAGGGTTAGAGAATTGTCGTCCGAAGATGTCCGCAATCCTATGCCTTGTTAACCTCAGGCTTCACCCATAGCAATCCAAGCTGGCATGACTTCGAGCTTAAGGCCATTCCTTAACCAAAGCAGTTTGCTAAGGAGGAGTAGGGGCCTATAGTCCTAGCCATAATTACAGCCTCTCCAATCCCATGCGTAATACCAGCAAGCTTATGCATGTGACTCCAAATGCTATGTGACTTCGAATGCTATGCATGAACCATTTCTTTAGTTGACCCAAGTAAGGTTAGTTTCCTTTTTTATGGTGATCAACAATATTACAACACACATAAAAATGGAAGATATATCAACCATGCACTTAACCATCCACATTAATGATATAATAAGTTAAGTAGCTTATTGTTCACACATAAGTGAAAGCAGATGCAAGACCCATATTCCTAAGTAGACTCCATTTTAATTATAAACCTAGCATTTCTAGTGCAACTATATTACGATCACAAACAAATACATAAATCATAAGAGAATACTCACTCAGCCATAGTCTCCTGCTTAATGAAAATAGTCCTCTACGTAGGCAATTTGGTCTCCTCATCACCTAAACAAGGAAAAGATTTTATAGTAAGAATCTTGCTAAAAATTTTATAAGTAGATGTTCTACTTATACTACCTTCGCTATATTTCCTGGTTATGTAGTTTTCCTTAAAATAGTCATATCTTGTTTGTTTTAAGTCCTATTTTAAATCATTAGTAGTCGTTTCTAGATTCTCAATCTATTTTTGACATTATTTTCTTCTTTTCAAGTTGAGAAGGCTCAAATTAGTAGGAGTCAGAATGTTTCCCTATGTGTTTCACCTTTTTTGTGGTGTTATTCTAAGGTTAAATTACTATCAAGTCCTTCTAGCATGCATGAGGTTATATCCTAAGCATTTATATGATGACAAGAAAGTAATGATGATAAATATGCAACTATCATACTTGTGCTTATGTATTAGATTCATGCATTAATCTAATACGGTTTCCTTTCTCATAAAACAAGTTAGAATTGAGGGAAAATGGCCTATCCCTAACATTTGGGTTTTTGCCATTTAGGAAAAAGAACGAAAAAGGAAAACTTCAATTCTATATTCATGCTTAGGCTTAAGTTGTGACAAAGGAAACTGATGCTTAGTAGCTTCCTTTAGAGCTTTTAAACTCTTACTCACCTAGAAGTGAAGAAGGGGATGTTCCTTGCCACATCCCTCCCTTTACACCCTTAAGTTTCTACTTATGAGCTTAAACATAAAGGTTCATAACTTAAGAAGGATTAAAGGTGTCACATCCCAATTTTAGTCTTTAGGGATTTAGTACGCAAGTGATTAAGGAAGCTTAATGCTTTCTTCTTGTTTTTTATCACATTGCAAATATACCCTTTTATTGGACCATCTAGGTTGATCATTTAGATAAAAAAGTGTGGAACTCACTTTGGGAAGCTCATAGGGCTCACGGCAAGGAAAGGGAAATTTTTATAGTTTCATTTAGTCTTAGAGTTTTAGCAAGCCTAAGATCAAGGGAGTAGAGTGCTATTTCCTTGTCTTTGTTTGCTATGACACTTAAACTCCTTCATGGGACCTTTACAATAGTTAAACAAGAAATAAAGTTCGAAACCTACACCTGTGAATTCATGGAGGCTCTCGGCCATGGAGGGAAAAATGGGAAA
This sequence comes from Combretum micranthum, assembly GCA_024138025.1. Lineage (NCBI taxonomy): Eukaryota > Viridiplantae > Streptophyta > Magnoliopsida > Myrtales > Combretaceae > Combretum > Combretum micranthum. The sequence continues at coordinate 163,542 of JAMXBD010000628.1, read as the reverse complement.
AGACTTTTTTCTTTGCTTGGTTTAAACTTTAGTGTTATACTTAAGGTGGGCTCAATGGAAAAGGAACTCCATCCTTTGCTTAGTGCCCTATGGTTTTGCACAAATAAAAAGAAGGAAAATAAAGGTTTCCTTTATTTCAATGCTCATGTATGAGCTTTTAGCCACCGTTGTAACATTGTTTTGAAAAATAAAGGAGTTTAAATTATGTTAGTTCTTTTAAGCTTCAAATTCATAAAGAAAAGGGAAGGATGATGCCCCATTATGTTTACGTCATCCTTTGTAAAGAAAACTTCATTTTAAGTGGAGTAGTTTACGTACTCACAGGATTTTTCACTTTAAGGTGCTAGGCTTACTAAACAAGGAAGGTGATTATATGGATTTCCAAGATCACCATTATTCCTTCTTTTTATGTTTAGAGTTTTGTAGCTATCCTTGCACTATGGTTGATAAAACTAAAAACTTGCGTTTAACACAAGTTCCATAATCATAACTTTGTTTCATGGATGATGGTAGAAACTTATTTTATGTAAGTTTCATCCTTTACCATCTTTGCTCTAAACATGAGAGTCTCAACATGATAAGTTAAGTTTCATATAAAGCATTTTGGCATTTGTTAGAGGAGAAAAGAAAAGAAACATTTTCATGTTAGTGTTTTAAGCTTCAAGCTCTACTATATGTACATATAGAAAAACATGTAACAGGAAAATGGAATCAAACATCTTTTCTCCTCCCTAGCTTATGCATCATAGGGAATATAGGAAGAACTTATGATGTTTGTTCCTACATCTCCCCTTATATATGCATGGAAAACATGGTGGTAAGTTCATTTATAGAGAATTTTGAAGGTGAGAAAATAAGGAGATGGGAAAATGAGAGAATGAGAGGACATGGAGGGGTAGGACTGGCAATATCATGGGGAAGAAGAGGAAGGAGAAGAAAGAAGGAAAAAAAAAGATAGATTTAATGGTTGCATAGGTAAAGAAGAAAAATGACATGTAAGCTGTAGTTTAGCTTGCATAAGGTACACATAAGTGTACTTTGACAAGATGTGTTTAAGATATTTGCATTTCAAAATAAATTGATAAAGAAAAGTGAAAGGGATTAAGAAGGAAGGGGGATCATTGTGAAAGGGGACAAGGGGAGAGAAAGAGAGAAGGAAAAAAAAAAAGGAAGGAAGGAAGGAAAGAAGAAGAAGAAGAAGAAAAGAAAAATGGTACACTTCATATCTACTTTTGTCATGGTCAAGTATACTTATGACTTAAAGTAGATGTGAAACTACAAAAGTAATTGTACTTGAATAGGACCATGAAAAAACAAGATAAAGATATGTTATCTGTAGAAATATTGGTATTGCGATATGATTGGTTCATCCTAATAAAGCCCTATTTAATTTTTCGCTATTAGAATTATTATTTGGATTTATAATATTTAATTATAAAGTATTATGTTATTATATTTCATCGGTTTATGTGTTTGTGACCTGATGCTAGAATTATCCGATACAATAGTTGCCATACTGGATGGTTTGTTAGATGTTTGGTTCGATTCAATAGTTGCACACTTTGCTAGGTGGTCGTTTATAGGGTTTTGTTAACTAAACTCATACAATTTATATTTTAGGTACATCGGATCTATCAAGTCGCATTTAAGGTTTCTGAGGTTAGGTGTTGACTTAAATAACATTAAGGTTTTGGTTTTGATGTTAATTATAGGGTTCATTCTTAAACTTATTGAAAGTTTAGGAGTTTATAATCTACCCTACAGTTTCTACTCTTAAATAGGCCGCCATGGCCACACAATAATGGTTATTATATCCTCAAAAGTCAACCAATTACAATCGTTGGCTACACTACACTGCCTCAACAAATAGATAACTTTAGCAACAACCTACAAGAGGAAAAAAGCTCAAAGGACACATATGGACAAAGGATAAGGGCCATTACCCATGTTTAGTAGTGGCAAACATGGCTAGACTTGGAAGAGAATACGATAGTGCACGTATAATAAATCTACTAAGAGACGTAACTCTATTAATATAAAGCCCTCGATCCTGATGATTGGAGGCAGGCTCTCTCGACTCTAAGAGACATATGTTGAAGAGGTTTCTCTCCACACACTCTAGTCTCTTACCCTTTGTAAGTCTTTGACCAAGACTCCCCTTTAGTTTGGGCACTTGAACAAATTGATTCTTCTTTGCTTAACGGCCGATGCTATAACCAACTACTGGATTTTCTCTATTGATTTAAGCATTAATATGCAATGGTCATCCCATGTGCCACTTAGCATATTTGTTGCTTATACAAGACTAGTTAAAACACCCACAAGAAGGAAAGCTCGCTAAGCTTACTAAGATTAGTAGACAATGATTATACACCATAAATTGTAATAGCGAATTAAATTACCATGTAACTAAAACCAAATAGGAGAACAATTAGACTTTAGTTAAGATTAGATCTAAAAATTGAATCTTCATATTCATTAGAGGTTAATTTGTGACTGCTACTGTGATTGGAGAGAAATAGATCGAAGGATAATTAGCTGAATATAATGAGTTAAATATTTATTTTTAGGCAAAAAATGAAAATAGAACACATCCAAACATAGTTAGATTATTGCCAAAGAGGACCTTAGGATGATCCATGTAAAAAAAGGCAGCCAAAGAAGAAAATTGAACTAAGTTGATCGATTGCCCTAATAAGCCTCCCTTGGTAAACCAGCCCAGGTCGACTATAGCCCAACCCTCATCAATGAAGGATTAACTCGTAGGAGCGCCCAAAGCTGGAAATTTTTAGAAAATTGGAGATTAATTTAAAAACCAAAATTTTTCCAAAAAAATTATTATAGTTATCAAAATTGCGATTTTGCCCATACATTTCTACAAGTATATAATTTTAGAAAGCCCTTTTGAGTGAAATCATGTAGGATCATTTTAGTTTTCTTTTTAAAGAAAATTGAATCTATATATAAACTCGAGATATTAAATTTTTAATCAAATTTACCAATTCTACCTATTTAAGACTATTCAATTATTAGGATGTTATATCTTTCTTATCTCATTCCAATTTTGCTTCCACTCAATAAAAAAAAAAAAAAAAAAACTCATTTTTGACTCTACTCACTCTTTTTCTATGTATGTTATATTATGAATTCAAAATTATTATGGAAAAAAAAAGCTTAATATCTATATTTTTTTAAATTCATTATATATTTTCAAGTTTTTACAACTATTGTAACTATATTTTCAGTTTTCGAAACTTATTTTTACATAGGTTGTAGAGACCTACGTTTTTACATTTTGATTTTATTTTCTAATATTACAAACCCTACAATGATTTTATATAGAATCGCGAGTTTGACAATCTTAAAAATTAGAATTTAAGTGTTGCAATCTTTCAATAAACTATTTCTAATATGAGATCAATTTTTTTTTTTTAAATAACTAGAGTTTAAGTTTTTGCAGAAACCAAGTTCATGGCTACTTTTGCTTATTGCTTGTGCTATCCAATGAGTCAAATTGACATCTAGTAATCCAGTATATATTTATGATTGTATTACTGATTTGAGTTATATTGTGAAATATCCATTTTATGTGAATTAAGTTGCGAAGAACCGTTACATTTATGTTGAACAATGTTTTGTTGATTACACTACATTCACCATAATTGCTTAAAATCTTTAGAAACCCCACAACATATTTTAGAAACTAACATTCTAGAATTCCATGATAATACGAACTTTACACATGATAATGCTTCGTGTCAATTTATCCATCAAGACTTCATGTCTTTGTTGTTTCCACTGAGGTTCCGAATTCCTTAAGAATCGTGGCTTCAACTAACTTTTGTTGATAATAATGGTTTTGATAAATTATTTTTGGAAAAAAAATTAAGGCCAAGTTTCAACTGATTTTAGTTATTTGTATCAGTAGAATAATTAATTGCAATGAAGTTAAACTAGATTTAAATTATGATTTTTTGTGTTTCCATTTTTTTTAATCCATTACAATAGGGGAGGAAGATTTGAACCTAATACCTTTCACTTAAAAGATCAGAAGAGATAACACTATGCTACAAGTCATTGACGATTGTTTGTTAATTTAATTAATTAATGCATTAATTATTGCAGTCACACATAGCGTGGCATCAGGGATGTTTATTTGTTTAGAATGGTCCTTATTGAGCATTTCTTACTCACTCCTTATTTTTTCTAAAATAGTTGATGATAATGAATATTGTTATACTTATAGAGATACAATATATTATGTTAGTTAATGCTTGAGAATTATTAGATCTATGTTATCAATTAAGACTTTGGTTTAGTTATTCATTTCACTTTTGAGGATTCATGTAATAACATTTAAAGCTTGAGATCATATGAGTGTTTTTAGAGTTTCAAATTATGATTCCAGGTGATCTACAAGTTCTAGCAGTTTTATATACATGTGTGTATGAAAAAATTAATGGTGCCCTCCCATGGCATGACATAAAATATTTAGACACCTAAATCTTTGCAAAAAGCTTTTAAACTGCCTTTGTATGAAATAATATAAAATTACTAAAAGCACTTTTATAATTTTTAATACTGTAAAATAGTGATAAAGGTGTTTTTTTTTTTAAATCATGTAAATTTCTAAGATGCTTAATTTTAAAATTGAGACACTAAATGCATATAAAGAAATTATAAGTAGCATATAAAAAATTTACCCATATATTTGTGTATTTATATGTATTAGAGGGACAAGCACCCCTACTATGCAGATGCTAAAGAATAAATAAGATGAAATTATTTATAAGTGCAAAATGTTAATATAACAATTTAACCTTCCCTTTCTTTTCCTCTCTTTTTTTTTTTTTCCCTTTATTTTCTTTCCATAGAAGGAATAAAGTAAGAAAAGGTCATTTATGTGATACTTCCATGAGAAAAGGAAAATAGGTAAAATGAAATTATCATTGTATCAATCATTTTTTTTTATTAGTCACCATGATTTTTCAATATTAGATTTTTAAACTTTAAGACTATGGAGATAAGATTGAACTAAAAACAAGATATATCAAAATTTGACAAGCAACATATTCAGTGCTAATCAAATTAGTCAAAATTTTGACTGACAAATATGTTAGGTGGTCTAAGCCAGTAACATGAACTCCAACTGAACCATGCATTTACTTGAAAGTTGAAAGCAGACGGCCAAAGCAAACGTGGGACCGATTCAGATTATCATTCCTTTGACTTTGACGCTACGTAGGTTGTGGTTTCTTTCTTTCCTTTCTTTTTGTTTATTTTTCAACTAAAAGCTATGCTTCTTGTAAATTATTGGATAAGAAAGGTTCATATTTGTATGGTGAATCCTATCTAAGTAATATATGAACTTATGTAAATCTGAATAATATGCATATAAAATTGCTTATAATTCTCTCTCTCTCTCTCTCTCATTAAATTAATCCATGCCATCTTAATTGTGATCAATTTAAATTTTTATCTCAAAATATTCTTTATAAATATGTTTTATTCCCAACCTAATTATAAAATTGCTTAGCTACTTCACTGGAACAAGACCGCTCACATTCAAGAACATGATTAACGTTATCCATGCATTTGTTTTAGAGCATTTTCATCTTATAATCCTTCACATGGAATCCTATTGAAAGAACCTAACTTTTTAAGATTATATGAGATGACGGAGATCCTTAAAACTTTTTAGGGTCCTTCGGTGATTCCAAAAAATAAAGTCTTTTACATATTTTTATAATTTTATTTTATTAAATGTATTATATGAAGGTATACAAGATTCATAAAACCTAAGAATATAAAAAACCTAATATAAATAACTTTAGATGTTAAGTACTGAGATTTTTTAAAAATAAAAATTCTTAAAATATTAATGTGACATTTTAAAAACCTTTTGACAATTTCATAAATGCGGATGATCTTATACATAACTAGAAGAGGACCATACATAGTAATCTGAAAAGGAAAAAAAGACCAAACATACCTAGTTGTAGCTAATAGTACAAGATTTGGGCTGCAAAAAATGTCAAAGAAAATCCCCAACGTTGGAAGCACTACTACATTTAAAGCCCTGGATGTTTTTTCTCTTCCTTACCATAAGTAGCAGAGCAACCTCCGAGTCACTCCATAATTTTAAACATGACGCATCTAGTCTTCCACTTGACTCTCATTTTTATTATTATTATTATTTTATTCAATAGATAATTAGTAGGATAAAATCTTAAAGTACAAATTTTCAAGTATTTAGAATATAAACATTAACTTTAAATATGGAAGAATTAAGTACACGTGAAAAAAGTATACAAGAGACTACATATAATTACTATCCAATTGCACAAATAATGAAAAATGGTGATTAAATAAGAAAAGTTAAATAAACACACAAAACATTTGGACAAAAAGGAGGAAAAACTAAACTAAGAAAGTAAATAGAGTCACTTCTCTCAAATTCAGAATTTATACCAAAGTGTACATGAGCTTAACAATTAAATGAAGAATCTAATGAGGAACTCCAAAAAAAAAAAAAACAACAAAAATTAATTCTATTTGTATTTCTATGCCCCTTTATGTAATCTCACAATACAATTAAACGACATAAACTAGTGCTCCTCAAAAAAAAAAAAAAAAAAAAAAGGAAAAGAAAAGAAAAGATACGTAGAGAAATAAAATTTGAACCTAGCCATAGCTTTGCATTAATTCGTAGGTCATATTGTGCTTGAAATCGGAGTGATTGAAGCAGAATTCATAACAACACCTTTCTTCTCTTTAGATCCTGTGAATGATGTTGCTAATTTTTTTAAGAACAGCTTGAATATCTTCTTTTTGATCTGACCTCTTTTCGGGGGTGGTCTGGGTCTCGCTTTTGGGTTCTTTGATGTACTCTTAGCTCCACTCTCCATTGCAGTACTACCAATGAAAAAAAAAATAAAAATAAAAAAAGAAGAATTGAAGATTTTGAGTGTTTAGAGGGAGGGAGAGAGAGTGTGTGTCTCTGTGTAGTAGGGTCAGGAAGAAGAGCATGGGAATTATGAAGATGGGGGTGGTTTTATAAAGGGGAAGGGGAAAAAAATATATTATAATATATTTATGGGAGTGGGACATCCCAGTGACATGACAACAAAGCAGCCAAGTGAACACGAAAGAGAGAAAAATATTACAATGTTTGATTGGAGGAGGGCTGTTGGGTGACAATTTTCATGGTGAAAGCAACAGGCTATACTATATTTATCTATTTTTTTTTTTTTTTTACTTGTCTTTTGGACTGCAAGCTTGAGATTGCAATTTTCCAGTGAATGCAGCTTACAGTTGGTCGTAGGTTCACCTCATCAATTGACTCTAGCTCCCACGCATTGTCGGACAATTTTATCTTAAAAGGGAGGAAAAAGACCAAATGGCTCCGATGGTTTGTTTAAAGACCTTATTAAGAACATGACACAGCCAAACTGAAAGTAAGGACAGCATCAACACGTGCACGTACAATAAAAGGTTTAACGACCAAGTCAAAATCAAATGTCTGGCAAATGCTTCTAGGCTGAAAACATGTCGCGATGTTCACACGGAATAATATCACAACAGGAATAACGAGAAGAGAAGCCCAGCTTAATTAGGTAGTGTAGAAAAAACACGTGTAATAATTAATAGCCCATTTAGTCTTGAAAGTTAGAAATTAACAAGCTAGCTTAGATGGTCAGGCCTGACCAATTGATTTATCCCTACAAATGTCAAATTTGTTATAAAATATCTATTATGATAAATTTTGTTTGTCAATTTATTAGACACAATAAGCTTATTGTAATATGTATATGTGATAAAAAACGTTCTTTGTCACAATATGATAATACCTATTGTGATGATCACATTTCGTCTCGAAAAATGATATAGTGACAAAATAATTTGTCTTAACAAATTTTCTTTTCATCATAATAGGCTTGTTTTTATCACAATAGATTAAGAAACTATAAGCATATATGATCATTTATAATGACAAAAGTTTGAATTGTGACAAAACAAATATTGTCACTAAAGTATTAGTGACAATTTTTTTTGTAATATGATTTGTATTGACTAAATTTCATTCGTCATTTTTTTATTGTAGTGAAAAAATTATTTCATCACATATGAATTAAGGTGACCACTTTCTATACAAATTTTTTGTTATGAGAAAAATAATAATGTCATAATATATATATATATATATTACCATGTGAATATTGTTTGTCAAAAATATTAATAATGAAAAACTCTGTTTGTCCAAAAATAAAAATTATGCCTAAATAACTTGGTGATGAAATGTTTTCATTGACAAAATTAATTTTATCAAAATATATATATTGTGAGTTTATCTTTTGTCTCATTATTTTACTATTGACAAAAGTTTTTATATCATAAATTTAAAGGTATGATAATTCTCTTTTGTCAAAATTTTAGTTATAAAAAGAAAATTTTGTCACAAGATTATTGTTGGAATTTTTTATTATTAAATATTTACTTATGATATTAATCTATGCATCAATATAAATTTTGTTATTAAAAAAATAACTTATTAAAAATTAATGTATATAATGGATATGACTCACTTTAAGTTTTGAAAAGAGCGGTTTTTTGAGTGCTTCAATCATATCAGTCCAATATAATATTCGAGAAGAAAACATTAATTGAGTGATAACACCAATCTCCATTTTAAGTAATTTTTCGACAAGACCAACTGGAAATGCATTATAAATTTAATCATAACTCCTCCAATTTTATTACTGTAAAGACCTAGCCCATTAAATCTCGAGATTTAGAGTACCGAATCCCCAATCACATATAACATTTTCACATTATATGTAAAATTGTCCTAAAACTAACAGTTTATGAAAATTGTTTGATCAAATCTAGTAACACTTTATAAACAACTTTTAACAAAACAAGACTGCTAATAAAAGCAATCCATATATATATATATATATATATACATTATATGTACAAAGTTTAGTGTCAATACAAGACACTACGAAAATTACAAATTTTTCTTGGTACAAAAGATAACCTAAAGAGATCTTAAGGTCTTTTACAGCTTAGGCTTATTTAACAAGCCTTCTAAACAGAGAATTATGCTTTAAACAAAGCTTCTCCAAAATCCAAAGGCATTCGAGTCTTATTTATCCCACTCATCCATGAATCACTCAAAATCTAACTCGTATCCCAGATCATCGTATAACTCATCTTCATTACCTACAAAGCAGCAAAAGTGAGCCAAAGGCCCAGTACGCAATAACAAACACAAGAACAAATTATCAAGCAAACTTAAATCAAATGAAATGCATCAACAATCAAGTCATTATCTTATTAAGTTTTCTTTTAACAAAACAACAGGAGGGTATTCAAATCCCGGAATCATGCACTAGGAATTTAGGGGTCCTGAGTAATAGCAGCTGCTCAGGGGATTGATATAAGCAGTCCGAATACTTCTTTCTCCTATATCTATTACATAAAGAAATAGCTTCATTTAGGGTTCAAAAGCCGTTGCTTGACTCTACTTAAACTCAGTCCATAACATGAGCCTAGTTCACAAGTTCCCATAAACTTTAAACTAAATCATGGTATTTCCCCCCTAAGTTTTAGCAAACGTTACTCGAATACTATTCTCCCTATCGGCTATCCACTTAACCAAAATGAATCGCTATTGCATCATAGCGTACCATTACATCATGGTAAAGTCATTGCATCATGATTTAGGTTAAGCACCTAACTAACATGCCATTGCATCATGACAGGTTTGATGCTCCTCGAACTAGATTAAACAGCGTAATAGACATCCAGTTCATTAAAATATTAATCTGAATTGAATTAAATCAATTTTAGTAATGCCTAGTCCTAGCATACAACAAACAAGCTATTGCATACATGTACCCAATAGTGTATTACTATATTCACTCGGAGGGGAAATAACTGAGGAACCTTTAACCGAAATAAGAAATATCAAAACAAATCAATAATCGAACGTAGAATTTATATATATATATATATATATATCTCACAATCCTAGGTTAACTATACAAGGAGATTCATTGAACTTAAAATATAGTTTTAACATTTAATTCATACTTAAAACATGTTTATATAGCTTATAGCTTCATTAGAAGACCATATATGAAGTAAAGAATGACAATTAAAGAAGGTTGAATTTGTAAAACTCAGGGGATATGCGGCCTATTTACACAGGCAAAATTGAGGTGAACGCCAGCAGCGTTGAAATTATACGCCGGCGGTGTTAAGCCTGACGTTAAAAAATGTGACTATGTTCGCATTCAACACTGCCTATACACAGGCAGCGTTGGAGCCTTAATGGCCGGCGTACGCTTTGAAAAATAAACACTGGCAAATTTCCTTACAAAAGCCGGCGGTGTTTTAAGCGGCTTTAGAAAAATTGGGTCTAATCACATGTAGCACTGCCTCTACGCCGGCGGCATTGAAGTACCATATACTGGCGTACACTAAAAAACAGACCTATTCGAAAAGTGTTTTATTTCCCCGGTTTTACACTTTGAAAAATATAACATATAACACTTTTAATCCTTCTTCAAACACATATTTAACTTCGTACACTATCTTCTATCCATATTAACCAATCCTAGCAACTTTGAACTTCATAACAACACATTAAACTACTTCATTCACATCAAATCCTCTCCCCCTCTTCACTTCAACTTCAACTACTCAAATCAACTTCACTTCTCATCAACACCTCTCACTACTTCCATAATACATGAATAAGTTCACATAACAATAAAACACAACCTAACATATATCAATGCATAAAACCATTCAACTCAAATGACATTAAACTCATTCTACCATAGATTTTACATCTAAATTACAAGAAAGGAAATAAAACAAAGAGTTTATATTAGCTTTAACTTACATGAAGAGGCTTTGATTTATCCCTACAAATGCCAAATTTGTTATAAAATATCTATTATGATAAATTTTGTTTGTCAATTTATTAGACACAATAAGCTTATTGTAATATGTATATTGTGATAAAAAACGTTCTTTGTCACAATATGATAATACTTATTGTGATGATCACATTTCGTCTCGAAAAATGATATAGTGACAAAATAATTTGTCTTAACAAATTTTCTTTTCATCATAATAGGCTTGTTTTTATCACAATAGATTAAGAAACTATAAGCATATATGATCATTTATAATGACAAAAGTTTGAATTGTGACAAAACAAATATTGTCACTAAAGTATTAGTGACAATTTTTTTTGTAATATGATTTGTATTGACTAAATTTCATTCGTCTTTTTTTTATTGTAGTGAAAAAATTATTTCATCACATATGTATTAAGGTGACCACTTTCTATACAAATTTTTTGTTATGAGAAAAATAATAATGTCATATATATATATATATATATATATATTACCATGTGAATATTGTTTGTCAAAAATATTAATAATGAAAAACTCTGTTTGTCCAAAAATAAAAATTATGCCTAAATAACTTGGTGATGAAATGTTTTCATTGACAAAATTAATTTTATCAAAATATATATATTGTGAGTTTATCTTTTGTCTCATTATTTTACTATTGACAAAGTTTTTATATCATAAATTTAAAGGTATGATAATTCTCTTTTGTCAAAATTTTAGTTATAAAAAGAAAATTTTGTCACAAGATTATTGTTGGAATTTTTTATTATTAAATATTTACTTATGATATTAATCTATGCATCAATATAAATTTTGTTATTAAAAAAATAACTTATTAAAAATTAATGTATATAATGGATATGACTCACTTTAAGTTTTGAAAAGAGCGGTTTTTTGAGTGCTTCAATCATATCAGTCCAATATAATATTCGAGAAGAAAACATTAATTGAGTGATAACACCAATCTCCATTTTAAGTAATTTTTCGACAAGACCAACTGGAAATGCATTATAAATTTAATCATAACTCCTCCAATTTTATTACTGTAAAGACCTAGCCCATTAAATCTCGAGATTTAGAGTACCGAATCCCCAATATATACATTTTCACATTATATGTAAAATTGTCCTAAAACTAACAGTTTATGAAAATTGTTTGATCAAATCTAATAACACTTTATAAACAACTTTTAACAAAACAAGACTGCTAATAAAAGCAATCCATATATATATATATATATATACATTATATGTACAAAGTTTAGTGTCAATACAAGACACTACGAAAATTACAAATTTTTCTTGGTACAAAAGATAACCTAAAGAGATCTTAAGGTCTTTTACAGCTTAGGCTTATTTAACAAGCCTTCTAAACAGAGAATTATGCTTTAAACAAAAGCTTCTCCAAAATCCAAAGGCATTCGAGTCCTATTTATCCCACTCATCCATGAATCACTCAAAATCTGACCCGTATCCCAGATCATCGTATAACTCATCTTCATTACCTACAAAGCAGCAAAAGTGAGCCAAAGGCCCAGTACGCAATAACAAACACAAGAACAATTTATCAAGCAAACTTAAATCAAATGAAATGCATCAACAATCAAGTCATTATCTTATTAAGTTTTCTTTTAACAAAACAACAGGAGGGTATTCAAATCCCAGAATCATGCACTAGGAATTTAGGGGTCCTGAGTAACAGCAGCTGCTCAGGGGATTGATATAAGCAGTCCGAATACTTCTTTCTCCTATATCTATTACATAAAGAAATAGCTTCATTTAGGGTTCAAAAGCCGTTGCTTGACTCTACTTAAACTCAGTCCATAACATGAGCCTAGTTCACAAGCTCCCATAAACTTTGAACTAAACCATGGTATTTCCCCCCCTAAGTTTAAGCAAACGTTACTCGAATACTATTCTCCCTATCGGCTATCCACTTAACCAAAATGAATCGCTATTGCATCATAGCGTACCATTACATCATGGTAAAGTCATTGCATCATGATTTAGGTTAAGCACCTAACTAACATGTCATTGCATCATAACAGGTTTGATGCTCCTCGAACTAGATTAAACAGTGTAATAGACATCCAGTTCATTAAAATATTAATCTGAATTGAATTAAATCAATTTTAGTAATGCCTAGTCCTAGCATACAACAAACAAGCTATTGCATACATGTACCCAACAGTGTATTACTATATTCACTCGGAGGGGAAATAACTGAGGAACCTTTAACCGAAATAAGAAATATCAAAACAAATCAATAATCGAACGTAGAATTTATATATATATATATATATCTCACAATCCTAGGTTAACTGTACAAGGAGATTCATTGAACTTAAAATATAGTTTTAACATTTAATTCATACTTAAAACATGTTTATATAGCTTATAGCTTCATTAGAAGACCATATATGAAGTAAAGAATAACAATTAAAGAAGGTTGAATTTGTAAAACTCAGGGGATATGCGGCCTATTTACACAGGCAAAATTGAGGTGAACGCCAGCAGCGTTGAAATTATACGCCGGCGGTGTTAAGCCCAACGTTAAAAAATGTGACTATGTTCGCATTCAACACTGCCTATACACAGGCGGCGTTGGAGCCTTAATGGCCGGTGTACGCTTCGAAAAAATAAACACTGGCAAATTTTCTTACAAAAGCCGGTGGTGTTTTAAGCGGCTTTAGAAAAATTGGGTCTAATCACATGCAGCACTGCCTCTACGCTGGCAGCGTTGAAGTACCATATACTGGCGTACACTCAAAAACAGACCTATTCGAAAAGTGTTTTATTTCCCCGGTTTTACACTTTGAAAAATATAACATATAACACTTTTAATCCTTCTTCAAACACATATTTAGCTTCATACACTATCTTCTATCCACATTAACCAATCCTAGCAACTTTGAACTTCATAACAACACATTAAACTACTTCATTCACATCAAATCCTCTCCCCCTCTTCACTTCAACTTCAACTTCAACTTCAACTACTCAAATCAACTTCACTTCTTATCAACACCTCTCACTACTTCCATAATACATGAATAAGTTCACATAACAATAAAACACAACCTAACATATATCAATGCATAAAACCATTCAACTCAAATGACATTAAACTCATCCTACCATAGATTTTACATCTAAATTACAAGAAAGGAAATAAAACAAAGAGTTTATATTAGCTTTAACTTACATGAAGAGGCTTTGGCTTGGAGAGATTATTGAGTCCAAAGGCTTGATATTGATTTTGGTTTAGGGCTTATGGTTTAAAGATAGAAGGAAAAAAGAAAGGAAAGAAAATGGGAAATTCATATGGAAAATGTAGGCTGTCAAAAGAGGCCATATTTGATCAAATTTAGGACTCAATTTTATCCTAAGTTTGACTTTTGGGCCATATATGACTTAGGTTTAATTTGGCTTAATTTGGACTTAATTTGAGCTTGAAAATGGGCTAAATTTATTGAAAAATTATGCTATCAATTCTTTAGGCATTTCAAAAGTTGCTTCGATAATTCTAAACATAACACATACATATTAATTCATAAAAGACACAAACATTAATTATACTATACACACATTAATATATAAAAAATAAATTAATTTCATTACAATACTCATACATCAATAATTTACATTAATAAACATAATACATCAAACCTATTTCTACACATTCATTTTCATAAATCAAAATTACTTCAAACTTAATATTTAGAACTAATATTATATTCACATGAAAATTTAATTATTGAATAAATTAGATTATTTCAATTACCCCTCCTTTATTCATTTTTGCACTCCAAAAGCCCTAGCCACACCTCGTCCCTTTTTCCTCAAAGAACCTATAATTTATATTATAAAGTGAATGAGAATTTTATAAAATCAAATGATAAAACTATTTATTTAAAAGATAAAAAATATATAAATGAGAAAAATTTACTCACTCTCACTATTGAGTGGTCTAATTGTTGTTGAATCATTGGGTATATTGTAAGTTTCGATTATTAGAGGTATTGGTATACTCTTAACATCATTTGGTAATGTTGAATCTCTTAATGTTGGTGGTGGTTGAACTTGCTCCACTTGTGGCGATGGAGTTGAAACCCTTGCTTGAATAATTCTCCTCCTCTTACTAATTGCCATGTTAAAAGGCATATTTTCAATAAAATCAAGTTAGACACATATTAGAATAATACTAAACAAATAATAATAATAAACTACTATCACTGATGAAATTTTAATAACAAAAAACATGTGTGTGTATTATATATAAAGAAATGATGGTTTTAAATAATTGAGTTTGACTAATGGTTATAAAAGAAATTGATAAAACAAGAAAAGTGAAATAGCCATGAATTTCCCAATGTATATTTTATAAATGCGTTATTAAAATTATATATGATTTTGAAGTGTGATGAATGTGATTCATGTTGATGCATGAAATATAAGTTGTGTTGTTGTGTTAAAAATAATTAAATACCTTAGAATGGTTAAATATTGAGTTCATAAATTTTTAAGTGCATTAGAATGTATGAAATATGATTAAAACAAGTTAAATTATGCATGTAAATAAGCCTACACTTAGCATAAATTTTAGTCGCAAAATAAAGACCCACCTTTAATTAGCCAAAAAGCAAGCTCATTAATTAACCAAAACCAAGCCAATTAAAGATCTTAATTTGGCAGCCATTAAAGTCAACAAATGGATAAATATCAACTTCTAAAAGTGCAAAATTCGTCCAAAATTTTCATACCAACATAACACCCTTCAAAAAGCTTCAAAACTCCATATTTCCTCTCCCAAAAGCTCTCCCATGGCCATATATAATTAGACCCTTCATCTTCCACAAATTAAACCCTCAAAGGCTTGCAACAAGACTCCTAAACCAAGGCATAAAGTTCTTATTGTAAGTAGGGGTGGGCGCGGTACGGTTCGGTCCTGTTCGTCGCCCGAACCTAATTGAACCTAAAATAACGATTCAGTTATTTTTAAAAAACGAACCTAACCTTACGGTTCGGTTCACTAATTTTTCGAACCTAAAAAAACGGTTCGGTGGTTCGATATGGTTCGAACCATATAAAAAAAAAAAGAGAATTTAATTTTATGACAACATCACTATAAGCATTTATGTATATGAACATGAAATTAAACTCATAAATGCAATTGTACATTTAATTTTCATCTGCAATAAGGGGAATTTCAGCCACTCTATTTCATATTATTTAAGTTTTTTGAGTTCAATCGCAATATATTTTCAAATTTTTTTATTTAATTAACATTTTTATATTATAACACCAAATTGTGACTAATAAATGCTTATTGTTTTGGGCAAGAAATCTGATAATTGAACAATTAATCTTTGATTTCTCGAAGATCCCACCACCATGTTGCGTAATATGCATATTTAATTACCTGCAAAAAATATATAGGTAATCAAAACAACTATATCAAAATTGTTCGAAGTAATTCAACTTTGTAGAAGGAGAAAGCGCCCCAACTTGTAGGAAAAGGATGAAAAGAAGGCATGGTCTTGTAGAGAGGATTGGTATAAGAAAGCCACTAGCCCATAGACAAATGAAGTCAAGATAATGGCCACAAGATTATGAGAAGGAAGTACAGCAAACGTCTACCTCTTTCCTTCAATGCCTCAAAGAGTTGGCGCATGCTAAGAATGGAGTCAGCCATAGCCTTCAACTCCACAGTCCATTCTTTGTACAATTCGCTGAAATCAAAGTGGGACAAAAGTAAGGCACTGAATGGTACAACTTGCAACTGCTATTATAAGGAAATACAATTGTTCAGGATTTCTAATTCAACATATTTTAAGTATACAAAATATTGTGGGAAAGAGTTGCAGCATTATGATCAAGTAATATTTTTATACCTGTCCTTGAGAATGGTAGCCACAATTGATGCTCCATGGATGGGTGGGTTAGAATACATGGGTCTAATTACGAGCTTCAGTTGACTTTCAACCCTGCCAGCCACATCAGCTGTCTTGCAAACCTGATAGCACAAAATTTGAGATAAATTATAAATTCTCGATACTCTAAATTTGGAAAAAGAAAGAACCAAGGAAGTTGAGCTTCCTTTTCTTGATAGCTAGAGACAGGTCACTTTGCTCACTTTCTAAGAATTAAAAAGTTTCAGAAAGGATTGACACTAAATTCAGTGAAGTGGTAGGAGAATTTTTATGAAAAATCACGATATTAATGAGAATATTGAAGGACTAATAAAGAAAAAGAACAAAACATAAAGACATATATTGAAGTCTTACAATGCTTAGAGCTCAACACGCTCCCCATAGAGTCCCATGTTTTTGGCATAACTTTGAGCTACTAGACACTCACCACCATCAACAGCAAACATACGTACAGACTTCGCATCAGCATCCAAGCTACCACTAGCAAAACCCTACAATACCCCATATGAACAGAAAGACAGTTAGAAGATTTGATTTCCTCTTGACGGATGATTTCCTTTATTCTGAATAAATATGGCTTTACCTGATATGCACTGTCAAAGAAAGGCAATAGCCTTTTCGACCTAATCAGCTGTCTGATCTGCTCCCACTGCTCAACAGTTGGATCAACACCAGTAGGATTATGAGCACATGCATGAAGAAGAACTACAGCTCCTGGTGTGGCAGAGTTGAGGTCTTCTAACAGGCCTATAAGAGACAACAGATCGATTATGTCTTCTAATCACACAAATGAGATGTAGTTGGCCAATAAGCAACTCATAAAATGATAACAAGAGAAGCCTTAACCTTGGAAGTTCAATCCACGGGTTGCTGGATCATAGTAACGATAGTACTGTACAGACAACCCCGCCAGAGTGAAAACTTTGGGGTGGTTTCCCCAGGTTGGTTTGGGAATGTATATTGTACGCTGCAGGACAAGACAGATATACACAAAAACTTCAAAATCACAGAACAAAGCACCTGAACAATTGAGGGATTTTTTTCCATATGCCAAAAATTAAAGCCCAACCTCATGATAATGCCTTGCCAGAAATTCTCCACCTACTCTTAGTGATCCAGTACCTGACAAACCCTGGACAGTTGTAACCCTGTTCTCCACAATCAGGGCTATGTCCAAGAAGTGTAAAGGCAAGAAAATCAATGAAAATCAGTACCAACAAGAACCATACAAATCATATGGAGTCGATTCATCATGCTGTTACATTTCACCTCATCAACCATCTTGAAGTGTCTTACCTGTCTGCACCAAGAATGAGCTTGGCACTCATCCTTGGGTGCATGTCTTAAGAGAATTAAAGGGATTTTAAAAATGCTTTAAAACCATTATAAACCAGTTTTGTTTTCCAACCAATCAGTTTTCAGCTTACACCAAAAAATGGGTTCAAGCTTCTGGGGTTGTTCAAATTTTATAAAGAAAGAAAAGAAAATTCTGGGGTTGTTCAAATTTTATCATGCTTCTGTTTTAAGGTAAATTTATAATAACCAAGATAAAAGGTTATTAGCATCATAAAGTTAATGAAGAATAAGAGATTAAAAGAAAAACTGCTTGATTCTAACCTTCACAACATTGTCCATATGGCAAGCTGCCCTTAGCCTCTTTTCCATACTCTGAATGGTAGTAGAACATCGAAGATCCACCTCCATGTATGCTGTCCTCTTGAAGTCCTGCACAGGACAGTTTCTCAGCCAGAAGGTTAGACACGAGAGAATAAATAAACAGAACAAATTAGTGTCCAGATGGGTAAATAAGGGAGAGAGGCTTTAGTTTGCATACATAAAGAACTTGTTTTCATTAGTTACCTGCTTTTCCAATTCCCACATTTGGGCAAACAACATCAAGAGCAAATAGAATAAAGTAACATCCATGTTTTCATTAGAGCATAAAACTTAACATTACAATGGCTAAAATAATACATTGACAATTTAACCATTCAGCAATAGGTGGATTGGTTCTACTATTTTCACTACATAATTCCAACTTCCTTTTCTTGTTTTCTTCTTGCAAGAAGGTTGTATTCTTCATTTTCAACCTCAGCTCAAATGGGACATCTCCTTGTTGACAAAATTTAGAACCCAATCTTGATACCTGGAGAGGACAAAAGTTAAATGAAGTAAATATAAAAAAAGTTCACCTCACAAATGATATTTTGGTGGCATAGTATCTAAACTTTACAATTGATCAATTTCCTTCTTTAAAAAACATTTTGTGCTCATAAGTAATTCTTTTAAGTAGTAAATTGAGGTTCAATGGACTGACCTAGTGACCTTAGTTTAATTGATGGTGATATTTGTAGTAGCTGAATCCATCAATTTCACAACTCAGTTTCTGCAATATATAAAAAAGGCATCCTATTAGCACATAATCAACATATGAAAGAAATTGAAACTAATATAAAATTTAACAAACTGAAACCTGATTCAAAAATTTCCAGTGCTTCAAGATCCTCCTCAATGGACAAAATTGCAGATTTTTTGAGCCAATCTTGTGCACATATGAGGGCTTCCACCATATATGGAGTCAGTGAACTCCTAAAAACATCAAGAACTCGACCACCCGTGCTAAAAGCACTTTCTGAAGCCACGGTTGACAAAGGAATTGCTAAGATGTCTTTAGCCATTAAAGAGAGGATGGGGTACCTACATGAGAATTTTTTCCACCAATCCAATACATCAAAACCTTTATCATCATCATCAAGTTCCTCCCGTTCTTCTGCCAAATACTTCTCCAATTCATTCCTTTGCATCGTTTTGTTCACTCCCACTTTTTTAGTGAACTTGTTTCTCATTTTCTTTTTACGCTCTTCATTTACCATTTCCACTTTTTTCTTTCACATGACTTTCAGAATTTGTCAAGCTTTCCTCACTGTGCTCAATACAAGAATCATAATAATAAAACAAGCTTGAGAGGGTGTAGTTAATTTTTTCCATTAGCTGGTTTCCCTTCTCATCATCATAAACCTCTCTCACCATCCAATCCACATAAGACAATTTTAGACGAGGATCAAGAACTGCAGCCACAAATGACAATACATTCATGTTGTTAATATTTCCCCAATACTTCTCATGCTTTACTCTCATTCTTTCAGCCATCATTCTCACGGAAAGATCATCACTTCCACATTGTTCTTTGATCTCACTCCCAACACCCATAATTTCTTCAACAAAGTGATTGCAAGTGGCATATAAAGAACCAGAAATGCTCAAAGTAGCATCATAAAATGTTTTTAAGAAAGGCAATATGCCACGTGCATATACCCAATCTTCTTCTGTAGGAAGTCCCCTCATTTTATTGCCTGTAAGATCTGCCCTAAACTTCTCATCCTTCATCTCCAACAACTCAAATGCTTTCTGAAATTTCACAGCCGACTCCAACATTGTATATGTTGAATTCCATCTGGTTTCAACATCTAAAGATAATAGTGCCTTGCTCCCTACATTTTCTTCTGCCACACAGCTTTTGAACCTCGCCAATCGCGATGGAGAAGACCTAACATATCTAACAGCAGATCTAATTCTAAATATGGAATCATCCATATCTTTCAGACCCTCTTTCACAGTTAAACTTAAAATATGTGCACAGCATCTCATATGGAGATACTCTCCTTTCAACATAAGTGTTCCCCAAGATTGAAATATTCTTTTCAAATACTGCATACAAACATCATTTGAACTTGCATTATCTACAGTGATTGTAAGAACCTTTGTTATACCCCATCCCTTCAAACATGCCTCCACAGCATTGGCAATTGCCTCACCAGAATGACCAGAAATTTGACAAAAATTCAAAATCTTTTTCTGCAATTTCCAGTTCTCATCAATGAAGTGACATGTAAGACACATGTAAGATAAGTTTTGGCAAGAAGTCCACGTATCAGTAGTTAAACACACCCTACCAGTAAATTTAGCAAAATATTGCCTCAATTTTTCCCTCTCTTCATTGTACAACTCTAGACAATCACGTCTTAAAGTTGTACGAGATGGAACTGAAAACTTAGGCTGCAATACATTGCTATAACTGATAAAAGCTTCATTTTCAACAAATCTAAATGGCAGCTCAGCAACTACAAACATTCTAGCAAGCTCTCTTCTACACCGACTTTCATCAAAATTACTATTTAGTTGAATGGAAAGATGCTTATTTTCTAATATAGGGAGAGTTTTCTGTTTACCCGTTGTGTCTTTGTTAACAAATTGTTTACATCTCTTCAAGTGAGTAAGCAATGCACTAGTTCCATTCCCGCCAGTATACTTAAAGGTTTTATGACAATAATTGCATTTTGCCCTCTTGTTCCCATTTTGATCCGATTCTAATGTCATATGTGCCCACACTTTAGACCTTTGTCTTTTGTTAGAAGCTGATGGAGAGGAAGGGAGTTTAGCTGTTGTACCGGAAGAAGGTAGAGGACCACTATCATCATTCTGATAGTCTTTGCCAACATTTTCATCTCTATTCACTTTTTCCTCAGATGCATCCACATCCATCGGATTGCTCTTCGAAGCATCAACATTTACTGGTTTGCTCATACTCTGTGCATCAAACGAAGACATCTGAAAAGTAAAACAAAAAGATTATAATCCGGAGTGTGTGTGAATTTTAACGGTATAGAAAATGCAAATACATCTCCATAACATTCAACTTGAAATTGCATTACAAAATGTATGTACAATAACCCTTAAGACATTAAAGCGTTTTCATTGTATGAACCAAATTGTTGAAAGTTAAAATAGCTATTAAATAAGAAATTATTTACATGAAAATGGAAACATCAGTTGGAAAGAGCTGCTGATATATGTCATTGCCATCTGATATCGCTTGACAGTCCTTGAATGCAATATACAAAATAAAAGAATAAGAAGAAAATGCACTGGGCAAAGGTGGACAAAGGTGCAGCTCCTATTTGGCTATTTCTATATTAGCTAATAGCTATTCTATATCAACAAGTGGAATCAATGTAAACATAAACAACATTAGATGAAGTTTCAGATATTTTCTTGAGCCAAAACTTTACCATATATCCTGCACCAAATAGCAGCCTCATAACTCAATGTTTCAAAATAAAAAAGTTTGAGCTTGATTTATGTTATTAGACTACTAATAAAAGTGAAGTTGGTAAGCAAGTTCCAACTAGTTCAATTCTACCTGTTAATTAGCTGTAAGTGTAAATATCAATTGACATTAGAATCTATTGTATGCAATTTGTAGTTGAGCCATAAACTGGCTGATTGGGACCAATCGTGGGTCGAATAGGTAGAAATAACATGGCTAATACTATTAGGAGATGGTGGATAAGCTAATCATTAATATGGCACATATATGAGTTATAGGGAACAACAGATGCGAAGAAAAGCTATCAATAGAACAGAACGTATATATGATACAAGATACAGCAAAATATGAGAATAGTTAACCATGGCTGATATGATAAAATGACCTCAAAACTCTTATATTGTTTGTGTTTGATGTTGACTTAAATAAGAATAATAACCTAAGCATGCACTTTGTTCGCTAAAAAATGACGCACTTGACTAAATGGTGTCGTTTGTTGCTCCCTTTTGAGTTATGACGTTCTTTTTTCTAAGTACTAAAATCTCAGATAAAGAAGCACCAAAGACTCGGAACTTCACAGTTGTTTACTAGATTAACTAACAAAAACGCAGATGAAAACTAGACGTTATAATCGATCTTCAGAAGATGAATCATGTATAGTGCACTCCTTAAACTAAGATCCACTAGGTTGAATTCACTCCACAATTCTTTAACCTGTACAGCAAAAGTTAGGATAACAGGAATTTTTCTGGGTAATCGATAGTGCTCCTGCCAAAGCAAAAGAAAAGTTTTTATTACAACAAGTGCATCATGCGTGTGTGTGTGTGTGTGTAGAGAGAGAGAGAGAGAGAGAGAAAAGACTGTCGACTAGGCAAATACCCTATCTCGTTTTATCTTAAACCCCTATCTCCCTCGTTCGCCCAGAAAAAAAAAATACAAAAACCCCTCTTTCCCTCTCTCTACTCTCCTGTGAAAATGAACTCAAAAACACAGACATTCGCCATGAAGAAGAAGAAGCCATAAGACTCAAAACCCTAGCAGTGTCCAAATTCAAATCTTCCAATCTTGATTCCGCCCTAAATTACATCACAAAAGCGCATTCCCTCTCTCCATCGCTCCACGGCGTCAACGAGATGGTAACATCCTTCACAATCCTCCAACAAGCAGCCGCTTCTCCTTCTTCTTCTCAATCGGCTTTTCCGAATTACTACTCCGTCCTCCAAGTACAGCCTTTCTCCTACATCGATACGATTAAGAAACAATACAATCATAAATTACACCACCAACCTCCTAAAACTCTGGATCCTCGACAACGAGGAAAGGAAACCATGAAAATGAAATCATACCTTGACAACTTCGGAAGTCCGGAACCATGAGTGTGGTGGGGCTATGTGTGTGGCTGACACCTGATGGCCTGACGACGCTGTGTGAGGCTATGAGCTGAGGGTGTGTGAGACTGTGAGCCTGAGTTGTGATCGGTGATCGACTGATCGTGAGCGCCGCGTAAGGATGAGTGAGAAGGAGTGAGGACTAAGGAGAGATAAGCACAACAAACCTAAAAGTAAATGCTAAACTTAATTAATTTTAGGGCTGGGCGGACTGCCTTAGTGCCTTTTAGGCAGTGAACTGAACGCTGAACAAGATTTTTTTTTTTAATTAGTAAGACGGTTCGGTTCGGTTCGAAATTATGAACCGAACCGCGAACCGAATCTCTATCTTCGAACCGAACCGAATTTTCGGTTCGGCTCGGTTCGGTTCACGGTTCGGTCGGTTTTTTTGCCCACCCCTAATTGTAAGTGTGTTTCTCTTGTTTTATGTACATTTGAAGTAGTGCTTTTATTATAGTAGGATTTATAGACTAAATTGTGATAGGATGATTTTTATGCTTTGATGGTAGTTTGAGTAGTGATAAGTTGCTAGAGGAGCTTATAGTATGTGTTGTATATGAATTTGGAAGTTAAGTAGTAACTTGGTGCATGAGTTTTGGATGTTCAAGACTTAGATTATGTGAAGCAAATGTGCTAATGTAATGAAATGAGTTTAGCTTGATGTTTGATGTGTTTGATGAGTTGAAAGTGAAGTAAAGTCATGTTTGAAGTTGATAAAATGCATGTAAGATGTTGATATTTTGTTTTAGTTGAAGTTAAAAATGTTAAAGTTCGTAAAAATTCATATTCAAAATAAGGAAAGTATAAAAACTATCAAACACCTGTCAAAACGGCCCTATTTGGATGGGTGTTTAGAGTAAACGGCCTAGGAAAGGGCCCGTTGGGAGGGGTGTTATGCTCTCAGATCAAAAATCTTATTTTTCCTGAGTTGAAACGACCTCCTAAATGGCTCCGTTGCCAAGGGTATACGATTTCTGATTTCTTCCCTATTGCCATAACTTTTTCATCCAACCTCGATTGAAGTGATTCAAGTTTCTATAGAAAGATTAAAAAGAGATCTACAACTTTTATGTTTTAAGGTTTTGCAAATTCTAAAATTATCAATGCTTAAATTTTACTTCTTTCCAGTTATTACATTTTTTAAACAAAGTTAAAAACTTGTTTTTGTTTGATTTATGTGTGTTTGCTTTGTCAAATGGATCTTTTTGGACTAAAATGAGATAAATACATGGTATTTGATGTGTAATGATGATAGAGTGATATATTTAGGCATGAATTAAGTATATTTATAGAATTAATAAATAATTGGATTAGATTAACTTGTTAGAATGACCTTTGAATAGCATGAGGAGTATATTGATTCAAATGTTCTCCAAAGCTTGAGATATGATCATTTGAAAATTTGTTGAGTATTGTATGATGTTATATGAAGTCTAAATGCTATGTTATAATCTTGTTATAATTTATTTGAATTTCTTTGATTGATTATGATTGAAACTAGTTGAGTTTGTGCTTGAATTAAGTTAGAATTGTAATAATTTTTTTGTGCAGTGATAGATCCTCGCTTAGCTACCCCTATTAGTTCCCGAGCTATTTCAGATATGCAGTAACATGCTTGTTTCTTGCCTAGGATAGACATAATTAAATTTACTCTAATTTATGAAAACTTAAACTATGTTTGAATTGGTTGTCTATTATGCTGTTGAATCCGGTTCGGGGAGCGGCACCCTGTCATGATGCAATAACATAGTAGTTTTAGGCGCTTAGGCCACTTTTGTCATGATGCAATAACTTTTTATAAGTGGTATGGCGGGTAGTCAATGGGGTTTTTAGTATTGGTATAACATTTACTTAAGCTTAGGATGAAGTAACATGATTTAATTCAATGTTTTGAGACTTGAATTGGGTGATGTTATGGACTAAGATAAGTAAAGATGAGAAACTGTTGACATCTTAGATGAGACTATTTTTCGTTTTCAAATATATCATCTAGGAAACATAAGTCCCCAAATAACTTATATCAACCCTTTGAGCATCGAGGTCGTTACTCAAGTCCCCAAAACGTCCTTGTTGCCCGGAGTTTGGAGTACTATAACAAGGAAAACACTGAATGCAGAGTTTCTATATTCTCATATTACATTACTTGCTTGGTCCTAATAGACCTTTACAGAGAAATATATAGAAGAATATTATTGCTGATATAGCAATGTCTGCGTGAGTATACTGTAGTAGGGACAGCATCAATATTCCTAATTCTGTTGTAACAGAAATTGTTATGCTAAAGATACTGTTACTAGATATTGAGCCCAGCTCATAATCATACTGGGCCGTATGATTATTATTTAGCCCGACCCATATACTATTCCACACAGCACACCACATGTACGACACACACCACATAACACCACATAAGTCAGACACACACACACGTTGCACACCACAGGATTGGTCTTGTCTTGTCTACCTCCTTTCTTTCCGAGCTTCGTCTTCTTCACAGAACCACTTCTTCACAGAGGTCTTCACCGAGCTTTTTCCTTCTCTCTGCCTCAACCTCATGCCGCTCCGGTGACCACACAACATCTTCCTTCCCTTCAAGAACCCTTGTCCACAGGGTTGATCTTTGAACCGTAAGGCTAGATCTGAGTAATATTCCCATGTAGCTTCACTTGTAGGCTTATTTCTCCATTTGACTAACACAGATGTATCTGCTGCAGGTCCCCGCTTAACCATACGCCTATCGAGGATGGCCTCGGGCTCCCAGACGTCCAGATCTTGCATATTTGGCAAGTCAGTTGAATGAGCGAGTCGTCCAGGGACGTATTTCTTGAGTTGCGAAACGTGGAAAGTGGGGTGAATGGTCGCATCTCTTGGTAATTCCAACCGGTAAGCTACCTCCCCGATTTTATCTATGATTTTGTATGGACCGTAGTATTTAGGGTTTAATTTAGTAACCCTATGTTGTTTGAGGCTGTTCTGACCATAGGGTTGTAGTCTCACCAGTACAAGATCCCCAATAGAGAAAACCCTTTCACTTCTGTGTTTATTTGCAAACTGTTTCATGCGTGCTTGAGCCCGATGAAGATGAAATCGTAGGGTCTTAAGCATTCTTTCCCTATCTACTAACATGCGGTCCACCATATCATTCTTCGAATCTCCAGGAATGTAGGGCAGATGCAGAGGTGGAGGATACCCATACAACACCTCAAATGGTGTAGTTTTTGCTCTGGAATGGTAATTGGTATTATACCACCATTCGGCTAAGGCCAAGAATTCACTCCACCTTGTAGGATTTTCACTAGAAGCACACCTAAGATATGTTTCTAGGCACTTATTAACAGCTTCTGTCTGGCCATCCGTTTGTGGATGGTAAGCAGAAGACAATTTAAGCAACCCCTTGTAGCTTAAAAAACTCCTTCCAGAAGTGGCTGATGAACACTGGATCTCGGTCACTCACAATGGAGTCAGGAAGTCCATGTAGTTTAAACACGTTTTCTAGGAATAATTTGGCTATTTGGGGTGCTGTATAGGGATGTGTCAACCCTATGAAGTGAGCATATTTGCTGAGTCTGTCCACAACAACCATAATCACATCTTTGCCATGTGATTTTGGTAATCCTTCAATGAAATCCATGGTGATGTCAGTCCAATATCCTTTCGGAATAGGCAAAGGCTGTAGGAGCCCTGGCTGAGCCACATTTTCGTATTTATGTCTTTGGCAGACATCACATTCCCTTACATACTGTCTAACATCTCTTTCCATTCCCGACCAACTAAAGACAGAATGTAACCTTTTATAGGTAGCTTGAGTACCTGAATGACCTCCCAAAACACCATCATGAAACAAGGATATAAGTTTCTGTCTGAGCTCCAGCTTGGCTCCTACCACCACTCTTCCCTTCTTCCTGATAGTTCTCCATCCATGGAAAAGTTCTTCACTGGTGTTCCCCTTCTCAATTGCTGAATAATGGCTTGATAAGAATTATCAGCCAATATGCTTAATTTGATCTCATTTAAGATCTCTTCAGACATACCCGTGGTGTGTATCATCATTCTTAACCCTGCAATTCCTGCACGAGAAAGGGCATCAGCAACCTTGTTAGTTTGCCCACTTTGTATTGGATCTCATAATCCAATCCAAGTAATTTTGTGAGCCATTTTTGTTGACTAAGAGTGGTAATCCTCTGATCAAGAATTTTAAGCTTTGGTGATCTGTTTTGATGATGAAATGTCTTCCAATTAAATAGTGCCTCCACTTATCAACAGCTTGAACTATGGCTAACATCTCCTTTTCATATATTGATAAGCCCTTCTGTCTCTCTCCCAATGCTCTGCTTAAGAACGCAATAGGGTGTTGTTCTTGCATGAGTACAGCCCCCACCCCTTCATCCGAAGCATCGGTTTCAATAACAAATGGCTTAGTGAAATCTGGTAATCTCAACATAGGTGCTCTAGTCAACAATCTTTTTACTAGTGCAAAAGCTTCCTCAGCTTTATCATTCCATGCGAACGCATGTTTCTTTAGTAACATTGTAAGGGGTTTAGTTATAGTTCCATAACCTTGTATAAACCTACGATAATAACCAGCAAGCCCTAGGAATCCTTTGAGTTGCCTGACATTTGCAGGTTTAGGCTAATTATGTATGGCTTCAACCTTCTTTGGGTCAGTAGTAACCCCATGCTTTGAAATGATATGACCTAAATACTCAATATGTGTTACTCCAAACACACATTTGCTTCTTTTTAGGACCAATTTTTCTTTCCTCAAAATTTGTAGAGCAGTGATTAAGTGTTGAGTATGTGTTTCCAGATCTCGACTATAAATCAATATATCATCAAAGAAAACCAATATGAACTTCCTCAAGTGCTCCCTAAATAACTCATTCATTAGGCTTTGGAATGTGGAAGGTGCATTAGTCAAGCCAAAGGGCATGACTACAAATTCATAGTGGCCTTCATGAGTTTTAAAAGCTGTTTTGTAGATATCCTTAGGTCCATCAATATTTGATGATAACCAGACCGCAGATCTAGCTTACTAAAGTAACAAGCTCCAAATAATTCATCAAAAAGATCATCAATTAATGGAATTGGGTACCTGTCCTTGATAGTGAGCTTGTTAAGCTCACGGTAGTCAACACACATCCTCCATGAGTTATCTTTTTTTCTCACTAGCACCACTGGGGAAGAGAATGGACTATGGCTTGGTCGAATAGTCCCCTGCTGAGCATCTCCTTGATCATGGCTTCAAGTACATTCTTTTGAGCTGCTGAGTGACGATAGGGTCGTAGATTGACAGGTTGTGTCCCTCCCATCAAGTGTATTTGATGCTCAAATCCTCTAGAGGGAGGTAAGGAATTCGGTTCCTCAAATAAACCGTTGAATTCCTCATTAATGTCCCACAAACAGGAAGGGGTTTGTTCTTGTTTAACTTCCTCTAGTCCCACTGGTTGTCCAATCACCATCCAACATTGGACATCAACACCAGTTGTGTCACCTGTAACTATCTTAGTTAATTGCTTTCCTTCAATAGTTAACAAGGATTCTTTAAACCCCAACAATTTACAGGGTTGGTTGCTATGAACAAACTCCATAGTGAGATCACTGAAATTCCAAACAATGTTACCCAACTCCCTTAACCAGGGAATTCCCAGTACAACATCCTCTTCATCTAATGGTAAAATGTGACACTCAATCACAAACTTATGTCCTTGTATTTCTAAGTTCAGACGTGGTATGTAGCCTCTGGTGAATATAGGAGTCCCTGCTAGAATGACCTTGACTGACTTAGATTCTTCTACTGGACATTTCAGTTGTTTGGTGATCCTTTCGTCTAAAAATTTCAAGGAACTACCACAGTCAATAAAGACCCTTAACTTCTGTTTCTTATAATAGGCATGGAACCTCATCATGTTCTGTTCCTGGGCTTGGTTAATAGCACAGAGGGTTAATTTAGAGAGTCCTTCCTCCAGTGAAGAAGAGTTATCATCGTCCATAACTTCTTCTTGCTCATCATTATCCTCAACGAGCATCATTCTCAATGGACGGTTTCTGCAGCGATGGCCAGGACCAAAGGGTTCATCACACCAAAAGCATTGCCTATTTCTCCTCTTCTCATCTAATTCTTCTGGTGTGAATTTCTTGTTGGTGCGAATTGTGTTTTGGACTGAACTGGGTCTAGTCTGTGTTTGGGTAGACATGGATTGCTTTGATGGTACTGGTCTAGTGTATGGGTTCAGTGTTTGAAGGGCTTTAGGATATGTTAATGTTTTTGGAGTAAGGGTATGGTTGGATGGGCTATGACTGGGATAGGCTGTTTTAGTGATTTTATAAGGTAATTTGGTGGCAGTAAGGGTTGTTTCTTGTAGCTTAGCAAGCGTATATGCATGCTGCAGTGATTGGGGTTGAAACATGCGAACTGGGTATTGATTTCAGGCTTGAGGCCACTTAAGAAGCAGCTGATAATATGGTTTTCAGGTAGGTGCACCAGAGTTGTCAAATATTCAAATTCAACCCAATATTCTTCCAAGGTTCCATGCTGCACCAATTCTTTAAGTGTAGCCATCGGATCCTCAAAGGTTCTGAACCAAACCTTTGCTGTAGTCCTAACACGAACTCTTCCCACGAGATTGGAGTGGGTGAAACCCAATTTTGGACAAAGGAGTGGTACCAATGTAGGGCTAGATCCTCTAAGTGCATAGCAGCTACCTTTACTCTCAAATGACCAGGGGTATCATCCAATTCAAAATAGTGTTCAGCCTTAATCAGCCACGATTTTAAGCCCTCACCAGTAAAAGTAGGAAATCCCAAATGGATTGCACGAGTGTGTGATTGAGTGGGTACATCCATCGCAGCAACAGAATCCTTCAGCACAGATTTAGCCTTGTCCTGTCTCGACCCGCTAGGAGGGGTACTGATATTGACTTCATCACCTAGACTACCGAACTTCATTTGGCTGGGATTAATAACGTCATTCACTTTCTTTTGCAGGTCTCCCAACGTCGCGCCATATTGATCCAGAGTTGTCTGCTGTGTTTGAACAGTTCAGTAAAAGTTTTCAGCAGTCGATCTTCCTGACTCTTCAGTAGGGATTTTACCGATTCCTCCATGGTTTCCATGCTCCGAGTTTTGACCATTCACCCAGACAGCTCTGATACCAATTGGAGTACTATAACAAGGAAAACACTGAATGCAGAGTTTCTATATTCTCATATTACATTACTTGCTTGGTCCTAATAGACCTTTACAGAGAAATATATAGAAGAATATTATTGCTGATATAGCAATGTCTGCGTGACTATACTGTAGTAGGGACAGCAGCAATATTCCTAATTCTGTTGTAATAGAAATTGTTATGCTAAAGATACTGTTACTAGATATTGAGCCCAGCTCATAATCATACTGGGCCGTATAATTATTATTTAGCCCGACCCATATACTATTCCACACAGCACACCACATGTACCGACACACACCACATAACACCACATAAGTCAGACACACACACACGTTACACACCACAGGATTGGTCTTGTCTTGTCTACCTCCTTTCTTTCCGAGCTTCGTCTTCTTCACAGAACCACTTCTTCACAGAGGTCTTCACCGAGCTTTTTCCTTCTCTCTGCCTCAACCTCATGCCGCTCCGGTGACCACACAACAGAGTTTGAATACTCTAGTGTTTTTTTATTAATTAAAGATTGTCTTATAACCTATTGATTGTTGCATATGCATATAGATTAAGCTTGTGTGTATCAATAGCCTTTGTTTTCATTACTTGTGTATTGGGTCTTTGGCTCATTATTTTATCTTTTCAGGAACCCAAGACAATGAGTTTTATGCTAACATGGGTTATGCAACTGATTTTGAAGATTTTCTTGATGGTTAGGAAGATTAAGATGGCCAGAGACTACATGGATTCCTTTTTGTATAGATTAGGATAGAATATCTTTTGGAAGAATAAGTATTAATGTTGGAGTTTTGTTTATCTTTTATATATTTTGTTTAAGGCTTGTCTTTAGCCTTTGTTTGTAATATATATATACTTAGCTATGTATATTTAAGTTTTATCTCTTATGATATGTGATGATAATGATGTATGTTTTTCTTAGAACTTAAAAAAAAAAATCAATAGTTCTCCAGTTTGTTCTTATAAAGAATTTAGACAAACAATTCTTCAAACACTTCTTTTAGGATAACCTTGCATATAATACTATAGGTTATATATGGTTAGGGACTCGAATTCATCTATTTTATATAGGTGTTGAGCCTGGGATACTCACATTTGATAATTTTAACAACACTATAGATTTGTGGAATTGTTGATGGCTGTGTAAAAAAAAATGTTAGGAGTATAAAAATGAGGTTATTAAGAAGATGAATTGTTAATATAATAAAGGAATGACTCTTACCCGTCTATTAATTAATCAAATTGCCTCCAAGAATAAGTATAAAAAAGTGAAAAAACTTAATAAGTTCCCTCCCTTAAGATTTTGTGCAAAAAGTGGGCGGGATAGTTTCCCTTCATTAAAACTACACAATGATAATTTTCCTCCTTTAAAATTGTGAGTCTTATATCTATATTTTCCTCCTTTGGCCAAAAATATCTATATTTGTGATCTCGTAAAATATCGTTTTTTATTTTATTTCTTTTCTAAATGGAAGAGAAAAACTATTATAAACCATGAAAGTAGGTAGGATGATTTTTTTCCCTTAAAATTGTGTCTTTAATTTCATTTCATCAATATTGTTGGTCATTCTCCATGATTAGTTTCATTTCATCTCATTATTAAGGTGTCTGCGTACTAATTAGATTTTTTTAAGACCTTTAATTCTACCGATACCATCAAACTCACTACAACTTCAATTTGTTATGAACAAAACGAAAAAAATTATAAGAGCTATTAAAATTGAAATTTAGGAAATTTAGGAAATAGTACAAAAATATGAATTATTAATCCATCTTACAAATTGTTGTTAGCTAAAGGATATATGTTAACAAATTATTTCAATTATTTTTTTTCTTTGCAATAGATAATTTCGTAAAATTATATTATTAGCAAATTTAATTAAAGTTAAATAAAATTAACAATAAATTAAATACAATTAAATATAAAAAAAAGCTCTTGAAAATATGAAAAAAAAAAATGGATAAAAGCTCTCAGTTACTTGTCTAACTATTCGAATTCTAAAAAAGAAATTCTTAATGTAATAAAGCAATGACCTTATTTCTCTCTAAGAAGAAGCACAAAAAAAGGAAAAAAATTAATCAGTTTGCAGTGACCCTTGTGCTTCTATTATTAATCAATTTTCATATAAGAAGAAGGAAAAGAAAAGGAAAACATGAATAAAAGTTTACTACCTTAAAACTTTATGCGAAAAGTGGGAGGGATAATATCTCTCCTTAAAATTATATGCGATAAAATTTTTCTTCTTTAAAATTGTGCATCTTATATCTATTTTAGTTTTCCTATAAAATATTATTTATAATTTTTTTTCTAAATAGAAGAGAGAGACTATATGCCAATAACATATTTATGGAGGGAAAGTAGGTAATGATTTCCTTTTCTTAAATTCTTTATCACAATAAAGTGGGAGTATGATAACTTTTTGTGAGTTTTTTAATATTCAATAATGTTGTTTAATAAATTTATTTGATAATATAATCTAAATGGAATGTAGTGCAAATTCACATAAATATGGGTATTTTATAATTGTTTTTTTTCCATAATAACTTTGCATATTTATCTAATTAATAATATTAAAAAATTTTGAATATAAATAAAATAATCAAACATTTAATAATTTTCATCATAATAGCAATTACAAAAAAAAAAATTAAAATGTTACTAAGACAAGTCATAAGATTGATGATATTTATTAATAACTGATATAATAGAATGAAACATTCATAATATAGGTAATGAAATTGTTATTTATAGTAAAATATTAATAAAATAACAATAAATAATTTATTTTGTCAGATATAGTTTTATAATGAATGAAGTTAATGTTATTGTTAGTATTAAAAAAAAAAAATAAAGTTACAAAACCAAACCTTTTACCACTTAAGTATGTTGCCTTGTGTATTCTAACTTGCACTATAACATATACATATTGTACATATTCTTTTTTATTATTATTTTTGTAAACCTAAAAATGGACATTTTCCAATGGAGACCAAATTAAACTATTGACTTTTTTTTTTTTTACGAGAATTGGATCGTTGACCTTTATTTTGTAATTATGTTAAAAGTCTATACTATTATAGTTCTCTTATATTATACAATTCCCTTAGCCTTTTTATTTTTTTTTTTTTACATGTGAAAAAATTGCTGATTATAAATATGTAGACTTGGAACATACAGATTTGGACACGTAGTAGACTTATATCCAATTAACCTAAATCCCAACCCATATAGACTTGGACTTATATTACACCCATACTTGTCGATAGTCAAATATCAATCATAGGCCTTCTAAGCTTCATTCGATCCACCATTTACCAAGGTTGGCCCAAAGAAGCTAGGCCGACTAATTCTAATTAACTTCTAAACCTCGTAGGAATCCCGAATCCTTTAACTTAGGAGGTACACGTGTAAATGCTATGGCTTAGTAGTTCTCAAGTTTGGGTCACTCGACACATTCCTTTCAATTGCCATTGGCTCTACTTAGGGGCATGGTTAAACGTAGGACTGCAAATGAGTTAAGTCGATACAGTACCAAGCTCAAATTCGACTCGAATGAAAAACTCGAAACTTGAACTCGAACTCGATCGAGCTTTGATTTTTAAGCTTGAACTTGAATCGATTCAATACTTGATAAACTCGAATATAAATTCATTGATTGAATTTGGACTAATCTAATTATAATTAATTATAAGGTTTTTGTCCTTTAACAAAACATCTTTCTAGAATATAATTTTATTTAACAGATTCTTTAACAAAATTTTTATTGTGTTGATGTACAATTTATTGTCAAACTATTAGATTTACTTTACTTTAATTTGTAATGTAGACATTGATTTTTTTTTTCATTTTTATTTTTAAAGTTGAAATGCTATTATAGACTTAAAGTATTTTATTCTTCTTATTCATAAAATGGGTTTTAGAGTGACAAACTTAATTTCACTATGATATCATTTTGTCATAATAAAATAATAATTGTAAAAATATATAAATATATAACAACAAATATAAATTGTCACTATTGTTAAAATAATGCTACCTTTAATGACAAATTTATTTTGTAATAATAAATAGTATTTATTATGAAAAAATTACTTGTAAAAATATCATAAATAATTATATCTAGTAACAATTAAATTTAGTGATGGAATGTTTTTGTCACAACAAGTCATTTATATTGGAACGAAAAAATGGTGGGAAAAAGTTATGACAAAAGTACGACAAAACCCATTTTGTCACTAAATTTCTATTAATTTCATATGCCGTGACAAATATTTTGACAAATATTTCTTTTTGTCACAAATTTAATATTTTCTTTGGTTTGAAATGACAAATTCTCATTTTGTCACAACAAGAGTACTATTTGTGACAAAATTCTAATTGTCAAAAATAATTTTGTCACAATATAATAAATTTCTTGTAGTATATTTCATACACGATAACTAATATGAAAGCCGAAAAACAAAAATTTTAAATAAAGATTTTAAGTATATCATAGTGTTTAGAATATTTAATACAGTAGGTAAGTAAATTTTCATCCAAAAGTATTATCAAATAAATATTTATCGTACATGGCATTTAGATTTAAGAAATAAAATTACTATGCAAGTTTTAGAACTTGGCCCCTAAGTAAAATTTTCATTATAAATCCCCCCGTCCTTCCCTTCTTCCTTATCTCCTTTCTCCTTTCTCCTTTCCTCTCTCTCTCTTTTCTTCTACTGCTTCTTCCATAGATTAAAAAAAAAAAAATCAAACTCTTCCACAAATTCAAAAATCTATATCTCTTTCATACGTTAACCATTTTCAAATCCGAAAGTTGTGTTATGATTGTAGTGATGCACTCTTCGATTTAAGACTGTACATCGTATGGTTTCGCCACGCTAAAAATTTTGCAAATATGATACAGCACGTAAAATTGTTCATAATATTAGGAATTTTTAAATTAACTTTATTACAAATATATATATTTAAATACATTAAGCTTAGAAAAGTGCTTTCCTTTTACGTTTTAGGTGGAATTGTAAGATAATTTTGATTAAGAATAATAAAATCAATGTGAGTGAGAAATCCTATAATTTACTACTTTTATTGTATATTAATGTGTTCATATATATTTTCATTGTTGATGCTTATCAAATGTCTCCTTGACGTGTTTAAATGTTATATAGAGTCTAGAAATATATATACGTATGTTACGTTTTTCTGTTATAGTATGTTAAAATAAATATATATATGTATACATATATATTTATGTTCTTATAATGATAACATTATGTCATACAGGCATGTGCACTCCGTTTTTTAATTAGTTGAAATTGAGTTTTATTCAACAAAAAGATAAAACATTCATTTGAAATATGATATTTGTTGTATATGGATTATGACAAGTATAAGTCACGTGGGATGATTTGTATACTAAAGATTTAATCATTTATGATTTTTAAAATAAAAAGACTACTTAATGTAAGTCATAAGTTATAAAGTTTTACCATGGAATTTTACAAGAGTTATGTAACAAAAATTTATGATTATTGCCTTGTCTTTGAATTTGCTTGACTGTTAAAATTATGATATGAATTTAATTGTGGACTGAAGTGTGCACTCTTACATATTATATATGTTGTTTGAATTATATTATGTTTGGTCACTCTTGAACCTTTTAATGAATATTGGGATATACTAAAACTTAACATACACTATACAGTGTCTTGCATCATTTAATTCCATCACTCTTACAAGATGGATAGGGAGGAACTTTAAGCTATCCTAAACGACAGTTAAGGTATCCACGAGTATTAAGAAAATTATTTTTAGAAATAAGTTCTATCAAAATCTCTTTATACGCATTTTTAAGTAATTCAGTTTTGGTAATACGAGCTAAAAGATTTGGGGAAGTCTTGAATTATCCACCGTTGTGGGTCCTTTTGTGAGTCTTATGGACTTAAAGCTGCATTTAAGGTACCCTAAGTTAGTTCAAGACTATATTTAAGGTATCTTTAACCCATTTTGGACTGCATTTAAGATATTCGAAGTCATAAGAGAACAATTTTAGATATTCTGTCTTAAGACTAGTTTAAGGCATCTTAAGTAGACTGCAATTAAAGTACCTTAGAACTTTTGAAATAAGAGGAATTAATTAGACGATTTGGACACTGATGCAATTAGTAATTCCTTAGCTAAGGTCAAGGAGGGGTTTATACCTTAAACTTTACTTTGGTTACCGAAGACCACGTGTAATAATTGCATTGTATATGCTTGTTCATGTATAGCATATGATAAAAAAAAATGTTTGTATTTGAGGTAGTAATGAGAATATTACACTCTCATTTTATTGAGCTGTAATTTTGCTCATCCTCCAATAAATTACTTTACATGTAACCTCAAAAAAATATAATAGGATAAGGTTGGTATGAATGGGAGCTATTCAACTCCAAGATAGTTTTCGCAGAGGTTTAAAAGGCTAAGTAATAATATAGGTGATAATTATAGTGTGTTAGGTTATCTTTTTTATTATATTAATACAAGCTACATATTTTATTGCTTGGTAACGGATACCGATTCTCTGTTATTCTATTGATTTTTCGAAAGTTAGAACTCCATAATTATTTTCATATTACAAAGTATGTGTATGTTATGATTTGCTAAAATAATTAAATATTTAAATGGAGTCTTGTGTTTTCTGACTCATGAGATGGCTCTCATGTAACAGGTGTACACACAATATGATAACTTTTAGGAATTTTTACCAAGCCTCCTATGGGGTTATTACAATTATAATAGTAATTCTATTGCAATCTTATTTCTTATAAAGAGTTATCGTAGTTGACCATAACAAAGATTATGTAAGATATCCCAATTATAAAAAATATTAAATAATTATTCTTTACTCAATTATATGAATGGCAATTCATTACTAGAATTGTCTTTTTTTTTTTTCAAAATACATTCATTTATATAAAAAAATTAAAAAAATAAATCATATTATAGCTCAAATTTATTCCTTGATAATAGAAATTCATTATGTGACATTTGGTATGCATGAATTGTTTAGAATGGAATGGAAGGTAAAATGATAAATCCAATCTTTTATTTATATACATCATGGAATGGAATGAAATTACATTTATTTGTGAAAAAATATTCCTAGTAATTAATGTGAATAATAAATAAGAAGATAAAAAGATAATTTAATAGTAATCATTTATGAGAAAAAAACAGAATCAAATTTTTCCTCAAAGTTGGAATTGCTCTTGAGAATTGAGATTCCGGCTTATAAAAATGCAACCAAACATAGGAATTGAAATGAAACCTCGCAGCACCATTCCATTTCGGGTTTATTTCCATACACTAAATATGATATTATGGTCTTATTCATTCAATAAAGTGAATGAAAAATAACACATGTTTAAGGAAAAGAATTAGTGTAAAAGGTGATGCAAGATACAAAGTTCAAATGAAACATTTAATTCCAACTTTTCTACAACCAATTTGTCATTCACCATTGAAGGCCATCCAAAAATATATTTTTCAAGTCGCTAATTAGAAGATCAAATCCATTGTCCAATGGTTCATCAATTATTTGAAGCAATTCGAGTCGACCCATTATGTACTAAGTCCATTGGCACGAGTAATGCAAGGCCAATGGTTCAACGAAGTTGTGCCAGCCCATCTCCAAGCGATAAAGTTTGAATTAGAATCAAACGAATCCAAGTCAACATTTGTTTGTCCATTACACCTGCCAGCCGAAAATATTAAGGGATCAAGACAATATATACATATATATATATTTGCTATTTATAATATATTATTTATTATCTATTTATTGTATATAATTTATGTTTGTTTCCTCTTCTTTTTCTATTATCATCCATATTCCATCATTTTGCAAAACGACCCTCAAGCAAAAGCCAAAGTAGTGACCAAATATACCAAAGACAAAATAAACTAATATTCTATTTTATTATTCTGTAATTTACTAATTTTGATCGCTGTTTAGATTTCGCTTTTAAAAACCCAATGCCAATTATGAAAGTGTATGCTACGCTAATTTTTAATTATTTAAAGTTTTATACTAATCTAATTTGTCTTTGTGCGAGATTGACATAATAAGCCCTCTAGATGATAATCAAAATCACCTCACAAGTAAGTGCATATCTTGGTTATAGATAATATATAGAAAAAACATAAAATGGATGTCAAAACAAAGCATATTTTATGCAACCTCATAATATAAACAATTTCTAAAAGCTAATATAGGTATTATGAATATGATTTTATGGCGACACTATAGGTTGCACGTGATTACAACATAGTTAAGTATTTGTGATCTCAAATCAAATTTTAAGCTAATGTATTAAGAATTGATACAGATTTAACGGTTACCATGCTCAAACTTAAAAATCAAAAGAAGTACTCTTGCATTCTACCTTTTTGGAAATATGTAATTAACTTCCAAAGAAATAATTGAAGAAAAGATTCAAATGCAATATTTCTCACTTGGGTAGTTTGGTTATTGTGTGATAAGAATCGTTTCATGACCTCATCTATTGGTCTACTTAAAGGAATGAACAAAAATCAAGTAAAGAAGGACACAAGACGCAAGTTCAAGCCGGAAAGAATCAAGAAGCATATGCAAGGGAATTTTTCCAAGCTATCTAAGGATGGCAGCTATATCTCTAATGCTAACAATGTACTATTTATAAGCTTGAAGTCATGGACATAAAGAATAGCGTGGAAGCCTAGGATTTGTCTATACATCGGTCCAAGGCCAGCGATGTTGAACCCCAACGCCAACAGCATTGAAACATAGCCAACGGCATACCTTGCCGACCTTGACCCATAACGCAGATTTTCATTTATTTCGTATTTCTTTTATTTTGCTTGTTAGGTAATGTTATATATAACCTTTTTGTAATCAGACCTAATTAGCTTTTGTATATTTGAACATTTGTTTTTTAGAGTTCTCTTAAACTTTCTCTTATCAATCTAATGATTGTGGCGAGATTCTTTCCGTTCTTATCAATTCTTAATAGAATTATGGCAAACAAACCATTCGAACTATCTTGTACGTCATATCAAGAGAGTGAGAGTGTAGATCGGGTTGATTTGGTGCGTCATATCCGTTATCAACGTTGGCCATATCATTCAATTTTCACTATAAATCAAAAACCCAAAATATAAATTTGTTCCAATGTGAGATTCAAGATTTCCATAGTATTTTAGGCACATCATAATTTGGTACAGAGCATCCTAGCACATCATAATTTGGTATCCCCAATCTCTATTGGGGATAGGTATCAAGATGAAGTCATTTGTGATGTTTTACCTATGACTACTTCTCACATCATCTTTGGGAGGCCTTGGCTATTTGATAATTGATTCTTAATGATGGATATCTAAATAGCTATGCTTTTCAAGAAATGGTAAGAGTATTATTTTACATCCTATGAAGCCTGAAGAGATTCAATGCACTCAGGATCAAAGACATGACCAACGAGAGAAGAGGACTA
This sequence comes from Combretum micranthum, assembly GCA_024138025.1. Classification (NCBI taxonomy): domain Eukaryota; kingdom Viridiplantae; phylum Streptophyta; class Magnoliopsida; order Myrtales; family Combretaceae; genus Combretum; species Combretum micranthum. The sequence continues at coordinate 123,491 of JAMXBD010000628.1, read as the reverse complement.
TGTTGATGAATAGAGAGATTATAACATCAGTCTATTATTTGAGGATAAATCTTCAACAAGCCTAAGAAGATGATGGTTATTGTTTCACGACCTCATCTATTGGTCTACTTGAAGGACTATACAAAGATCAAGTGAAGAAGGACACGAGAAATGAGTTCAAGCTGGGAAGGAATCAAGAAGCATATGCAAGGGAATTTTTCCAAGCTATTTAAGGTTGCAGCTATATATTCAATGCTGACGATGTACTTGTCACTCCCCGAGAGGTACCCTAAACGTAGCAGTCCACCGTACACAATACTAAAGCCTAGGAATGACTACCTTAGTCACGCAAAGGCTTCCATATCATGTACAAGGCGTACATCACAATCAAGGAAATGCATCGAAGTAACGCAATTTATATTGATAATAAATAAGTAACAAGGCAAAGAGAATACTCATCATAAAATATAAACATATTAAATTACAATTCTTAGGGGCATATCCCTCTATTGTCTTCAAATAAATATACATCACTAATCATATAAGTCATTACATATAAAGAACCTTATAAAATTACTTCATCTTATGATTCCATTTCCTTCATAGAAGCTTAACATCCCTCCATGACTTCCTTAACGTCATGATCCTCAATTTAAGCCACGGTATACCTGTTTCAGCAAAATCTATAGGGGTATAAGCTATAACTAGCTTAGTGAGATATTCTTTTCATTCGCACCATATGTTCAAACAAGTTCATTTAGATTTTCACACATATGCTATGCATACAATGCAACAATCACATGATTATGCAAATATATATAGTTATTGGAAACCATATATAGAATGGATTTATCCCTCCGTATCGAAGGTTAGGAATCGGTGTTAAGATCCTCGATCTTCTACTACTAGTCCCCAGGTCCCTACCCAAAGCGTTTAGTTGCCTGGGCTCCGAACTTAAAGCCGCATTCCTCGGGCGATTTGGATTTTCTAGGAAGAAACATGGCCCGTGTCACAGCACGATCAGCCAATCCAACTCTACGCGTAGGAGTAGCAGCCTTCCGAAAGAGATGTGACTCGATGGATACTATACGTGAGCATTTTATTTTTCTTAAGCCAAACCTTATTAAGATTTATTAAGGGGCGATCAATCAATTTAGCAAATAATAAACAATCATACAAGTAAGTAAATAAAAATACTTAAACAGGCAGTTTGAAGTTGCATATTCTTAATCCTCATTTCATGCATAAATAAAGAATTACATATATACATATCCCGAATTCCCATACATATCAATTTTATCTTTCCTTAGTATACTAATGCCACTACTTTACAAGCACAAGTAAGGTAACGAAATTAAGAGGAATAACTCACTCGTCCATTTTGCGATCTTCTTAGTCGTAGTAATCCTCAGGAAGGGTAATCTCGTATCCTTCATCACCTAAACAAAAGAAATACCCGGGATGAGTATTTCGTAGAAATTTACTTAAACTTTCTAATTCTATTTCACTATGTTTGTTAAAATCGTATAGAATGAAATTCCAATTTAAAATGGCGATAACTTGCTTATTTTAACTCGAAATTTCGCATATAATATACCGTTTTCTACCTATTAGAAAAGATATATCCATTTCTAAGGTTATCTTTGTCATATAATGTCATTTGGTTTCGAAAATGTTGGGTACAGATTTAAAAGGAATATTTCTAAACTTTTGCAAATCCATTTTCTAACTCAACTTCATTCAAAAATTCTTTAGTAAAAAAATATAGATATATATATATATATATGTATATATAATTGATAAATCCTTTGAGTATATAGATAAGCTCACTTTATATGCAAAATTTCTAATGGTAGTGTCTCAACAATTTATTTCATACAACAATTCATTTTGAGTTGTTAAAACTTTAACTTTGACAATTTCTTTTCAAGTCTTTTGAAGAAACTTTATATTTTCATAGGTTATTATAAATGAGTATATTCTTATTTTATTTTCTTCATTCTCTTTACAAAAACAAGTAAATTTTCCTTTAACCTTAGTCTTGCATAAATTTTACTTCTAGTGATAAAAGATCAAAGTTATTAAAGTGTATTAAGTTGTTGAAAACCTTTTTATAACTTTGTATTTAAGATGGTTTTAGAAAATGAGTCTTTTCTTATATTTATTATCTAAAATATAAGTTTTTGCTTTCTAAAACTTGTTCTTTTATTTCTTTTGAAAAGAATCATCCTTTTTGATAAAATCCTTTGTTTCTAATCTTATCTCATTTATATTCTTTGAAAATAAGTTTCTCTTTTAGAAACTTGAAAATCATTGTTTTCCTAAGGGGATTATAACTTTATGGATTGAATTCATCTTAACTTTGAAAACTAGTTTGTGTCTTAGTTTTGTTATGGAGTTAAAAAGAGTTCATTCTTAAGCTTTTTGTAAAAACTTTCAATATTAATAAATTATTTTACTAAAACTTAAGTTACCATAATATACAAAGAAAATATTTATTTCTTATGTTTCCTTAGTAAACTATCCTTTAAGAAAACGTTGAGAAAACTCTATTTCTATGTTGTTGATAATAACTTCATTATTTTGTGATAACTTACATAATAGAAAATTTAGTTTTAAGTTCCATTAGTAACGTAAAATTCTACTTTTAAATTAGTTAAGACAATATCATTATGTAGATGCAAGTATTATGAGCATATAAAATAATAAGAACATAAGAAAATACTAGAAATAATAATAAGCAAAATAAAAATATCAAGTATTGGGAACCTTAGCTTCATCAAGGTATCCCGGTCAAATATTGAGAGCCTTAGCTTCATCAAGGCATCCCGAGACTAGTCCCAAAAGATTAAAGAAAGTAAATAAAAGGTTGTTTTGACTTGATATGGACAAGTCTAAAACTAGAAAGACTAGTCTTAAGGAAATAGCATGAAATTAAATAAATAACAAGTGAGCTTATATGCTCTAAGATTATATATAAATACATAAATATATTTAGTTAGATATGAATAAGGAATTAGCATTATAACAACAATAAAATCAACATAACATAATAAAATAGGAAGTTTATGTACAAAAACAAAACATGAATATGTTGTTGCTTTTACTACTCATATGAGTTTCAAAACAACACCATACTCATGTTAAGTTATATGACATGAGAAAATAAATGGTTGGAAGAAATCTTTACCTAAAGTGTTTATGTGGTTTGAAGATGGTAGTGAATGTATGGTTATGTGGTTTATTGAGAAATGGTAGTTGTAGAGAGAAATTTTGTGAGTATTTGGTGAAAGAGAATTTTGGTAGAGGAAAATTTTGTGGAGAGAGTTTGTGTAGTGAATTTGAGAGAGTTTTGATAGTGGAATGAATTGTGTGAAAGAATGAAGGAAGAAGGAGGGTATTTATAGAATTTTGGAGTGAAAATTAGATGTAATTAAATAAATTGAAAAAGAAATAAAATGGAGATGAAGAGAGGGTGGTGGACGCAATGGGGAGAAGGAGAGAGAAAATTTGATTAAAAATTAATTTTAGAAGAAAAGTGTAAAAGAAGTTAAGTAATATGTGGTGTAGAATTTTTATGGGAAAAGAAAATTGTAAGAAATAGGTATGTAGGTGTAAGAATAGGTAGTAAGAAAAAGTAGAGATAGAAGAATAGTAATGAATAGTAGAAAAATACTATGAATAGTAGACTAAACAATTAAAGTACTTGTAGTAATAAAAATACGCGTAATAATGTGATATCTGTAATTTTTAGCTACCGAAAAATTTTAAAACTGATATTTTTGGAAACCTTATATTTTTACGAGTCTATTGGTATTAATGGAATATTTTTGCCATCAGGTATACCGGGGCATGATTTTGGAAAACTGATCCCGTTTGGATCCAAAAGATATTAGAAATTTGAGAATCTGACATTTTTAAGTTTCTCTATATTATTGAGAACTATTATCAATAATTATTTTTCATTTCGTTGTTTAGGGTTTAAGAGTGCGGGGTTGTCGGATCTTAAACACTAGGGTTTGTTATAAGCTTAGTTGGCTTTTAGGATTTCGGTTTGACTTCCGATATTGTTAAGTTATTCGTAAGATCCTATAATTTTCGAGTTTTGACCGTTTTATATTTTTAGCTCGATATATATGGTTTATCTTATTTTATTTGTGATTATTTAATAGTTTTTAGTTCTCGGATCATTTAACCGAGTCTAGGGTTATAAGTTGACTAAGTTTGACTTTTGATGAGAATTGAAATTTCTGATTCTAAAATTCACCGAAGAATTTAAGATCTTATCATTTCATTGTTAAGCGTTATTTGGATATATCATTTGCGTTTTAGGGATCGGGTAAATCATTTGATTGGCGTATGGATGTTGATTCAATCGATAGTTGGATTTTATATTTTTTTTCAAGGGTTCTCGTTTTCTCAGGACTAAGAATTTTCGTGTTTGACTTGATTTAGAATTTGGTTTTAACTTGAGTTGATTTTTAGGGTTTCGATTCCAGTGTTTGACTCTTAGGATTATTTTCTAAAAATTATGAAAAATTTTAGAGGGTTACAGTACTATTTATAAGCTTGAAGTCAAGAACGTGAAGAACAGTGTGGAAGCTATGGATTTATCTGTACACTAGCCTAAGGCCAGTGGTGTTGAACCCCAATGCCAGCAGCATTGAAACATAGGCCGGCAGTGTATCTTGCTAGCCTTCGACCAAGAACACAGATTTTCATTTATTTCGTATTTCTTTTATTTTGCTTGTTGGGTAATGTTATATATATCCTTTCTGTAATCAGACTTAATTAACTTTTGAACATTTATTTTTAAGAGTTCTCTCAAACTTTCTTTTATCAATCTAAGGATTGTGGCGAGATTCTTTCTGTACTTATCAATTCTTTGTGGCGAACAAACCATTTGAACTTTCTTGTGCGTCATATCAAGAGAGTAAGAATGTAGTTTGGGTTGATTCGGTGCATCATATCTGTTATCAATGCTGTCCGTATCATTCAATTTTCACTATAAATCAAACCCAAAATATAAATTTGTTCCAATTTGAGATTCAAGATTTCTATAGCATTTTAGGCACATCATAATTTGGTATTAGAACATCCTAGCACATCACGCTATTACATACATATGTATGGTATATAAATATTAAAAATTTTTAATATATATTATAATGTATACAAAATATAGTATTAATAATTTTTATAAAGTATTAATTCTATTATCATTCGTACTGATATTTGTCCAACAGTATCCGACATTTTTTTTTCTTTTCTTTTTTTCCCCTCCTAGATTTAATAGGAGCTTAACTAAATTAATGTCTTTTATGTGGAATGATATCTTTAGATAGGAACAAGAACTTGTTCCTGAAAGGTAATCAGGGCCTTGTAGCTGGTAGCATGTGATACTCCTATTTAAATTGCATAAACAACTTCCTCAAAATTATTTATATACCTATACAAGTATATTATATACACAAATTGCTCCTCTACTTTATTATTTTGAAACCCTATTTATAATAATAAAATACAGATTAAGTCAAATTAAGGATAATTTAATTATTAATTTAAGTCATAAAACATCATACCATTAATAACTTAAACATTTATTAAATATATTATAGTATACCATAACCGATATAAAAGCCCAAAAATAAAATTTTAAACTAAAAATTTTAAATATATGATAGTGTTCAAAAAATATATTTAATATAATAGGAAGGTAAATTTTTATTCAAAAATATTATCAAATAAGTATTTATCATAAGTGTCATTTAAATCTAAGAAATAAAATTACTATATAAGTTTTATAACTTGGCCGACCAACTAAAATTTTCATTGTTGATTCTCTTATCATTTCCTTCTTCCGTGTCTCTCATCCTTTCCTTCTTCCATAGTTTAATGAGTATATTATAAATTTTCCGCCTCTCCTTTCATTTTTCCTCTCTCTTTTCTTCTATTGCTTCTTCTATAATTTTAAAAAAATAAAATCAAATCAAATCATCCCACAAACTTCAAAAATCTATATCTCTCTCATACATTAATAATTTTCAAATTTGAATGTTGTGTTGTGATCGTAGTGATGCATTCTTCGATTTAAGACTAAACACGGAAATGTTTCACCCACTCTAAAAATTTATCCATATATTTGTGTATTTATATGTCTTAGAGGGACAAGTACCTGCTATGCAGATATTTAAGAATAAATCAAAGAAAATTATTTGTAAGGGCAAAATGTCAGTATAACAATCCAAGCTTTCCTTTCATTTCTTTTCTTTCCCTAGAAGGAATAAAATAAGAAAAGATTATTTATGTAACACTTTCATGAGGGAAAAAATCGTTAAAATGAAAATATCATTGTATCAATCTTTTTTTCTTTTTTTATTACTCAACATGATTTTTCAATAGTAGTTTTTTAAACTTTAAGACTAGTGATAGAACTAAACAAAAAACAAGATATGTCAAAATCTGATAAGCAACATATTCAATGCTAATCAAATTAGTCAAATTTTGACTGACAAAAATGTTGGGTGACCCAAGCCAGTAACATGAACTCCACCCAACTCAATTCAACTTTATATTTGCTTGAAAGCAGACAACTAAAGTAAAGGTAGGGACTAGTTCATGGATACGAACATTCGCAGGACCATGACATAACTTAGGTTGTGATTTCTTCCTTTCCTTACACCACCTTTAATTTTAAGTATCACATTTAGAATTTCTAGATGCCACGTCAACAATTTAAAAAACTTTTATTTTTAAGAAACTTTCAATGTTATTTCTAAGAATCTTAAAAAGTAACTCTTAATATTTATTTATATTATTTATTACTGAACATCCATATTTAATGTTGAAGAACGCAATGAGAGGCCCTTGATCCTTGTTTATTGCGCTAAGGAACCAACGTTGAAACTGGTATTAGGAGGGACTGCTTCATGGGTGCGATCATTCCTTTGACCATGACGCAACCTAGGTTGTGGTTTCTTCCTTTCCTTTCCAATCTAAGCAATTTATGAATTTATGAAAATCTGAATACCATGCATATAGAATTGTTTATAACTCGCTTTTTTTAATCATCAAATTAATCTATTCCATCTTAATTGCAATCATTTTAAATTTTTTCTCGAAATATTATATATAAATATGTATCACTCCCAAGCTAATTATAAAATTGCTTAGCTACTTCACTAGACCTAGACTGCTCGCATTCAAGAACATGATCAACGTTATTCATGCATTTGTTTTAGAGCATCTCCATCTCAAAATTCTTGACACAGAACCTGTGTAAATGACCTCACTTTTTGATATTATATAGGATGGAGGAGATCCATAAAACTTTTTAAAATCTCCCAATGATTCCAAAAAGTAAGATCTTTTACGATTTTTCATAATTTTATTTATTATAGAAAGGTATATGAGATCTATAAAACCTAAAAAAATAAAAAAAACCTTATGTAAATAACTTTAGATACTAAGTAGTAAGGTTTTTTTGAAAGAGGTTTTTAAAATGATGACATGATACTTTGAGAACTTCTTAACGATTTCAGTAAACATGAATGATCTTATAGATAACAATAGGCAGACCATAATAATTTGAAAAGAAGAAAAGTACCAACTATACCCAACTGTAACTAAAAGCACAAGATTTTGGCTGCAAAACATGTCAAGGAAAATGTCCTTTACGTTGGAAGTACTACTATTGGCTTGTTTCGATTGTCTTATTCTTATTTGTATAATATTTATATCAGATTTATATTTATAATTTATCTAATTATATTTGTATCATATCCATTTAATTTGTTTATAAATAAAATTATTAGTTTTTTATTGATATCTATTTCTTAATAATTATATATTTAAAATAATAAAAATATGATAAAAAAAAATGACCAGAACGTGGAAACAAGCTCCGGATGCTTTTCTCTCCCTAACCATAAGCAGCGGAGCAACCGCCAAGTCATCGATTGACCATGTTTCTGAAATTGTTTCCTTCTTTAAGTGAGGAAGAGCTTTTGCAATTGGCATCTTGTTAAAAGTATTTGGAATTCCATTTTTGTTGTAATGAATATATATATATATATATATATTTCAGAATTAGTGTTTAAAGTTTCAATACAATATTTCGCGTGTACATTTTTTACATAGTTTTTTCAATTTAAAAATTAAGTATTTATATTCCAAAATTTTAAACATGACGCATCTAGTCTTCCACTTTACCATTATTTGTTTATTATTTTATTCAATAGATAATTACTAGGACAAAATCTTAAATTACAAATTTTCAAAATTTTAGAATATAAAAATTAACTTTAAATATGAAAGAATTAAGTACACGTGAAACAGTATACAAGAGTCTGCTTATAATTTGCTCTAGACTTATTAGTGCTTCTTTATGTATGTGGATTTGTGGGAATTATTTGTACAAACTATACTATCCAATTGCACAAATAATAAAAAATGGTAATTAAATAATAAGAAACGTTCAATAAACACACCAAATTCAGAATTTATACCAAAGTGCACATGAACTTAACAATTAAATGATGAATCTAATGAAGAACTCAAAAAAAAAAAAAAAAAACCAAAAAAAAGGAAGAAAAATCAATTCTCTCTATATTTTCTATACCCCAGTATGTGATCTCACAATACAAGTAAATGACATAAACTAGTGCTCTGCAATAAAGCAAATAATCTTTGCTTTCCCAAAAAAAAAAAAAAAAAGAGATGATACGTAGAGAAATGAAATTTGAACCTAGCTATATATAGCTTTGCATTAATTCGTAGGTCATATTGTGCTTGATATTGGAGTGACTGAAGCAGAATTCATAAACCACCTTTCTTCTCTTTAGATCCAGCGAATGATGTTGCTAATTTTTCAAGAATAGCTTGAATATCTTCTTTTTGATCTGACCTCTCTTCGGGGGAGGTCTCGGTCCCGCTTTTGGGTTCTTTGATGCACTCTTAGCTCCTCTCTCCATTGCAGTAGTACAGAAAAAAGAATTGAAGATTTTGAGTGTTTAGAAGGAGAGAAGAGAGACAGAGTGTAGTAGTGTCACTGGCAGGGAGAAGAGTATGAGAATTATGAAGATGGGGGGTAGTTTATTTATAAAGGTTATGAGGAAAAAAATATATTATTTAAAGCAGAGCATCACTTTTGGTATCTCACCTTTAAAATTACTTATTTAGGTCTTCTAATATCATTTACAATTATCTTTAAATTTCATAAGTTAAGACAAATAAATGTAAAAAGCAACATATATAAAGGATAAATTCATCAACTCCATTATTTTTCTAAACAGTAGGACCCATTTTCTCTCCCGCGTCTACTCTCTCTGTCTCAACTTCCAAGTTGGCACATCTCCTTATTTTTCATGGTACACCATCTCCTCCTTTTTTTTCCACGATCTCTCTTCTTTTAACTTTTGCGTTGCTTTTACCCCATAACTCCTTTCTAACCAACTTTATTGGTCTAAACTGCACATGCTAGGACTCAATTTCTTTTCGTTTTTTTGTCCCATTTGGAATCAATAAAAGCCAGGGAAGTCAAACATGATGTCCAATTTAATGCATATTATTTTTTTTATGTGATTTTGGTCTTTGTCTTTTGTGTCTCTTTTTCATTTCCTTTATTTTTTTTCTCCGTTGCACTCCATTATTTCATGAATCTTGAGGATTGATTTGATTTTTTTATTTGTTTGTTCATGTTTCAAAATTTTGATGTGCAGTTTGCTTTAACCATTGATGATGTTTGTTTTGTTTTTCCTTTTCCATTTTTAAATCATTCTATTTTTTTTTTCTTTTTTTTCCTTGAAATAGTTAATTCTAATACTTTTTATAATAGGTTTTGCATCTTCTATTGGAAGAAATAAATCCTCAATTTGCTAATGCAAGTAAAGATTACTCTCGGTGCTGTGGCAAGGAGAAAGAGATGAAGTGATAAAAGTGGACAAAAGGATGTCATTCTGTCTTCTACTTTTTGTTTGATCATAATATGAAAAACAACATAAGCGCTTAAGACTCAACAAAAAGGGACAGGATTTTATTGTGTGAAATTTGGGTTCAGTTTTGTTTTTATATTTATTTAAATTCTAAGTTTTGTCAGTTTATTTGTAATTTTTATCTTTTGCATTACATGTGAAGCAACTTTAATGTAAATAACTGAAAATCGAAACAACATTTTCTATGTGGGTATTATATTATATTAATCAAGTTTTTCAAAATATTTCTATAGAAACAGAAACTTATGCCAATATATGTTAAAACAATAATATTTTCTATTTTATTTTGCTTTTATTTAAATTTGGTGAAACTAACATTATGAACATCCTCATTTGAATCTTTGACAATGAAATTTGAATAATATATGTATTAATTTTACTTATGTGTTCTACATAAAATAAAAATAATTTATTTTTTAGACAACTACCTGTGTTTATTTTTATTATTATATTAGGCTTTTCTAATTTCATAAAGCAAGTGACCAAACTTAAATAATTAAATTGTTGATATTCTAATTTGAATAAAATATACAATAACTTAATTTTTTTAAAATATGATAAGAATAACTAAATTAATTCACATCGGTGTTATCTTAACAAATTCAATTATTTAATTTTTCACCCATTTTCTGCTTCCTTTAACCATATATTAGTATATCAAAACTTTCTAGATTTGATTAGAGGAAAAAAAATTACAAGATTTAATTGTGGTTTTCATGATTGAGGTAAGAAGTTAAAGAAAACTAAAGATGCTTCTAGAGATACTAAACAAAACAAATGATAAATAAACAGATGAAGAAGTAAGATTTATAGAAATATTTTGAGCCTGTTTTGTTATCATTCTAGATGCACACTTTATTTGTTCTAATCTAGGTTATTAGAGTTTCAAAATTGAATCTGCATACGTCGATATTATCATTTATTTTATATAATAATTAACTTTTTTTAAGCACACGTATAATGGGTGCAATATCCTCTAGTAATATATTTATGGGATATCCTAGTGATAGCAAGATAAGGCAGTCAAGTGAACGCGAAAGAGAGAGAGAAAAATATTATAATGTTAGATTGAAGGAGGGGTGTTGGGCCTTGAACAAGACAATTTTCAGGGTGAAAGCATAGGCTATACATGTCGGCCATAGGCTATACTTGTTTTTAAATAGGAAGAGAAAGATTCTATGTGTGAAAGAGACTATAAGCTTTATTTATTTATTTAGTTATATACATGCACAAGTATATTGTATACATAAATTGTACACTTTATTATTGTGAAACCCTATTATAATAATAAAATATAGAATAAGTCGAATTAAGGATAATTTAATTATTAATTAAGCCATAAAATATCAAAACTGCTAATAATTTAAATAGTTAATGAATATATTTAATACGTGGTACCTGATATAAAAGCCAAAAAATAAAAATTTTAGACTAAAGATTTTAAGTATATCATAGTATTCATAATATTTAATATAGTAGGTACGTAAATTTTCATCCAAAAAAATTATCAAATAAAGTATTTATCATATGGGCCATTTAAATCTATAAAATAAAATTACTATGCAAGTTTTAGAACTTGATCCCAAGTAAAATTTTCATTATAAATTCTCATGTCCTTCCCTTTTTCTTTATCTCCTTTCTCTTTTCCTCTCTATCTTTTCTTCTACTGCTTCTTCCATAGTTAAAAAAAAAAAAAATCAAATTCTTCCACAAAATATAAAAATCTATATCTCTTTCATATGTTAACCATTTTCAAATCCGAAAGTTGTGTTCTGATTGTAAAGATACACTCTTTGATTTAAAACTGGACATGGTATGGTTTCGTGTGACACCTTGATTTTCATTGGATGCAAAATTATTAGTAAAACGATATTAAAGCATCTAATTTGACAACTATAAACTAAATTAAGGATATAATTAGAATCGTATGGAATAATCAATAAGAAAAGAAAGTATCAAAACTATAATAACCCTAAGAATAAAAGGAAATCATTTAAACAGATGGCCTAATTAATCTAAAATAAGGAATAATATAAAAACTACTCTAGAATTTAAACTCATGAAATTCAATTTGATAAAAAATAATAATAGTAATAATAAAAGGTAAAATAGTAATAGTAAGTAGTAAATAGGTTAAGAAGGTATGAAAAGTAACTAGTAAATATAAAAAGTAAATATAAAATATAGAATTAGCATATAATACAATAATTAATGTAGATTTTTCATATAAGGTTACTTTAACCTATGAAATTACTAAAATACCCATTTAAATTCACAAAAATGGCAAAATTAACACAAAAAAATAATTTAAATAGAAAAAAATCCTTAAATACTCTATAAAAATCAGGAATAATTTGGAAAAAATTAGAAAAATTCGAAACATGTAATTAATCTCAGAAAATATCCTGTAAATTTCTCAAAATTGTGTCAAAATGCATGTAAAATTCACCAAAAATTCTCCAGCTGTCCAAAAATTTTGACACCTCACCAGGACACGTGTTTTAATTCCATGTGACCAGCTAAAAAGTTTCATGCAAAAATAATGACATTTGGCATTTTTAATATGCTGTAAACTGCTATAAATACCGTATTCTAACATAAAAAAATTCACATAGCTCGTTTCGAGCATCCTAAAATCACCAAAATTTTCAGTTTATTACCAAAAATTATTCTCTATGCAGCCGACAATTCCATGGTGGTAGAAGGTGGCCGGAGATGGTCGTTTTTTCCGTGGTTGGGCGGAAATTGAGAAAATTTTCATGAAGTCATCCCAGCTCCTTTCGTAAAGATATTTTATAGGTAAACTCATAATAATATTAAGTACCTCTCATAAAAATTTCGTAATTTTTCTTGATCATTTACTATTTTTAATAATTAATCTAAGATTCTGCCAGTATAAATAACATTAATTAATGCATATTTTATATGTTAAAATATAGTAAAATGATTCTATTATACATGAAACTTTTTAACCACTTTTTAAATGCTCATTATAAAGCTTAGATGTTAACTTTATGAAGTTATAGCATATACTACCATTTTTCTATAATTACACGATTTATTACAAACTAATTACCTTATAAATGGCTATGTATAACTTAAATCTATAACTAAACTATCCTAAGTTATTTACTACTTTTTAAATATATTATCAAAGAAATTATAACAAATACTTAAGAAATAATAACCCTTAGATTTGCTTAAACTAATTATCTCATTTAAGATTTATTAATCTACACTACAAGAAATTTCATCTGTAGCAACGAACAAATTGTGACGAGATCACCTTTTTGTGACCAAGATATATTTTATTATTTGTTACAAGGAAAGCTTCTTTGCAATAGGTTATATAAATAATAAGATATAATCTTATATTAAATTTTATTTAAAAATATATGTATAAACCCTCTTGCAAGGAGCCATTCCTTAAAAGAGAATGCAGACCCGCCCTCTCCTCCACGATTCACTCTCCCGCTCTTCTTTTCGTTTTCCCGCTCGCCTCTTATTTCTCCCTCCCCTCTTATTTCTCCCTCGCTCTTTCCATGCTATCTACATCTCTCTGGTAGGTTTTTTTTTTTTCCATTTTTTCTTCTCTGTACTTTCTTAATCTATTCTTCTTTTTCACTTCTAGAAAGGTTAATTGTTTTTTTTTTCTTTTGTTCAGAAAATATTGCATAGAGGATCGGACACAATCAAGGTATGATATGATTGATTTTTTATTTCTTACTCTTTTACTTTCATATTGTTATTGTTTTAATTTTTAGTTTAAATATATTTTGTTTATGTGAATGATTCGATTTAGGGTTTTTCGAAATTATTCAATTTGGGGTTTTTCGATTGTCATTTGAGTTTTTAAATTATTTCTACAAATGATTTGATTTGGGATTTTTTGAATGTCGTTTGGGTTTTTAAATTGTTTGGTTGTGTGTGGCTTAGTTTGTTTGTATGTATAAGTATGCTCTGCTATATCATGCGATGGTGTATTTGTTGGCCAGTTCAAAATTTTTCGGATAATAATTGGCTGAGCATGAGAGTTGTGGTGAATCTGAGGCCGTAGAATTAGTGCAATAGAGGTTATTCCATCTTGAGTAGTTTTGGTTTTGATTGTATGAGAATTATAACAATTACCTTCCTGCAGTCCTGCGTTAACTATCCTGATTGTGATGTTTAATTCATACTCTGGTCATATCATAATAAATGGGTTAGACTTACCTTCATTTAAGTATAAAACCGTTTGTACTAACTGTTGACTTCTGAGGGAGTTTGTGGAAAACCGTTTTGTGGTGGAAGAAGTCTGTTCCTAGACATAGAAATGAGGGAGCAAAAAAGAAAAGAAAAGAATTGTTGGTGTGAATGATTGCTTTGAGTAGCCGTTTGGTCATCATCTTAGACAATTGGTGACTCGCTTTTATTTGGAAATTTATAATGTTTTATATTGTAAGTTTTTATAATATTTGGAATGTAATGTTCGACTTGAAAGAGGAAATAGTTGGAAAAACAAACTAGAAACAAAAAAATTATGTGAAGACATGAAGAATTAGCATGTAGTATGACGAAAAAAAAAAAGGAATAAACATTTACTATGCACTTATGCTATTTAATGTGCTTTGAGTATTATAAGCACATACATCTTTAAAATTCATAATTATTTTTCTCAAGTTATGGTTGAATGAAAAGAAAACCGCTATATGCCATTTTACATTTAATGAGTTTCTTTTTAACTTTATTTATTTATTTTTCATTCACTAATGAATTCAAACTTTTATGTTATAGGAAAGGAAGAGACAAAAATATATGTGTGTGTGTGTGTGTGTAAGTATGCTCTGCTATAGAGGATGCTTTGTATGGTAGTTTTCTTTTTCTCCCTAACTTTGTTCTTCCCTTTTTTTCGTTTCTAACAATGTTAATTAGGTTTTCTTTGTCCTTTTATGCAGAAAATATTACATTGGGATAGAATCAAGGTATGATATGATCGACCGTTATATTTCATTTTCATATCATTTGAATATATTTTGTATGTACAATTTAATCTGTTTTTGCAAATGATCAATTTAGGGTTTTTTCCAACTCTGTTTGGCTTTTGTATGCTGTTGTGGAGTCTGGGTTAGTTTCCATGTATAGGCAAAAAAGAGGGTTTCCAATTGCATATTTATAAATGGGAAAATAATTGCTAGGAATATCAATAGTTAAGGAACTAGAAAAGCAAAATAGAAACAATAAAAAGAAAAAAGAAATGAAGGCGATGGTAATGCGATCGTCCATGTTTTCTTGTTTGTTTTTAGGAAATCGAATGCAATGGCTCTAGCAGTGTGTAGAAGGATGGTAACAATAAATTGATAGCGTCACCAGCCACCACATGACTTCCCAAAATGCTTAAAAATAATCATAAAAGACAAAGGGAGAAGAAAATTTTTGCCAACTTCTCTGGTTCAGGCTTAATTAATCAACGTGGAACTTTTGTGATCGTGTAATGATCTCCATCAGCTTTTTTTAAGGGAATTGACCATTCATTTGCTAAAGAACGTAAATGTTACTTCCACGTAGGACGTGCTTGTTCTTTAGAAAATGTTTGCTTTTTTTTTTTCAATTATTATTTACATTTATCATATTTGTCATGTTACCACTAAAACATTAGCATTATTGAATATTGTCACCGAATTTAAGAGTCTGCGATTCTTAGTTCACAGCTAGTAATGAAGGAATGACGCAAAAACAACGGCCCATAGCTAGTGGTACAATATTAATGGAAGTAATACGGAGACCTCAAGCCTTTAAGAGAAGTCTGATGTTGTGAGTGACCTAGATAGTTTAGATGGGTGGTAAGAGCGGACATTGTTCTTGCTTCTAAAATGTGCTAGAAGCGCTAATGTGGGGGTTCGGTTTTAAACCGAGTGGTAATATCCTTTCTGGCAGAAATCCTACGTCTCTCCAAGTTATGTACGAAGTATAATTTCTGGTAGAGATCCATGTAAAGACGACAAAGTGTAGCACATCAACATAAAATCGATATATTAGTTTATGATGGCGTCATTTCCACTATTGTTTGGTGATGATGGTCCTATTTCAGTAGTCTGCATAAAATGTTTGGAGCCCACCAAGTTCACAGGCCATCGTTCTTTTCTTGTAGTATGCCATAGCAGTAGCAGTATTCTCTTGTGGCCTTGCCTCCTGATAAGTGCTGAGTAGATGGTAAGAATGGGGGAGAAGGTAGTAGCTTCTGTCCCCCCAAGCTTGGCAACGATTTCAAGGATAGCTAGAAACAATTGTTGTTATTAAAGCATGCCAATCACGACCTTAATTCAGAAAGGATTTTGTTGAAGTAAAGGAATCTACTACCATTGGATCATTACTTCATTTTCTGGACTATAGTTGTTGTGAGTGTACCTGAACCCATTTCTTACCTCCAAAAAAAGAAATGCTTTTTATATTTTGGCAAGAATAGAATAGTTAGGTGCCTATAAGTATTACTGGAATGCAACTTTGTTGTTTGCTTCTTTTCTTTTCTTTTCTTTCTCTCTCTGTTTTTTCTTAAATTTGAAGATTGCAATTTGGAGCTTAGGTTATTTGTTAACATGGTCAGCTTCTCCCGACTTTTTTATGCTTATTCTTCTCTCTCATTTTGCAAGGTTAAGTGGCTTGTAGATTCTGCATTGGCTCCATTGAGGCTATTCCAGGAGTGCTGTGAGGTAAATATTTCTAGGTTGTGTTGTCATAACTACTCATGAATATTTTTTTCTTAGTTGGTGTAATAAGTCACATGTATGGAATGCATGAAGAAATCACACAAACAAATGGGACATAACCTTTTTTTTTTTTTTTTTTCCAAGTTGATTTCTCATGATCCATTAAAAATTTTGGGCTCTCTGACAAAATTAATTATATTGTCGATATCAAATATTTATAAAGCTTATATTTAACTATACTTAATCTTTTAACTATTGCTTCTATAGTACATATTATGTAGGAATGATTATACTAAATAATTAGACCCTACATTAGCCTAAAAGGAATTAACATTTAATATTTTACAACTCAGTTAATCAATATCTACTTATTCTCAAATTCTAATTATTAATAGGGGTATTGTGAGAAGAAGGTAAAATCTAGATAATTGTATCAATATTTCATAATTTTCCTAGAATTATCATCACACGCTCGCTTAATAAATTTTCTAACATTCTAAAGTTAAAAAAAATTAATCATCATAAAGTTAAATTAGTATAAAATATCTAAAATCTTTTAGCTCAATTTAAACTTTTAAAATTTCTAAGTTTAAATGTTAACCCTACTTATCTTACTATAATAAACCTCAATTATAAGTTACTTATCCAATAAAAGCCAATGTAAAACTATGCTTTATTTAAAACCCTATTAAAATACATCATGATATCTTTAATAATTTTAATATATTCCCAATTAGCTAAATTAGGAATTATTACCCCTGCTAATTACATCAAGAAAAAGAAGGACAACGATTAAATGACCAGCCAACCTCTATATGGAACTATAGATACTCATAACTATTCCTTGTTGGATATTATCAGGTGTTCGAGGGGAACGCTGATAAATCGCAATTTCTGTAAGTGGTTCATTTATATGGTAATTGTAAAAAGGGATATTATTTACATTATAATTGTTTGTGCTTGTAACTTAGCTATAAAACGTGTGTGGTTGATTGATTTTGTTTGATATTGGATGTTTACTTATCCTATTGTATTGGTGTGAGATACATGTTTGATCGCCTAAGTAAAAATGTATTATTAAGAATATAGTAAAATTAATAACCGATCATGCATAGCATAACGCATTTTGCATCCTTGCATCCATAAAACCGACCGTTCAGGTGAGAATGGATTTCTTCTTCTAACCTTTATTGAACTAAGTGACAAGAGAGGAGGTCGCAGTAAAGGTTGCAAGCTATCCGAGGGATAGTCCTAAACGGTTTTTGGGAGGACAGGAAGTCCATTGCACATTCCTGGTTTTATGGAAAATGAATCTGTGTTAAACTCCTCGAAACCCAGATTAGAGTGGGGTTAATTTCTCTAATCTCGTGATGAACCGGTCAACATCACGCGGATGGCATCCCGATTGACTGCACAATTCACTCTAATAATAACAATGGGTGTGATTTGTCCTATAATGTTTATAATTACCCTTTTTATATCCACTTACTGAGCTGTGGTTTTATGCTCATACCCCTATAGATCTTTTTACAGAGATACAAGATTCTCTAAGGAGTATCAGAATTGGTTTCAGTAGAATGGAAGATGAGAATATTATGGATTATGTAAGGAGAGTTGAGATTATATTACAGTAAAGGTATGTATAAAGGGTATTTCTTTAGATTATTTGTATTTCTGTGTGTTGGCCATCACTTGAGAGTTGTCAGTACATTGGTTTAATGAGATAAGCCTTGTATATTCTATTTGCTAATGATAGTTAAGGCTACCAACTATCATTTTCACTTAGAATGTACGGCGGGACTGTCTTGATTAAACTATTGGGATGTGACATTTTGCCTACCCTAAAAATTTCACAAATATTATACAGAACATAAAGTTTTCATAATATTAGGAATTCCTAAATTAATCTTTATTACAAATATATATTTAAATACATCAAGCTTAGAAAAGTGATTTTCTTTTACATTTTAGGTGGAATCATACGATAATTTCAATTAAGAATAATAGAATCAATGTGAGTAGAAAATTCTATGATTTACTACTTTTGTTGTATATTGATGTGTTCATATATATTTTGATTGTTGATGCTTGTCAAATGTCACTTGTGATATGTTTAAATGTCATCTAGAGTCTAGAAATATATATACGTATGTTACGTTTTTATGTTATAGTATGTTAAAATAAGAAAAATATATATGTATGCATTTGTAAATTTATGTTTTTATAATGATATAATATTATGTCATACAGGCATGTGCCCTAGAACTTTCAAAATAAGAGGAATTAATTAGACGATCTGGATACTAATGGAATTATTAATTCCCTAGCCCAAGGTCAAGGAGAGGTTTATACCCTAAACTTTACATGGTTATTGGAAGACCACATGTAATGATTGCATTGCATAGACTTGTTCATGCATAACATATGATTAAAAGAAATTTGTTTGTGTTTGAGGTAGTAATGAGAGTATTACTCTTCTATTTCACTTAGCCATAATTTTGCTCACCCTCTAATAAATTGTTTTACAAGTAACCTCATTAAAACACAATGGAATAAGGTTGGTATGAATGGAGCAATTCAACTCCAAGATTTTTTTTGAAAAAGTTTAGAAGGATAAGTAATAATATAGGTGATAATTATAGTGTTGTTAGGTTATCTTTTTTATTAAATTAATACAACCTAATGTTTTACTGCATGGTAAAAGATACCTATTCTCTGTGATTCTACCAATCTATGGAAAGTTGAGATTTCATAATTATTTTCATATTACAAACTATATATATATATTATGATTTTCTAAAATAATTAAATGTTTAAATGGAGTCTTGTATTTTCTGACTCATGAGATGGCTTTCATGTAATGGTTGTACATGTGATATGATAGCTTTTAGGAATTTTTACCAGGCCACCTTTGGGGTCATTACAATTATAATAGTAATTTGTAATCTTATTTCTTATAAAAAGTTATTATGACATTTAGTTGATCGTAATAAGGATTACGTAAGGTATCCCAATTATAAAAAATATTGAATAGTCATTCTTTACTTAATTATATGAATGGCAATTCAATACTAGAATTGTCTTTTTTATTTTTCCAAAATACATTCATTTAAATAAAAAAAATAAATCATATTATAGCTCTATTTCATTCATTGATAATAACAGTTCCATTATGTGACATATGGTATGCAGGAATTATTTGAAATAGAATGTGAGGCAAAATGATAAATCCATTGTTTTGTTTGTATACATCATGGAATAATAAATAAACAAGAAGATAAAATGATAATTTAATAGTAATCATTTACGAAGAAAAAACGGAATCAAATTTTCTCTCAAAACTGAAATTATTCTTGAGAATTAAGATTCCAACTTTTAAAAATGCAACCAGACATAGGAATTGAAATGGGACCTAGCATCACGATTCCATTCCTGATTTATTCTCATATACTAAACATGATATAATAGTAATTGTACTATAATCTTATTTCTTATAAAGAGTTTCTTATGGCATTTAGTTTACCGTAATAAGGATTATGTAATTTATCCCAATTACAAAAAATATTGAATAATCATTCTTTACTTAATTATATGAATGATAATTCAATACTAGAATTGTCTATCTTTTTTTTCCAAAATACATTCATTTAAATAAAAAAAAATCAATAAAATAAATCATATTATAGCTCTATTTCATTCATTGATCATAGCAGTTCCATTATGTGACATTTAGTATGCGGAAATTATTTGAAATGGAATGTGAGGCAAAATGGTAAATCCATTCTTTCGTTTGTATACATCATGGAATAGAATGAAATTGACATGTTAATTGTGAAAAAATATCTCTCGTAATTAATGTGAATAATAAATAAATAAATAAGAAGATAAAATGATAATTTAATATTAATCATTTATGAAGAAAAAACGGAATCAAATTTTCTCTCAAAGCTAGAATTATTCTTGAGAATTGAGATTCCAACTTTAAAAATGCAACCAAACATAAGAATTGAAAGGGGACCTAGCATCACGATTCCATTCCTGGTTTATTTTCATATACTAAACATGATATCATGGTCTTATTCATTTAGTAAAGTGAATGAGAAATAACACAGTTTAAGGAAAAGAATTAGTATAAAAGGTGATGCAAGATACAACTTTCAAATGAAACATTTTAATTCCAACTTTTCTACAAACCATGTGTCATTCACCATAAAAGGCCATCCAAAAATATATATGCCAAGTTGCTAATTAGAAGATCCATTCCATTGTCTAATGATTCATCAGTTATTTGAAGTATTCAAGTTGACCCATTATTCGGCGCGGGTGATGCAAGACCCAAGGTTTGATGAAATTGTGTTAGCCCATCTCTAATCGACAAAGAATATAAGGGAATCAAGATAATATGTGTGTATATACACACACACATATGAGCTATTTATAATGTGTTATTTAATATCTATTTATAATATATAATTTATGTTTGTTTCCTCTTCTTTTTCTATTATCATCCATATTCCATCATTTTGGAAATAACCCTAAAGCAAAAGCCAAAGCAGTAACCAAACAACCCCATATACCAAAGACAAATTAAAATAATATTTTATTTTACTGTTATGTAATTTACTAATTTTGATCGCTGTTTAGATTTTGCTTTTAAAAGCCCAATGCCAACTATGGAAGTGTATGCTACACTCATTTTTTATTATTTAAAGTCCTATACTAATCTATTTTGTCTTTGTGCGAGATTGACATAATAAGCCCTCTAGATGATGATCAAAATCACCTCACAGGTAAGTGCATGTATTAGTTTTATGCAGCCTCACAATATAAGACCATTTCTAAAAGCTAATATAGGTCGCAATAATGCCATGTCGACTTATTACGAATATGATTTTATGGCGACACTATAGGTGGCACATGATTACAACATAGTTAAGTATTTGTGATCTCGAATCAAATTTGAAGTTAATGCATTAAGCATTGATACAGATTTAAGTACTCTTACATTCTATCTTTTTGGAAATATGTAATTAACTTCCGAAGAAATAATGAAGAAAAGATTCAAAAGCAATATTTTTCTGTTGGGTAGTTTTGGTTATGTGTTATATTCGTATATAAATATTAATAAAATTTTAATATATATTGTAATGTACACAAAATATAGTATTAATAATTTTTATAAAATATTAATTCTATTATCATTCATATTGATATTTATCCAGCAGATAATTTTTTTTTTGTTTTTTCTTTTCTTTTTTCCCCTAAAATTTCATACGAGCTTGACTAAATTAATGTCTTTGAAGTTGAATAATATCTTTAGACAGGAACAGGAACCTTGCTGAAAAGCAATCAAGGCTTAGTAGCTGCGATACTCCTATTTAAATTGCAAAAGCAACTTCATCAAAATTATTTATATACCTTGGGCCAAAAAAAATTATTTATATACTTATACAAGTATATTATATACATAAATTGCTCCTCCACTTTGTTATTGTGAAACCCTATTTATAATAATAAAATATAGATTAAGTCAAATTAAGGATAATTTAGTCTATATAATTTAAGCCAGAACCCTTTCTTTCGTCGCATATTTTTATCATATAATTTTATATAGTAATTTATCAATCTCTTAATATTATTATTTGATCATTTTATTTAAGAAAATAAATTTATCGTTGCATTTAAGAATATTGACTAAAGAAAAAAACCATCATTGTTGTTTAATCTATATCTATCTATCTATATAATTTAAGTCAGAAAATTTTTATTCATTGTACATTTTTATTATCTAGCTCTATATGGTAATTTATCAATCTCTCTAATATTACTATTTGATCATTTTATTTAATGAAATAAACTTATTATTGCATTTAAGAATATTGACTAAAGAAAAGAATCACTATTGCTATTTAAATATATTCTTTCTATCTTCTATATCTATATAATTTAAACAAAAACCCTTTCATTCGTTACACATTTTTATCATATAGTATTGCATGATAATTTATCAGTCTCTCTAATATTATTATTTGTTCATTTTATTTAAGGAAATAAACTTATCATTGCATTTAAGAATATTGATTAAAAAAAGAATTATCGTTGCTATTTAATCTATATCTATCTATCTATATATCTTCTATATAATTTAAGTGAGAACCATTTTATTCGTTGCATATTTTTATCATATAGTTTTATATGATAATTTATCAATCTCTCTAATATTATTATTTGATCATTTTATTTAAGGAAATCAACTTATCATTGCATTTAGGAATATTGAATAATGAAAAAAATCATCATTGCTATTTAATCTATATCTATCTATCTATATAATTTCAGTCATCTATATAATTTAAGCTAAAACCCTTTTCATTAGTTGCACATTTTTATCATATAATTCTATATGGTAATTTATCAATCTCTCTAATATTATTATTTGATCAATTTATTTAAGGAAATCAACTTATCATTGCATTTAAGAATATTGACTAAAGAGTGAATCATCATTGCTATCTATTCTTTCTATCTTCTATATAATTTAAGCCAAAACTTTTTCATTCATCGTACGATTTTATCATATAGTTTTATAGGATAATTTATCAATTTCTTTGATATTATTATTTGATCATTTTATTTAAGGAAATAAGCTTATCATTGCATTTAAGAATATTGACTAAAGAAAAAAAATCATCATTGTTATTTAATCTATATCCATCTATCTATCTATTTATATATTTTCTATATAATTTAAGCCAAAACCCTTTCATTCATTACACATTTTTATCATATAGTTTTATATGGTTATTTATCAATCTCTCTAATATTATTATTTGATCAATTTATTTAAGGAAATAAACTTATAATTACATTTAAGAATATTGACCAAAGAAAAGAATCACCATTGCTATTTAAATCTAATCTTTTTATTCTTTTATATCTATCTATCTATATATATATATAATTTAAGTCAGAACCCTTTTATTCGTTGCACATTTTTATCATATAGTTTTATATGGTAATTTATCAATTTCTCTAATATTATTAAATGATCATCTTTACAATTTAAGTGAGAACTTTCTCATTCATCTCCACACCCAATTTGAAGGAATAATAAAGTACAATTATCCCACGTTTTATCACGCACTTACTTTAATTCACATTAAATTATATAATTCATCTTGATGTTTGGTTGACAAATTTAGAGATTTTCACAATATGTTCCCTATAATCCCCCTATATGACATCTATATCTATCACGTATATTTTCTTTTTATTATATGTTTTTATTCTTTTTGGATTAAGACTTTACAGTTCCAAGAATGTATTAAATTTTTCTGATTACACAAGTTTTTTCCTTCTGTAGAGAAATTATTTAAGGATTTATAGTTTTGGTTGAGCGTTCTCTATTAAAATTGACAAAAGAACATTCATTAAGATGATAAAATAAAAAATTGGAAAGCTTCAGCACCACTAGTAATGCACCACCATATAAACAAATGTTATAACTTCTATTGTATAATTTTTAGATATTGCATTGCTAATTATGTGCAAAAGTATGATTTCATTTTCATTATATTGTCAATTACTTGCAAATATGAAGATGGGCCTAATCATCAAGTATAACATGAACAATATGTGGAATCTAATAGGTAAGATAAATCTAATTATGATTATCATATACGATTGTTGTTGCGGTCGGTTATTATCAAACATCATCTTCTTTATATGTTAGCTTTTATTTAATTTAAATACGTTGCTTCTTTCATTTTGCAGAGCAAAAGCTATTACATATGTCAAATTCTATTTTACTAAGGTTTAAAATTCCGTCTTACTACAATTTTTTTTTTTCAATTTAATAAGTATAAACCCTTTATTTTATTTACTTCACTATATTTCATTTAATATGTAGTTCTTCAAGACCAAAACTTTTGCAAATGAGCTGTTATATAAGGAGTTCAATAAATTAATTACTAAGTCACTTAAATTATACATAGAAGTATAATTCGATTAAACAAATCCTCTTTCTAATATCTTATTTGTTTTGTAGGTATATGACTACGTCTTCGATAAAGCAAAATAATTGTGATTACGATTCATGTGTTATAAACTTTGTAATAAATGGTTACAATGTATTATAATGTTATTTCATTAATCTTTTGATTTTTTTTCATGTATTTTTATGCAATCTTTTTAGTTTATTCCTTCGTCTACTAATCTTACATGCAATTAATTTTAACTATGTTGTTGATTGTAGAAGTTTATTTTCTTATTTAATTTTTATACCCATAATGTGGGTATGTTGTCTGCTAGTTATTAATTAAGCCATAAATCATTAAACTGTTAATAACTTAAAAATTTAATAAATATATTATAATATAATACCGCCAATATAAAAGCCCAAAAGTAAAAATTTTAAACTAAAAATTTTAAATATATCATAGTGTTCATAATTTTATTATAGTATGAACATAAATTTTCATCCAAAAAATTTAACAAATAAGTATTTATCATAAGTGCCATTTAGATTTGAGAAATAAAATTACTATGCAAGTTTTAGAAGTTGGTTAGCCAACTAAAATTTTCATTATAGATTCTCTCATCCTTTCCTTCTTCTGTGTCTCTCATCCTTTCTTCCTTCCTTTCTCTCTGTCTCTCTCTCTTCTTCTACTGCTTCTTATGTAGTTTCAAAAATAATAATAATAAAATCAAATTCTCCCCCAAACTTCATAAATCTATATCTCTCACATATGTTAACAATTTTCAAATTCGAAAGTTATGTTATGATCGTAGTGATGCGCTCTTCGATTTAAGACTAAACATGGAAAGGTTTCGCTCACTCTAAAAATTTATCCATATATTTGTGTATTTATATGTATTAGAGGGACAAGCACCTGCTATGCAGATATTTAAGAATAAATCAAATGAAATTATTTGTTAAGGCAAAATGTTAGTATAACAATCCAAGCTTTCCTTTCTGTTCTTTTATTTCCCTAGAAGGAATAAAATAAGAAAAGGTTACTTATGTAATACTTTCATGAGAAAAAAAAAATCATTAAAATGAAATTATCATTGTATCAATCTGTTTTTCTTTTTCTTTTTTAATTACTTGCCATGATTTTTCCATAGTAGTTTTTTAAACTTTAAGACTATGGTGATAGATTTGAACTAAAACAAGATATATCAAAATTTGATAAGCAACATATTCAGTGCTAATCAAATTGGTCAAATTTTGACAGACAAAAATGTTCAGTGACCCAAGTCAGTTACATGAACTCCACTCCAACTCAACTCAACTTTATATTTGCTAATCAAATTGGCCAAATTTAGAATATAAACATTAACTTTAAATATGAAAGAATTAAGTACACGTGAAAAAAGTATACAAGAGTCTACATATAATTACGATCCAATTGCACAAATAATAAAAAATGATAATTAAATAAGAAACGTTAAATAAACACACAACACATTTGGACAAAAAGGAGGAAAAACTAAACTAAGAAAGTAAATAGAGTCACTTCTCACAAATTCAGAATTTATACCAAAGTGTAAATGAACTTAACAATTTATTGATGAATCTGATGGAAAACTCCAAAAAAGGAGGGGGGGAAAAAAGGAAAAAGAAAAATCAATTCTATCTATATTTTCTATACCCCTGTATGTAATCTCACAATAAAATAGGATGACATAAACTAGTGCTCTGCAACAAAGCAAATAATCTTTGCTTTATTAAAAAAAAAAAAAAAAGAAAAGAAAAAGGATACGTAGAGAAATATAATTGGAACCTAGCTATAGCTTTGCATTGATTCGTAGGTCATATTGTGCTTGAAACTGGAGTGACTGAAGCAGAATTCATAACAACACCTTTTTTCTCCTTGGATCGAGCGAATAATGTTGCTAATTTTTCCAAGAACAGCTTGAATATCTTCTTTTTGATCTGACCTCTCTTCGGGGGTGGTCTGGGTCTCGCTTTTGGGTTCTTTGATGTACTCTTAGCTCCACTCTCCATTGCAGTACTACCAAAAAAAAAAAAAAAAAAAAGAGAATTGAAGATTTTGAATGTTTAACAGGAGAGAAGAGAGACAGAGAGAGAGTTGAGAAAGAGAGAAGAAAAAGTTAATGGAATAGAACCTGTAGAAAGAGGCAATGAAATGTCGATACATTGTATGAGATTTATTTTGGCATCATAATATGTATATGTATACATAGACGGGGAAATGAGGGAGAACATTTGGGCAAAACTGTGAAAGCTCGCGACAATGGAAATGAGTTGGGTCCTTCGTTTCATAGCCGAGTGCCTGGAAACTAAAGTTGAGTGGCCGGCTTAGAGAAGACTAAAAATATCAAGGAATCAACAAAACATGAAAATGCAACGCTAAGGGACGATTAGTTTGAATCGTCTGTTTTTTATTTGTATTGTATCAATATCAAAATGATATATAAATATATTTGATTATTATATTTATATTTATATTTAATTTTTTATGAGAATTATTAATTTTAATTATTTATATATATTTTTTAATAAATAATTTACTAAAAAAAATTTAAAAAAAAATATCTATATTTATCCAAAAAAAATTAAACAAACAAACCTAATGTAAGAGTATCTCCATTCCGAATCCTTGACAGGGACCCTATGCAAGGGTGTCATTTTTTAAGGCTACGCGTGCGGGAGAGGCCAGTGAGCTTTCTGGTCCTCTACGAAAACCCCAAAAATGGGTCCTTAACCGTATTTTCTTTGTCTGACGCAGTTCTTAAGTCTCTTGCATCTGTTCACATTAACATGGAAATTTTTTTTCCCAAATTTCCTGCTTTTAATTTTCACTTCGTGTTGTTCCTATTTAACATATTGTTAGATCGATTATTAAATTAAAAATTTTAAATAATTACGATTTTGAATTATAATAAATTAAATATTAATAAATAATGCATTTTATTTAACATATTGTTCTAGTTTTTTTTACATTTACATACATACTTAAATATTTATATCATTTTATAAGTTTATATTATAAACCAGGACAAAATACTTTATGAATTCATCATACTTTTAATATATAGTTTCAATAAAATCAGTTATCTACTAATAAAATATATTCACCGATCAATATAATAAGTCATAATTTATAGTTTTTAATATAACCATCAATCTAATTATCTACCGATAAATTTAGTTAAAATAAAAAACCATCTATTAACAAAATTTATCAACAAATAAAATAATCCACTAACAAAATATATTAAACATATAATACATAATAAGAATTTATAACTGAGTAAATAAATTTTATACTTTATAAAGTTAAAAGCTATTCAAAAAAAAAATAATAGTTCATCATTAACAAAAAAGATATATATTATGAGTCTAAAAAAAATTAAAAATGAACAAGTTGATTTTAATCAATATTCTGAAATAGCCATAATTTTTTTATATATATTAATGCATGCTAGATTTGATAATTATACGTGTGTATGTGTTTGAGTGAATTAGTGTATTTGTATTGTAAATGTGATATAATGTATGTGAATAGATAATAAACTATGATAATATATTTAGCATGATAGTTTAGTGTTATGTTATTAATTATTATGTTAATGCAAGTGGTTGTTGTAGTAATTAATGTTTGATGAATTAAATGTGTTTTTAGATAAATTCTTAACTCATAAGCCTAGCAGATAAGATAAGATAATGATAACACTCTCCATTGTAGTGGTACAGAAAAAAGAACTAAAAATTTTGAGTGTTTAGAAGGAGGGAGGGAAGAGAGAGAGAGGTGAGAAAGAGAAGAAGAAAAAGTTAATGGAATAGAACGACATGCGGATTTATTTTATGAATTCAATCGCGGATGTATGGTACGAAACTCATTGGATATTTCCTCAATGTGTTTTCTTCTAATTCAAGTGCAACGGTCGACACAATATGTGATGCTAATGTAGATGCTCCAGTTTCGCAATCCCTTCCTGCGGTGGTGGTATCGTGTGGAGTGTTTGGAAAAGAAAAAAAAAATAAAAAAAATGTCACAACTTTTCATTTTTTTTTTTTTTTCTAACAGCCAGAGTCCATGTTCGTAAGATCATCAACTAGAATACTTCTTATATTATATCAAGACTAATGCTTCGTCAACTTCAACATTTGAAATATTAGAATTATGAATTATAAAGAATATAATAGAAATGTAATAAAGGTATAATAATTATTATTATATTTAATTAATATTAAGAAAAATAAGAAATTATATTGAAATAATAAAAAATACTTATTATGTTTCATTATAAAAGTAAAATATTTAATTTATGGTATTTTATTGTAAAAATAAAATATTTACTATATTTATTATAGATAGATATAGGTTTATGCATGTAAGATAGTAAAATAAACCAATAAAAATTCATGATATGGAAAATGGAGTAGCCATTAACAATATTTGGCGTACGACTTAATGAGAAAAAAGTAATAGATATTCTATGGTAATAAAGCTGGAATATTGATTTCATTCTATTGAACCAAACATTATTCATATCTTTAATGTGGAATGATATCTTTAGACTAGAACGGGACCTTGTTACTAAAAATTAATTAACACATAGTAGCTTATAGTATGTGATACTCCCACACTCCTATTTAAATTGCAGAACAACTACCTCAATAATATTTATATACATGTACAAGTATATTATATACACAAACTGCTAGTACACTTTATTATAATAGTAATTCCATTGTAATCTTATTTCTTATGAAAAGTTATTACTGTATGTAAGGTATTCTGGTTATAAAAAATATTAAATAGTCATTCTTTACTTAATTATATGAATAGCAATTCGATACTAGAATTATCTTCTTTTTTTTTTCTTTTCAAAATACTTTCATTTAAATAAAAATAAATCCTATTATAGCTCTATTTCATTCACTAATAATATCAATTCCATTAAATCATGCTTGATATACGAAAATCTGTAAAGACCCAACTTACCTTAATACTATGATTAGGTAAGCCAAGTCCCTAACCACACATAATACACTAGGGTATTATAAATAAGGTTGTCCGATAAGAAAATGTTTATGTTGATTACGTGATTAAACCTACCTCTAATACGAAAACTTTATAAAACTACTCATTAAGAGTATATCAACTTTACATAAACTAATATAATAGTACCATCAAATTAGTACTTCAAAAATTACAAAATCTTGATCATTTACAAAACATGACAGAAAACTTGAATTCTTTAAATTACAACTCTTAAGCTTATGGGTAAGACTTAAAAGAAGACTATTACGTCCTAAGCAAAAGTCTTGAAAAGGTCTCTTTAAAAACAATCATCACGAGGAAATGGTTCCTAGCCATCCCACTTGTCTAAGAGTTCTTCAAAGTCTGTCTCATATCCCAAAGCATCATAAAATTCATTATCATCAACACCTAGAAGAGAAAAAGTAAGCCAGGGACGAAGTACACAACAATACAAATAAATAAAAGTGGTATACATTCTTAAACTAATGCAATGCAAAATCTGATAAATTAATTGTCTTTAATTAAGTAAACAAATCAACATTGGAGTATTCAAATTTCGCTTTCAATCCTTGGGAACTCGGGGATCTAAGTAACAGCAGCTGCTCAAATGGTTGATATAAGCAGCTCGAATGCTTATATCTCTTACATAACTTTATAAATAATAATCTCATATAAAGTTCATAGTCATTACACATCTTTACTTAACTTAATCGATAATATCACTATGTTCGGCTGATTCCATAAACGTCAACTAAATCATATTATTTCCCTTTAAGAATAAGCAAATGTTACACCAATACCATTTTCCCTATTGATTACTGTTGAGCCATTTATAAATGTCATTTCATCATAACAAAGGGTAGCGTAAGTGTCTTACTACCATGCTCGACTTCGAGCAAGTTTGTCGCTTTTTGGACTAGATTCAACGACACAAGCACAACCAATTCAAACATTTTTAAGTCGATCTTTAATTAGAGTTGATTTAATAATGTCTAACATAGCACTCAACAAACAAGTTGTTGTGTACTTGAAAGATTCGGTACTTCCTAGTGGAAGACTAGCAAATAGATCTAATTGAGTAGGGAAATCAATTAAAAGCAATCAATTTATCTAAGATTTAATATTAATTCATAATTACAACTAATACATATATCAATTATTCAATTTATTCAAAACCTCTATCAAAATGTAGCTTAACATACATTTATATATATATATATTTATATATCACATTCCATTATTTAAATTTTAAAAATTAAAAAAAAATTATAAAGAGGTGCACAGTTAGGTACATGATGGTGCACATCCCTATGTTTCTTTTAAGTGAGAAACATGGTGGATCACATATCATGTATTTTATTTACTAAATTTTCCTAGAGAGAAACACGACAGGATATAAGTGGTTGTGTTCTTGCCGTGTTTCTTTGTTATATAAAGCACTTCAATAACTAGAGAGAAGCACGGGGCAATAAAACAACCTATGTTCTAGCTATGTATCAATGAAAACCAATTCTTTTCGAAAACAGAGAGAAACACAATTACATTGGACAAGTCGTGTTTATATCGTGCTACCTTAAAATGCACTTGTTAAACAAATCAAAGAAAAGCAAGCCTTAATACATTATCTCGTGTTCCTCCAGTGCTCATCTTGAAAAATAGAGCATGTTATTTTTTCCACTTTAACTTCACATTTTTGCTTCAATTAGTTCATATATACTAATTACATCAACTTAGCAGCATCATATATACATAAATTTCACATTTCCTTCATCTCACATCTTTTACGACTTCAATTTCAACATTAAAGCATCACCACCATTATGTCAACTCCTTTATCTCTTAAAACCAAAAAAACCACTTCACAACTCACTTATTACACGTTTAATCGCATCCCATATACATAGACTCAACATCCACTTCATTTAACAACTTTCTTAATAATTTCTCAACTTCATCACTGGTATTTTTTGCTAATTACACAATTCACTTATTCATCTAAAATCGCCATAACAACTTCATTTCTTTACCATCAAGTTCCCAGGATTCATCTAAGTTTAGAAATCAACTCAGTTCTATCAAACTACCTATAATTCATTAAAACCTATTTAGACTAGTTTTGTATTCATGCAAGAAATAAGTGTTTGAAAGATGAGAAAAGCATACAAAAGTTTAACTTAGCTAGTCTTGATCTTTAGATGAAGTCTTGAAGGGATTATTGATAAGTTTTGAAGAAAATCTTGATTGAAGAAGATGAAGGAATGAGGCTTGGAAGTGGTGGTCAGTTTTGGTTTCTGTTTTGGAGAGAATTTTTGTAAATTTTTTTTAACTCATAATCTACCTTTTTGAC
Organism: Combretum micranthum; assembly: GCA_024138025.1. Taxonomy (NCBI): domain Eukaryota; kingdom Viridiplantae; phylum Streptophyta; class Magnoliopsida; order Myrtales; family Combretaceae; genus Combretum; species Combretum micranthum. The sequence continues at coordinate 91,474 of JAMXBD010000628.1, read as the reverse complement.
TTTGTGGCATCTTTAGAAGAGCTTGGAAGAGGCTTTAGATATGGGCTTAGTTGTGGACTAGGGTTTTTAGCTAGAAATTGGACTTAAGTTTTATTTGTTTGAAAGTTTGGGTTTAGAATTCAAAACATTTGGCAACCAAAATGAACTTCTTAGACTTTGGAAACAAATTTTAATACAAATATAAGCTTTACTCTAATGTGTAATCATAATAACCTACATAACTTTATCAATTGTTCCATTTATGACCAATTCACATATTAATCATTTAATACATTCTAATACATTTACAATCACAATAACATATAACATAAACTCATCTAAATCATTACATTCAATATCATACACCAATCAACACAATGCAATATAATTCAACACATTTAAATTTCAATACCTAGTTACACCAATAATGGAGATTCTATAAATGATATCATCAAAATCAATTCATGAAATTTGCAAACAATATATACATGCAATTTAGTTTAATGTTTTTAGTTTAGGCATTTCAAAATTGTTCAGAATGGAATGAGAGGTGAAATAATAAATATATTCCATTGTTTGGATACATCATGAAATATAATGGAATTGACATGTTATTTGTGAAAAAATATCCTTAGTAATTAATGTGAAAAATAAATGTAAAGACCTTACTTACCTTATATCAAAATTTCGAGTAAGTCAAATCCCTGGCCACGTATAATACCTTAAGCATTATACGTACATGCCTCCTTAAAGGATTTATTTATCTTGTACATTGCTAACCAATTTTAATTCATAGAATCATATAATTACATTATGAATGTAATAGGATTTTTTATGGGAAAACAATCTAAATAAAAACTTTTCTAGCTGTCACTCATATAGGTGAAAGAACTTTCATTTAAAAAAGCTTTTAAAGTTATTACAAATCATGTGGGCTCCACCACACTTATAAAGAAAAATACAACTTAAAAAAATTAAATCAAGTCTTTAAAACACAATAAACCAAAAACAAATAATCTATCGACCCTACTTCATTTCACTCATAAATTACTCTTCCTACTTTATCCCATACTCGAGTCAAATATCATCATCATTTAACCCATCATCATCATCATCGACAACGCCATAATCATCATCATCAACAACTTATCGTCATCAACATCAACAATACCAGGAAAGAAGACGACAACAACAATAATGAGCCAAAGCCTAGTACACATAACATAATCATGCACAAAGTGACACAGAGCTTAAACTAAATGTAATGCATCAAACAATAAGTTATTATCTTTCCATTAAAGTAAATCAAACAACACGAGAGTACTCATACTCGAAACAATCTATAGAAATCAAAGGGTGTTGAGTAACAGCAGCTATTACAAGGGATTGATATAGGTAGCCAAATACATATATCTCCTACATAACTTTACAAGAAAATAGCCTCATTTAGGGTTTACAGCAATTACCTGCTCTTCACTCAATCTTAATCCATGATATCATTTACTTCAATCATCGCCATAAATATGAACTAAATTATGTTACTTCACTCTAAGATTAAGTAAACATTATGACAATAACGTTTACCCCATCAGTTACCTGCTGAGCCACTTATAAATGTTATTACATCATGACAGGAGTAGCCTAAGTGCCTAAACTACCGTACCCACTTTCAACAAGGTTGCCACTCCCGGGCTGATTTCAACAATACATGCACAAACGACATTAATTTATTAAGCCAAGTTTCAGTTTTAATTCGTTTATGATGCTTATCCTAGCATACAATATGCAAGTTACTACATACCTTATCTAAACTGGACGAAGATCATAAGACAGTCCAGGTGAAACAGAAACTAGATCCAAACATCTATTCAAAAGATTAAACTATATAGGCAATTCAATTATATTAACTTATATCCAATTTCATATTAAACATTCATTTCATATTTTTATTTGATTAAACATGAAATGGGAACCTCGCCATGGCTGCGATGGTCATCTCACCAAGATACGGATAGTTTGTTTGTCAAATTATTTTAATTAACCTAGCTTTGATCTAATATATTTTAGAAATTACGTACTATTTATTATTTAAGGTTTAATCTAGCATATTAATATAAGCAAACTATAAGTTAAATTTATATAAATCTAATATTAACCAATTACAAGTTATTAGGCCTATTTAACTTAACTTAGCCAATTTGATTAAACTTCATCATTTAATTTCATTTTAGCTCATTGAAGTTCATTAAGCCATGTTGAACTTTGAATTATTAGCTAAATTCATTTTATATCTAGCTTCTATATTTAATCCTATCATGTATTAAATCTATACATTCTCTTAACTCATGCTTAATTATATAAATTAACTAACATAACATTTTAACTATCAATCATCTATTTTATTTTTTTTCTTTCTTTCTTATATTATATATATATAAGAATAGCTCTATGGGACAGACCAAGCCCGTAATAGAGGCCGTGATGGTCATCACATACCTCATCACGCCCTTGACAAGGGGAAAAAAATTGTGATTTAAGGAGATCACATCTCTCGTTACGGCAGTGATCTAAGTTGTTATCTTCAAAAATCCATGATTAGAGGAGATCACGGTCTTCATCATGCTCGTGATCACCTTACTTCTTTAGTTTCGCTTCTTTCACTAGCTATGATACAGCTGTGATGCATAGGAGGATCATGCTATATTTTTTCTTTATTTTTACTCTAATTTTAACTATTGTTTTCAACATACATCAACAAAAACATCTTATTATTAGTATATACATGCATAATCTTAACCTATAAATACTTCTATATCTATTTATATATTATATTTCCACAAATCATTTTATCAAGCATATAATCTACACATGCATTTACATATCCATATTTTGGCATATAAGTTCATACCTTGTTAACTTATTAATTCTATCACAAGATTTACATCTATCTAGCTCTAATTTAACATTTGCATACACAAAAAATAATCAAAATAAGAAAACAACTAAACTTATATTTTTAGCAAGTCCAAGGAGATTGATATTCTTTACTACTACTACTACTTGGGTTGATGTAGCTTCTTCTAGCTAATTCCTTACTTCCATCTTGATTTGTATCTTCAATTTCTCCTATAATGTTGTTGAACTTGAGATTTGTGGTTTGATTTTGAAGAAGAGAAGAGAAGAAAAGAAGAAAGGGAGAGAAAGAGAAAAGGAAAAGAAAAGGACATGTATGTGCGTGTGTGCTCTCAAAGTCCAATGGGATTGAGCTTCACAAACCTCGTTATTCAACCCATTTGGGGTCCATTCCATTTCAACTAAGCTTAGGAAGTGGTCAATCCAGCCCACTCCACGTCCATTTCCAAAGTTGCAATATAATATAAACACACACACATATTATATATATATATATAATCGTAAAAAATTCCGATCTAAGAAGTTAATAATCCAAGTCCAACCCCATTCGTTATTTTATTTTAATCCTGCATATGGACGATGATTGATTGAGCCTTTTAGGTTAGACCTAACCTATTAATTAGACTGCATCCTAAACACGCATTTATATTCATGTGTCATTATATATCAAAACAAGATGAATTAACATGGCATATCATATTTATATTTGTGTTATTGGATCTTGTAGTGTAAGCAATTATTAGCTTTATTTAAAGTAAGGATGTGTTTAGCCACTATAAGAAAACTACACAATATCATTAGAAATTTTGGTGACATGATTCTCATATGTCTACACATTTACAATAGGAATACTGTAACAATTGGTATAAAAATTACACCACATCCTAACAAAAAAATTATAAAAGAAAATGTATATTCTTAGGTAAGCATCACTCAAATTAAGTGTAGACGTATGAGCAATGCAATTGCTTGCTTGGAAAGCAGTCATTTAATTTATCTATATTATTAAAGGGAGAAGACACTATTTGGTAACTTATACCTTTTTCCTTTAATGACCTTTAAAATTATATTATTTTTTCATTCACTCCAAGACTAAATAGTAAAATTCTAAAATTTTGGAGGATTTTTCTAATAATATGAGTTTTATCTAAAGTTCTATATTGTCCACAATTGAGAGGCGCAGTAAATTCTATCTTTAAGGACCTTTTCGTAATTTAAATATGTTGAAAACAGTAGTTAATATATATTGACAGCCACGGTATTTCAACTTCCTTTAACCCACGTTCTTTTCAACTTCCATCAATTTTCATGATTTTTTTTTTTCCACTCTTCCCCTGTCCCTTCAACCTTCTATCCCTAAAAATCATTACACCACGAGAATAGTTGTTGTTCTTAACAAGAGCATTTCTTCTGATTTCTGTCTTTTTATCATCATTATTTATTGGCAACTAAAGGGAATATTTTTTCCATCTTTTTTTTTTTTAACTCATGAGAATAGTATGTTGATACAAGTTTAAAATTTTTAATTTTTATTCTCCTTTTCTTAAGATTCTTGATCCCAAAATGATTAGTTGGAACATTTATAATTATATATTAGATAAATTAATTATATTATATTAATTTTGCGCAGGCATCTTGGGTGCTTGGCCGTTAGTGTTTCTTTTATGGGCAAGGGATGTTCAACACATTACAGAGTGGTGCATAAGTTTATTTTATTTTATTTTATTTTTTGGCCTCGGGTGTATAAGTTTATCCAGTGATGTCTTAAGTACGATTTTGTCCTAGGACGGCGGTACTTTTTCGGCTATAGATAACGTACGAACCTGAATTGACTCCGGCTGTTTTGGGAAATATTAGAGGGGGAAAAAAAAAGGAACAAAGGGGAAAAAAATTATTAGTAATTTTTAAAAGTAACCCTAGGATCACCCAGCACGTTGAAACATCGTTGATATCTATGTATCACGCTTATCTATGCAAAGCATATTAGTATTGAATAAATAAATATATATTTTTTATTCAATATCTATGATTGGAAAGCATGGAATTTGGAAAACAGTTATATGTCCATAAATTTATTTCTTCTTTCGTGGACAATTAGTCAAATCATATTTTTGTGGCTTAATCGACGAAGCGCCGTTCGTGGACCGATATTACCGAGACTTGTTATATATGTTTAGTATTCCTTATTAATACGTGTAAGTGCAATCATCAAATGTGAAAAATTTCTTATTCATGTAATTTTTAACAAGACATGACATACCTCAACAAACAAAAGTTATTATATTGAATCCGTGAAATTTTCATTATGTTCAGCTCTATATCTCTAATCTATACGAAATCTTCTCGAACAATTATAGAGAAAACTAGGGATGTGTGAGTAGGTTAAATGAGCCAATCTAATCTTATTTAGCTCATTTTGGTTTGTAGGTTAAATAGATTAAAAAATTTGGCTCACTTTAAAAACGAGTCAAAATTTCTTGATCCTAATTCAATCTATTTTGGCCTATGAATTAAACTAGCTAACCCACTTTCTGACCTATTTAACCCACTTATATATTTTTGTGAGTTAAATGAGCCAAGTTGAACCATTTACACTAATTAAAAAAATATGTATATAATTAAACAATTAAGTTTTATAAATTTTTACATGTATATTAATGATTAATTTCATTATAATTTTAATTACTTATATATAATAATAAGTTTTTTTTAAATAACTTATCGGATATCATATTTTATTTAAAATAATAAATATATCCTTTAAAAATGTTATGATGCATGTGCATCAATTTGCTATTATTTGCTATATTTAATATAAAAGTTTAAGCATGAGTATACAAGTCTTAAGAACAATACTATATTAATAATTATTTCTTCTATAAATTTTATTTTTTTTTATACGTATGAGCTAGCGAGCCAACCCACTTAACCAGCAGGCCAACCTAGTTTGGCTCGCGGGTCAAATGGGTTGAGTAAAATTAGCCTATTTTTAAATAAATTGGCACTAACCCATTTTTAGAAGGGGTTAAATGGGTTAGCCTATGAGCCAAAACCCATTTGTTCAACTCTAAAGAAAATGTCACAAGCCATATGAGGAACTGTTAGATATATTATTATTTTTTGACATAAAAATAGTATTATTCATCAAGGATAATATCACGCTTATGGATAATTTTTATTTTCCATTTTTGCATAATTGATTAAAACTAATTATAGTAGATTATATCAGAATGTATCAATGTTTTGATTAAGTTTATTTAAGGTGTTAACGTTTTAAGTGGTTAAAAAAATTAATATTTTGGTATAAATTCATTTAAAGTATCAAGTTTCAAATAGTTAAATGGAGAAATTGATGTTTCACAAAATAATTTCTCTTTTTTTTAACCACCCAAATTATTGATATGCTAGAATTTACTCCCCAAGCATTAATATTTTCTTGTGTAACATACCTACTCATCATGCAACATGATTTGGAATTCAAAAATTACGATGGGTACAATTATTTCATAACGACAAGATCTTATCGATGCCCGAGAGAAGAAATTAAATTAAAATGAAATAAAATAAAATAAAATAAAACATGATAGAATTCTTTGTATTACAACAATTTAAATACACGCACGTAAAATGAAAAGTAAAGTACAAAAGCATGGTCTTTGATTTGTCCTCAACAGAAATATATATCGTACATATCAAGAAATCTTGTACATATAATTGTTACAGCGATACGCAATCATAAGACCATTATTATTCAATGCATGAAGCCTTCTCTTTCAGCCTTAAAAGATTCAAGCATAGGGGCAGGAATAAAAGTAGCCGGATCTTTCCTAATCCTATAGAAAGGCATCCCAACCTTAGTAAAACCAAAATCATGAGTGGTTGTGGGCACCTTAGGATAATGGTGGTGATGATGATGATGATGAAACTCATGTTTTCTGGTGGCTGTCGATCCGGCACAAATTTGGACAATCAAAAACAACGCAAGGACTCCTGCAGACATTTTCTGAACCGAAGCCCCCATTTTGGGATAATGTTAGTTGTTTTTGAGAAGATCTATGATAAGTTTTGTTGGCCAGATGGAAGGAGAATTAGGAGTCAGAGAAGGCAATGTAGGTGCTTTTTAGAATAAAGCTAGGGGTATTTATATGGATTTTGCTTTGTTGGGTATATGATACAGATTGGTTTTTTGAGCATGACAATTGGATGGTTTTTTTAGTCAACAGGTGCTATATTTGGTTGGCATTTCTGGTGTTGGTAATTACAATTGGATGTTGAAAATTTGATTGGATATAGTTCTAAAATTTTGTGGATACAACTGGACCACTCCACATATTTTCTGATGGTTCTGAGCTTATTCATTTTCTTAGTTGTCAATTACTCCTTGAAAAGTTAAAATGTATAACTTGCATTATTATAACGGGTGAAGACCACAAATATGATAGGGTAAGTTGATGAGAAACTAGAATTTCAAAATTACAGCCCAACCATACCTAATTTTTATACATTCAAACCTTTACAAGATTTAGTTTTATCTAAAAATAGTGGAAGTCGGGAATTGGGACATTGGTCTCCGTTGGCTTCTGAAATAAATATATATATTAAGATACGTGCACTCATCATGTGTGTGCAAAAATAATATATATATATTTATATACATTTATGTATTTGTAACAATAATATACCACACAAAAAGCACTTTTTATGAATCAGTTAATAATGCACTTATATATATGGTTTTGTTTGTTATTATAATACTACTCATATTATTTTTTATGGAATATGATTTAGTTTCTATATATGGTTTTATTTGTTAAGTAATATGGTTATATATATATATATATATATATTTTCAATTTTCATTCCTTGATCGAATTATGCTATCCTTTTGTATCTATTATATTTTTTGGTTATATGGTTTTGTTTATGTGATGCCCTAATCTGAAGGCATTACAACACGCCACGTGTACTCACTTAAAATGGGCATGCTAAGGCTATTATATAACAAATCCACTATTATCAATATAACATCAAGCTCTCATATAAAAAGGATACATGTTTAATATAAACATCTCTTAATAACTTCTGAATAACATAGTTAGCATAAATCAAAGCCAACATAATTCAAAACATAAAATATCATAATAGGGTATCTAAAAAAGGTTTCAAAAAACGTTAAAACTATTTGAAATTTTACAAGTCTTCACAAAGTTATCTCCATATCCAAATTATTTAAAGGTTAGCAAGATAATCAGGTCCACTATCGTCCTCCCCATAGTCCATATAAATGTTATATCTAGAAAAGATAAAAAACTACTAGATTATTACCTGTTCCTGAAAAATAAAAAGGAATGAGCACAAAAGTCCAGTACGCTAGAGCACAAATGCAATTAACAATTTCACATATAACCTAATAACTAATGCAGCAACCACAGTTTATTATCTTTGATTAGCAAGCAAACAACACAGCCTAGGATCATTCTCGTCTAACCCTAAACTCAAAGCAGCTCATGGACCGTAAAAACAATCAATATAAAAATAGTAATATATACATATATTGGTGCTGGAAATCCTCACGCACCCTAGGTACCGTTTTTGCACCACTTTTAGACTACCGAAACCATCTCTGTGCACAACTTCACACATAGATCATCAAGGCGCCATTTTAGTAGCAACAGCCCACCTGATCTACTAGACCCAACCATAGGCAAGCAGCAAACAAAATTTTAAATCCGGATAATGATTAGTCAGATTAAAATTTTCTAATCCTACATATACAAGCAGCAAATAAGGTAAGACCGTACCTAAAACTACTTTTAGGAACAAAAACCTTGCGCTCATAAAATCACCTGATCATAAACAAAACTCAATCAAAATATGTTTTCATAAAAATATTCATAATTCCATCATCACCAAAATCTTAATGTAAAAAGAATTGTAATTCCTAAATTCATATAGGCCTTTCTCCTTCTAATCGAAAATCTCAAGTTCTCCAAACATGACTAATTAGGTCTTTCTCCAAATTTTCTCCCAGGATTTGATTCCCTTCAAAATCCACTAAGAAATTCAGAAAAGATTTTACTTTTAAATCACCAAAAGTATTAAGAAGGATCACTTACCTATTTCTTTGGTTCTTCTTATGCCTCCTTGATTGTAGAACACTAAAACTCTAAGATTTCCTTCTAAATTTAAAAGAGAACTTTAGGGTTTGGTTAACTCCTTTAAATTTTTATAGAATTGAAGAGGATTGACTCACCTTGATCTTGATTCTCGATTTCCCTTGATGCAAAGATTATAGATAGAGAGATTTTGAGAGAATTATGAGCTTAAGAATGATTTTGGAGAAGAGGAAGAGCTAGGTTATAAAGAAAATTCAGAAAACCCTTTAAATTTCCAAATGGGAAAGGCTGGTGGCCTAAGGAGAAATGCTGGCAGCTTATACATCAAAGGGCAATTCTGGGGCCATGTAGGCTGGCCCAACATTGCAGTAAAGAGGGTCTACGCCAACAGCATTGAAGCCATGGCTGGCGGCCTTCAACTATGTCCATTCGTCTTCTATTATGTGTTTGCCATTTGATAAAATAACTAATTATATATTAGGATAGACCATAAAACCCTCTCATTTTTAATCAAATGCACTTTTGCCCTTCATTATATAACGTTTATTTATATATTAGAGCTTATTTAGGAAAAATGAATGTTCCTATATTAAGATAAATGACTCTTGAATAACCCTATTCATCTTCTATGTAGTTGAATTGTTGTACATCTAGCTCTCGGTCTTTCAATCATCTTCTATCCAACTATAGGTTTGTTTGTTTTATCTTATTCTAGTTATTTGGGCATCTTATTTTTGTTGTTTTCAAATAAATATTTGTCAAAAAACAAATACTAATAAAAAACTGATAATTTACTCATAAACAGACCAAACAAATACAATACACAAATATGATACGGATAAGTTACGGATGCAGATCTAATACAAATACAATAGAGATAAAAATCAAATAATCCAAATAGACCCGCTTCCAGTCTTACACAATTGAAAAAAAAATGGTATGATCCACTAATCCTTACGTATTTATACAATAATCTAGCCATTGGATTCTTGGGCTCAAATCATTTGATCGAGTTGGACTATAAGAAACCACTTTGGTTTTTTTATTAGTTCGGATATATATTTTGCATTAAGTGTAGTGTAGTTTTTTCTTTTTTTGGCCGAGAGTTTAGCGTAGTTTAATGATGCATTTTATATGAACGTTGGTGATTTTTTAATATTTTTATATAAAAGACTACGTAATTTAAAAATGCTACAATTTAAAGTATATAATGTTTATGAAAGTAATGCATTTACTTAAATATTTATCATAATTATCACATCAAAGACTATAACTTGTTTTAGATGTAATGTAATCATTACGATTTGATTTAAAATATTGGTTTTATAATTAGTGATCTTTCTATAGGTATCATATAAAATGCTATGTACTTTTAAAAATTATAACTTTTTTATAAATACATAAAATCATGTCATTTTATTTTAAGTTGCAAAAAGGTTGTAGTAACTCCTACCATTTTTCATTCAAAAGACATGTCTCTTGGAAAGTATTAGTATTACATGATTATCATTCATGAGTGGTCGATCTTTTTATATTTTTACATGAAGAATTATATATTAAGAACAGATATAAGTGTTTATGAATGTAAATACATATTTAAAGTGCAATATATACACATGTATATTGATATAATATATAGCATATAGAGTATCACATTTTATTTGAATATGAGCATACTGTATATAATATAAAACATATATCATACAGCATATTCAAGTATTGGTGTAATATGTCTAATATATTAATAGACATATATATATATATATATCACTATATGACATAGCTATATGTACTTAATAAAATATTATACATATAGTGTAACTTACATCAAAATGTATCAACATTTTTTGGTAAGTTTATTTGAGGTATTAATATTTTGAGTGGTTATAAAAATATATCAAGTTTATGAGGTAAATTCACTTAAGGTATCAATATTTTGAGTGGTTAAAAAGAAATATAAATATTTAGTAAAGTAAGTCAAATAAGATATCAATAATTGAATATTAATAGAAAATTAAAATGATTTAATTGAAAACAAATCCAAATATGAAATTTGCAAAACATTGATACCTCATTTAATATACTTTGTGAAACATTTATACCTTTTTTAAGCTATTCAGAACGTTGATACTATAAATCAATATACCTCCTATTGATACATTCTAATATAATTTACCACATGCATATATTATACTTAAAGTAGTATACATATACATATATTGAGCTAATAGATAGAGGATGTATTATACTTTAATTAGTTTCAATATAAGCAAACGGTATTTAGCATATAGACATGCATACTACATATAGAGCAAACATTTATCAACAATGTATAAATAGTTGTGAGATGATTAACAATAGGTATAGCAGGCCACCTTCACTTGGACCAACAAAAATATAGAGTTAACCTAAGTAATCAGTAATCTAACCATCAACTCATTTTATTATATACTTTGTCGAAAATGAGCTATAAGAGAGCTACAAGGCTTCTTAGATTTCAGAATATGTGAATGAAGTACCCTGGTCTTAAAAATCTTGTTGCTTTAATAAGGCAAAGACCTTCTTTTGCCATCACTTTAGACTTAAATTTTCTTTCAACAGCAATGTAAGGTGTAGAACAAGAATGTTTTTGAGATCATCTCAAAGAAGAAGAAGCAGATTACATCAGAGATTGAACATGAACTCCACTTTAACCTATTTCAAGATTTATTGAACAAAAATTGCACATGAAGAGCTTAATGCGATTTTAAAGAATGAAGGTCTTTATGGGCACACAAAACAAGAGTGAATTGGCTTATTGATGATGATAGATACACGGTTCTTTCAAACTTGTATTCTCACTAGAAGAACCAAATGTAGGATCCTTGGACTAGAGGATGATGGGTTTGTTCCAATTTTGATGGAAGACATGATAATACAATTTTATTCAACTCTTTTTTGCAGAAGTTAACTATAGGTTGCTAACTAAAGAGTATAAAAGGAATAAAAATGGGCAAAGACACTTTAGAAGATAATGTAAAGGCTTTGTTGGCTAGTATACCATATTGAAATATCAAAAGCCTTCAAAAGGATTAAAGCTAATAAGGCTCCTAGTGTAGATTAAAGCACTATATATTAAAGTACTGTAGATTAAATGAGTTGGACAAGGCATGAGGAGCTTTCAAAGTGATACTATGGTCTATGGATAATGGAGATGCTAAGTATCACTTTTGCTAAAGCAGGAATGAATTCGAGCAATGGTATGAAAAAAAGATTAGGTAGTCTATTAACGAACATATAAAAGCATCAGAATTCCTATTCTTTCCCAATATGATTGAGACAATGCATGGGTTCAGAAGAGTTTTATTAGTGAAAAAATGGAACTAAAAGATGCATATTACACACTTAAGGGTAAATTTGACTAGAATAGTGAGACAAATATAGATTAGTACAAAGAACCTTCACTTATGCCGAAATTCAGTTCTCTATGTGAAGATGCCTAACGAAAGATAATTAACTTAAGAGAGGAATGAATGTTAACCTAATGTGTGTTTTATCTAATTGAAAAGAAGAATTTGCCATCCATCTATTTATGAAAAGTAACTAAATTAAATAACCATAGAAGATGGTAAATAAGTAAAGTGATTTTGTTACATTATTAAATGGAAATTTCTAAAATTGGCCAATGAAGAATCCAAAGGTTGGAAAACATGCAAGATAGATTCTCATTATTCCTTGAGCAAGTTTGTTTTGCTTTACCTTATGAGGTATATGCAAGGAAAGAAATGATTGAATCTTCAACAACGAGCAAAGTAATCCATTATGGTTAGAGATAGTAATATGTGTTGCAAAGGAATATAATTAGATAACACAAAGAATGAATTAGGTGTGAAATTAACGATAACAAAGAATAGCAACTTATAGTATGCCAGCAAACAGATGGGTTAACTTAAATGTTGATGGAACATTCAATAATGGGTCGGATCAGATAGGGTTTGCTAGTCGCACTAAAGATGATATGGGAGTCTGTTTAGGAGGCTCTTTAATACATGTGAATGTTCATTCTCTACTGGAAATAGAAATTTATTTAAGGGATATGTACGATATTACATATTACTTCTCAAATTGGATACTTAAACTTGATTATTGAAACGAATTCAAAGGAAGCTATTCATGATGGGATTTAATCAAACTTAAATCCTTAATATGAAAATAGCAGCATCAACACATATGAAAAATTAGGGTATAGAATAAAACAGAAGCATACCTTATTCCATTGAATCATAGCAATTCCATACGTAGGTAGATCATCTTCTAACTATTGTGTGCACAAACTCCCTTCTATGAGTGATGGGAGAACTCTATAAAATGAAGGAGTATAAGAGAATGGTAGAGTATATTAGAGGCTCTCACAAATATATTTATACGATGTTCATGTAACTAGGGACCATACCCTAACAATAAAACTTATGGGCCAAACTACTAAAAAGACAATCTATTTCAATAGTAGCCTTAGGGTATCTACACATATAAAATATATTTATTATAACCCACACTAATATAAAATGACAAGGTTTCAATATAATATCATTAATTGATCATTAATGTAAGGGCAAGATAATTTAATTATTTATGATTAACATACAAATACCTTTTGTGCAATTGCATATGCATCCATATGCTCATATGTGTCAAACCCACGAATGCATGATAGGAGAAATTTACTCTATTCATTTAAGGGTTATTTTGACTCACTTTGTACTTATATTTATCAATAATCCTAAGAACCGGTACTTAATGTGCTTATTTGGTTTATTTTAGGATAATTGAAGCTTATTTGGACATTTCATAATCAATTGGTGAAGAAACAACGCCAAAAATCAACAAAACTACGAAGTCTTGGATTTAACGAACTGCCTACTCCTGTACCCAAGCCAGTGCGAAGAAATTTTGTTTACAGTGTGTTTCACTAGCTAGAGCACAACCATATTTGAAGAAAGAATGAAGGCCACAGCTGATAACATTGTCCAAAGCACAGTCATGCCTAGCATTCACTTAAGACCTAATCTCTGATACTATAGCGGCATGAATCGAGTGCATGCTTCCTCTGTTTTCATTACTTTCTTCTTCTTGTTTTTCCTTTAATGTTAGCATGTTATACTCCATGTAATCATAGTCTACATGCAGTCCACAAGCTAAGACAAACTTCTCTTCATCTTGTTCCAAACAATTTGTAATCACTCTCAATACTAAATTTTGCAATCCTCTAACTCTCGATCTCGTTATAAGACCTGCAAGTTGATTCCCATCATCTATGTAGGGTTGATGAAGATTTATCCCCAAATCTGATGGATATTCTAAAACATCATCATCATCGTTGGAACATAAGGTGAAAGATTAGTAATATTAAAAGTAGCTGAAACCCCATATTTTCCTGGTAAATCAAGGCAATAAGCATTATTATTGATCTTCTCAGTGAAGCAAAAAGGACTATCTGATCTTGGTGATAGTTTCTAAGACTTCTTATTAGGAGATCTGTCTTTTCCAAGATGAATCCAAACAAGATCCCCTGGATTAAATGATTGCGGTCTTTTATGCTTATTTCCTTGCTTTTTTTTACGCTCTTAAGTTTTCTTAAGATGATTTTGATCTTTTATGCTCGTTTAACCCCACTAATACTTTCCTCTTTTGCGAATGGTTTGGCAACTAATTCCATAGGAATAGTTGGATTGTAACCATACACGACTTTAAAAGGAGACTTACTAATAGAACTATGTGTCAACCTATTATAAGCAAATTCCACAATAGGAAGGCACAAATCCTTATTTGCTTACCTAAAAATATATTTAATTTTATTCTTTTACCTTTCTTTTGTCCTTATCTCAAAATATCTTTAATCTTATCCATTGAATTTTCTTTTCTTTTCCTTTCCTTTGTCTCTCTCATACATTATCTTTTCATTTTATTCTTATTGTTTCCTTCTCTCTCTTCTCTTCCTCTTCTCTATTCTATTATTTTAATCAAATTGACTCTTGAATCTCAATTTCAAAAAGGACTAAAAGAAATCAAAGTTAGGAAAGAAGATGGGAAGTGGAAATCAAGTTAGAAGTAGCTTCAATAATGAGAAAAGAATATCATAATTTCATGCGTTTGCCAAAAGATAAGAAAAGTTATTTTGCTTCATTTAATTCATTGTTTCTATATATATTGTTTGATCTATTGTTTCTGTACATATATAAGATGAATTAGCATTAGATATGAACTGGGTTAGTGATAAATTTAATATGAGTAAAAAATTTAAAAAGAATTAAAGATCTAAATATAAATTTATATTCTAAAATGATAAATATTTTTGGTAGTGCATTAATTAATTAATATCCCATAGATGTTCTAAAATTATGACTATTTATATATATTAAGGATTTTGAAATTACATTTCCTATATTTAAATCTTTATCGAAAATTATTTACAAGTTACACAACCAATGAATTAAAGTATTTTTGAAGAGCATGACAGGTAACTTCATTTTACTCTGTTTTCAAGAAGTTACAGAAAGTATTTTCGTTTGCTCTGTTTTTAATGATTTCAAAAAGTATTTTTATTAAATTTATCGTTATGTGCAAATTTTACTTTACACGTGGAATAACTTCATTTTTAGCAGATATCATGTTTTAGAAAACTATAAAACAAACATGGTTTGCAAAGAAATGTCAAGAACATAAAAAGCCTACTTTTTGAGTTTGTTTAAGCTTAAAAATGAACAAAGTCTGTCATATGCATTTAAACACAAGTTATCTAGGCCTTGTTTTTCTAAAGAGCATCAAAACTTGTTTTCTGAGTTTATTGATGCCTAGAATTTGATAAATCTGTTATATGTGTTGAAACAAATGTTTTCTAAGTTTTATCTAAATTAAAGAATAACAGAACATGCAGTATAATAGCAAATCTGCCCTACGAGCCTTGTATTGGATCTAAGTTAGAGATTAGAGGATAGAGTTCTTATTAGATTGTGTGTTGCTACTGATGTTGTGTTTTAGATTGTACCTCTACATATTTTGATGCTTAGATTGTTCTGGAGGAGTTAAAAGATGCTTTAGAGTTGTTCTATATGTTTTATGTCGTTGCGGCTTAGTTGCCCATGATGTGGATTGAAGGTAGACTTAGT
The DNA here is from genome assembly GCA_024138025.1 of Combretum micranthum. NCBI lineage: Eukaryota > Viridiplantae > Streptophyta > Magnoliopsida > Myrtales > Combretaceae > Combretum > Combretum micranthum. The sequence goes on along the minus strand of JAMXBD010000628.1, from coordinate 75,321 downwards.
ATAGGTGTCGAGGGGTAAGTTTTTGATGAGAAGTATATGTCGTGGCCTAGAGTCAAGCCTTCAATATACCCATGATAACACTAAAATGTTATCGTGCCTAAAATTTGTTAAAGTATTAGAGCACGGTGTTGTCGTAGGCTACCAGTGAGCCCTCAACACACCCTATGATAGTCACTAAAGGTTGTCGATGCCAAATTTAAATAAAGTATTTTGAGTACAGTTCGAGTCAAGGCCTAAGGTTGAGCCCTCAACTTGCCCTCGACAATGAATGTGAACATTTTTAACAGCACTCGACCCTAATTTATTGAGGCACGACATATTTTCTTGTACATATATATCCCGCGACCCTTCTTAAGTGACCCTCTACCCTTTGCTTGTTATAGTCTGAGCCTAGTTTAAGTAACGACATGACGTTTGACCTAACCTAAGTGGTAAGCAATGATGAAGAATCTAAGTTAATTATGTTTATAATAATTGGTTTAGATTAATATTTTAGGTTGAACCATAAATGACATGGGGAATATGTTGTCTCAAATGTATGCTTGCTTGGGAAATGAGTCTTTTTTAGTATGAATGACATGATGAAATTTTTGTAATAAATAATTATAAACAAAGTGAAAAAAAATACTTTAACAAATAAAAGAGAATTGTCCGTATTTTGGCGGGACGATCTTCACAGCCATAGCAGGGTTCCTATTTAGTATCTGATCAAATAGGACTTAAAAACAAGTGTTTAATATAAAAATTGATGTGAGTCAATAAATGATTGAGTTTCTTATATAGTTTAATTTCTTAAACAGATATTTACTTCTGAACTTACCCTCTCGTTTATCTTTTGATTCTTTTGGATTGTGGATGTCACTTAGAGGTGCGCAGTAACTTGTGTGGTGATTATTAGGATATGATCCTAAAATAAACTAAAACTTAAAGATAAATTTAATAATAGAGTGTTGCTTGTGCTTATGTCGTTGATTCTGATCCGAGGAGTAGCTACCTTATTCGAGCGAACACTGTAGTTTAGGCGCTTAGGCCACCCCTATCATGGTGCCATGACATTTGTAGGTGGTTCAACGGGTAGTCGATGGGGCAAACGGTATCGATATAATGTTATCTTGATCGATGAGAAGTAATATATTGGGGCTCACGTTTATGGGACCTATTGAGCATTTTTATATTATGGACCGAGATGGGTAGAGGACGTATAACGGCTATGAACCCTATATGAGGTTTCTATTCTTTTTCAGTTATATCATCTAAGAGATATAAGTATTCAAGCTGCCTATATCAACCCTTTGAGCATCGTGTCATTACTCAGGACCCCCAAACTCCCAGTGGCTTGTTCCGAAGTGTGAGTGCTCTAGTATTGCTTGATTTATTTAAATGAAAGGTAATAACTTGTTGTTTGTTACATTGCATTTTAGCTAGGCTTGTGTGCCACTCTGTATTTGTTTGTGCTATTGTGTACTGAGCTTTGACTCATTATTATTGTTGTTAATTTTCCAGGTGTTGCGTTGATGATCGGATGAATTGATGATTATTTGATGATGATGATGATGATAGTTGTCTCGGTTTTGGGCAATTCTAAAGGTTAAGAGGAGAAGTGATGTGGGTTAGGACTGTAGATGTATTTTATTTTCTTTTGTTTTGTTTAATGAGCTGGATTTAACCTTTTAAAGTTGTATATTCTTTTAAAGGGCCTGGGGGTGCCTAAGTGTTTGTAAAATGTTGATCTACTCATGAGAGTAGATTGTGAAATATCTTTGTAAAGTTTATTTTGTAAGCTCTAAATCCAATTATTTTGATAATCTAATTATAAGATTTCATAATTTAAAATCGAGTAGCAAATGTGCACAATTAACATACCTTTTTTAGGAAGCCTGTGCGTGTAATACTTAAGATATTATACGTAGCATTACATAAGCGATGGGTCATTTTTCTTTCATTAATACTGCACCAATTCCAACTCCCGAAGCATAGCATTCTAACTCAAATGTTTTCTCAAAATCAACTAGTGCTAACGTAGGAGTGCTAGTCAACTTAGCTTTGATCTCATCAAAACTTTTATGCTCCCTATCACTCCATACAAACGCAACATTTTTCTTAGTAAGCTCAATGAGTGGACTCCTAATACTACTGAAATTCTTAATAAATCATCGATAAAATGATCAAGTTCATGAGAACTTCTGAACTCTACAGTAGATATAGTACTAGCCAGTCGACAATGGCTTGAATCTTTCCATCATCTACCTGAATCCCTGCTTTAGAAACTAGAAACTACAAATCCTAAGAAGATTACCTGTGATTGATAGAAAGAACATTTCTTCAAGTTGCCATATAACTTCTCAGACCTCAAGACTTCAAACACCACTCATAAATGATTCACATGACTATCTAAATCTCTACTATACACCAGGATATCATCAAAGTACACAACTACAAATTTCACTAGATATTCTCTAAACATATGATTCATAAGCCTCATAAAGGTACTAGGCTCATTAGTTAAGCCAAATGGCATTACTAGCCACTCATACAAACCATGTCTAATTTTTAAAGTAGTGTTCCACTCTTAAGATCTACCTTTGATAATAATTGAGCTCCATTCAAGTCATCCAACGTATCATCTAAACATGGAATGGGATAACGATACTTAATGGTAATCTTATTGCTGGCCCAATTATCGATGCACATTCTCCATGTCCCATCTTTTTTGGTACTAATAGGGTGGGTACTGCATAAGGATTAATACTCTCTCTGACATACCCCTTCTCCACTAATTCATCAACCCGCCTCTTTAGCTCTTTTGCTTCTTTAAGTTTTATCTAATATGTTAGGCGATTAGGTAAAACAACTCCAGTTGTAAGTCTACATGTTCTACTCCTCTTATTAGTGGTAACCCTATAAGCAAATCTTCAAGAAATACATAAAATATATTATGATAGTAATTGTTGAATCTCCAGAGGAAAGGAATCTTACACTTGCATCTCCATCATTCATCTTATTTGTAACATATAAACCGGTTCTCCTGCTTGTATGGCTTGGACTACATCACCTTTAGTTATGAAAAGTGACTTCTTCTTTGCGTCTGAGCCTCTTTCACTTCTAAGGGTGACATAGGTTTCAAAGCTATTCTTTTGTCATCCTTCAAGAAAGCATAATTATTATGATATCCATTATGAAGCACTTTATGATCAAACATCCATGGTCTTCCTAGTAACAGATGGGATGCACACATGAGTGAAACACCACATACTATTTCATTTATATACTTCTCTCAAATATAAAAAGGAACCTTGACCTACTGAGTGCATGTAAAACACCATGCTCACTTAACCAATGAAGTTTATATGGTTTAAGATGTGGCGTAGGGGCTAATTTCAACTTATCCACAATACTTGTAGCAACCACATTAGTACAATTCCCTTCATCTATGATGAGATTACATAAATTCCCCTTAATCCTACAAGTAGTATGAAACAAGTTTTCTCCTATTCTTCTTCAATGGTTGGTGATACACTTAAAAGTCTCCTTAATACATTAATACGCATGTATTGATCTGAGCCATATTCTTCATAAGTTTCAGCATGTACGTCCCCATAATAATCATCGAGGGTTGCTAATAGATCACCAGACCCTTCAGTCTCCTCATCTTCATCCTCGTTAACTATTTCTTCTTCAATATTCATCATAACTCTTCGATTAGGACACTAAGAGGCAATGTGTCCAAATCTTTGACACCTTTTTTTTTTTGACCAAGTAAATCTTTGACACTTAAAACATTTAACCGGATGATTTTTTCCACCAAAACTACCAGTACCATCTTGTTTATTATCCTCGTCTGGATTAATGATGGTTTTACCCTTGTTAACAACAGATTCACCTCCTTTATCATCAGATTTGCTAGGATATCCCTTTTCACTTCTCCTAGTATTAGAAGAATAAGATTTCTAAGGATTAGAATATTTACCTGTTGTAGACTTATAAGGATTATTCCTCTACTGTCTCTCTCCTTTGAAGGTTAATTAAATAGCCTCTTCTAGTGTGTCGTAGCACTGCAGCTCCACAATACTCATAATCTCATACTTTAAGCCAGTAACAAATCTTGCAATAGTATGTTCAGGAGGCACGACAGCTCCACTCCTAATCTTCAATGATTAGAATTCTTGAACATACTCTTTAATGCTCTTGCCACCTTGCCTCAATGATTGAAGGCGCATATATACTTCTTGTTTATAATATGCAGGAACAAAACATTTCCTCAGTACTCATTTCATCTCTAGCCACGTCCTAATCTCCACTTCTTCATCCCTCCTACGGTAGATATTTGATTTATCTACTACATCGCTGCATATCCTTTAAATTTCACCGCCACTAACCTAACCGGTGCATGTTCTTCAACATCATAACACTCAAACAATCCTTTAACTTTGTCTTCCCAATCAAGATAATCATCTATGGATCTACTTCCTGAAAGGAATGGCATTTGTAGCTTTACATGCTTCAACCCTATTAGTGGTCTAAACTCCCTATCATAGGTATCACTGTATTCAATGTTATTCCTTCTAACATCTCCTCACTTATCAAGATTAGGTGGACGTAGCGGTGGTAGTATTTCTAACAGGGTGGTACACATTAGGGTTTTGTAACAACTGTTGCATTTTTTGTACCAAAGTATTAACTGTGTTAGTCAAAGTTTGCAACTATTGGCTCATACTCTGTTCATCATTGGGCTAAACACGATTATTACCATTGCTTGTAACTCCTCTAGTGAACTCCACTATTAACCTCCTCACCAAAATTGCCATGTACACTTTCATTTGACATCCTTAATCACATGTGATCATAACAAAGGTAGAGACAAGTAACTGTAACTGAGCTCTAATACTTATAAAGATGATATGCCTGGAGGACAATCACTAGGATATCTTAAAATGATAGGGAAAACAAACCTTTACTTATCTTGAAGATTACATACCAAGAAAGTAAGCATAGATATAACACTAACAAGTTGTTGATATTACTCATAGCCACTCATTGGTGTTTGGGCTCACTACAATCCGAAGTTTGACAAAAGTAAGATTCGCCATAATCAAATATGATTGATGAGAGTTAGGGTTTTTCTCAAAAAGAAAGAATTTCATTCAACTGATAAATCTTGTCTTTTACATCAAGGAAGCTTCTATTTATACTCATGACCTGATATCTAAAACAAGAACGATATCTAAAAGATAAAATAAGAAAGTAGCTAATAAAAGCAAGATTGAAATATATCTAAAGATAAAATAGGATAGTAGTTAATAAAAGCAAGATTGATATATATCTAAAGAGTTGCTCTGATTCTCGCGTAAAGTATCGTGGAAAGATTGTAGGCATCATCTTACAGATCGTAGATATACATAATATCGCAATGTCCTCTGGAATCAACTCTTTAAGCAAATAGGCTTAGTTACAGTATAGCCGAGGACTCAACTAAGGGTGTAACTTCCATCATACAGAATCTTTAATACTGTCACGGCATGAATCAAATGCATCCTTCCTTTATTTTCATTACTTTCTTCTTCCTATTTTCCTTTAATGTCAGCATGTTATACTCTAAGTAATCATACTCTACATGAAATCCATAAGATGAGACAAACTTCTCTTCATCTAATTCCAAATAATCTGTAATCACTCTCAACACTAAATTTTGCATTCCTCTAGCACTCGATCTCATAATAAGACGTTCAAGTCGATTCCCATCAGGAGGTCTTCTAGGGCATGCTGTCCTTCATCTGAGCATAAATAACGGAGGAAGGAGAAACTAAAACCTCTTTTGTACAGAGCCCCATTGATCATATGTAGTTAGCCACTTTGCACATAAACTTTTTTGCTTTCATTTTGTCTAAAGGTAGTGATCCATCTTTGAAGTATTTCTCTATAGGGGTCATCCTACTTGGTGGTGAGGTTATCTATTATAGGTCTAGTATCTCGTAAACTTTTTTTAATAGTGGTTTTTTCGAGAGGAATTCGATAAAGATATTTTCTTCTATCTTTCATAGGTCAGTAAGTATCATGAAGGCGAGTTTGGAGAGCTTATCAGCTTCTGAACTATTGGCTTTGGGTATCTTAACAATCTCCTAGGAGGCTAGTTCCTTGATCAGAGATCGGCCCCTTCTAGGTAGCTCGCTTCTAGGTAATCAGCCATTTCTTCATTCTTTGCCTAGTACAGGCCCTTAACCTATTATACAACAAGTTCGGAATTTGAAAAGATCTTGAGGTCCCCTGTTTCTGCTCCAACACTCATAGCAAGCTTGGGTCTAGCTAACAAGGCCTTGTACTTTGCTTCGTTGTTGCTGGTGGGAAATCCGAATTTTAGAGCATACTTGACCTTGACTCCATGGAGTCCCTTTAGGACTAGGACAGCCTCGCTCCCCCTCTGCATGGACGATCTATCTACATGGAGGGTCCAAACAATCTTTTGTTTATCATCGAGCTCGGGTGTCCCAGTATATTCCACCACAAAGTCTGCTAGAACTTGTGCCTTTATGGCATCTCGAGGTTGGTATTGCACCCCGTACGTGCTTCGTTTGACAGCGTATTTCATCATCCTTCCTAAGATGTCTGGCTTTTGTAAGACCACCCTTATCGATACATTAGCGAGGATAATGACCTAATGTGCCTAAAAATATAGACGTAGCCATCATACTGATTTCACAACTACAAAGGCAAATTTATCCAACTTTGTATACCTTTATTCGGCCTTTGGAGAACATTGCTAATGTAATACACCAGTCGATGTTGTTTTGCTTTAGTGCTTATTAACATAGATGAGAGAGCTCAATCACTTACTGTGAGGTAAAGGTATAAGACCTCACCTTAGAGCGGAGTTGTTAATAAGGGCAGCTTTGTTAGGAATAGCTTCAGCTCGTTGAAGGCCTATTGAAACTCTTCTATCTATTCGAACTGATCAAGTTTTTTTAGGATTTTGAAGAATTCTGAGCGCCTCTTAGTGGCTCTAGATTAACGTGGTTATCATATCAGTAAGCTGTTGTACTTGTTTGATTGATTTAGGTCACATCATGGTCAAGATTACTTTGATCTCATCAGGATTAGCTTCAATCCCTCTTCGGGATACTATGTAACCTAAGAATTTTCCTGAGGAGGTGCTAAACATTCTTTTCTACGGGTTGAGCTTTAAATTGTAGAAGCGAAGTCAATCAAAGGTGTCTTGAAGGTAGTGTAGGTGAGTTTCTGCTCTCTTACTCTTCACGATCATATCGTCGACATAGACCTATATGTTTCGACCTATCTAAGATCTGAATGCCTCAATGGACAGCCTTTAGAAAGTGGCATCAACACTCTTTAGTCTGAACGACATCATTTGTAATGGTATGTGACAAAAGGGGTGTAGCCCTTGTCAGTTTCTTTCATTTTAATCTAGTTATAGCACGAGAAGGGATCCATGAAACTCAATAGCTCATGACCCGAGGTGTTGTCAATGAGCTGGTTAATCCATGGTAGCAGGAAGCAATCCTCCAGGCATGCTTTCTTTAGGTCAATGTAATTGACACACATCCACCATTCCCCACCTGGTTTCTTAACCAAGACTACATTAGCTAGCCACGTAGGGTATTTTTCTTCCTTGATGAATCCTGCTTGTAGTAGTTTCTAGACCTCCTCTTCGATGGCGACTTATCTCTTTGGAGCAAAATGTCTAATTTTTTGGCGAATTGGCTGCTAGGTCTTGTTGACGTTCAGCTGGTGTGTGATCACTTTCAAGGTTACACCTGTCATGTTAGAGGGCAACCACACAAAGATGTATTTATTCGCCCATAAGAATGTGATCAAACTCTCATTTATGTTTGGATGGATCAAATTTCCCACCTTCATGGTGTGATCAATTTTTTTTTCCAAGGTGACCTCTTCAGTGAGCTTGATAGGTTCACCTCATTGCTCATATTTGTCGTCTAGTTTGGTGTCGATAGTGCACATAGGATCTCCTTTTAAGGCTCTAATGTATGATTGTCGATATTGTTCCTAATCTCCTCAACATACCCCTACTCTAGTTAGAGCTGAGAACTTTGATTTGAGGTGAAGTTAAGAAACGATCGTGTCAAATGTCGGTCGTGTAACCCTTGCTAATATGGCATTGTAAGGGGACCAACAGCTTACCATAGGAAATCTATTTGGTGCATGACATTACATGACTCTTTGCCGAACTCAAGTGGTAGAGTAATGATCCCCTGAGGTCGGACAGGCTGGTTTTTAAAACCATATAGCTCTTGGTCATAAGGCATCAACTTTAGTCCCAGTTCATGATTCATTTGTTCATATGCCCGATTGAAGGGATGTCAGCAGTACTTCTCGTGTCAATCAATACTCTTTTGACTTTCTAGCCTGAAATGCGAGCGGAGATCACCAAGGTATCCTGATGAAGGGTCTAGACCCCTTCGTAATCTTCATCTGAAAAGGAGATAGTGGTGCCGACCTTAGCCCTTTTAAGTTCCAGGCTCATCACTTGTTAGGATAAGCCCGGGGCGGGTGGTAGTCCTTCCCTTATCGAGGTAAGCGGCCCACTTATTATAGTATTGATTTTGCCATTGCATTGTTGGTGGAATTTGGGCTAATCATAGTGGCCCAGGTGTCAGCGACTTTCTCCTATTCTTTAGTCTTGCATTTTTGTGTGGACGGTTTTGGCTTTAAGTCATGATCAATATATTGTTTGAGCCAACCACATCGTATGGTGTCTTCTATTGCACTCTTAAGCTGCCAGCAATTCTTTATGTTGTGTCTATGGTCATGGTGATACTTCTAATACTCTTTTGAATCTTTTCTTCCTAAGCTGGGCTTCATTGTAGGTGTGATCAAAACCCGTGGTTCCTTATTTCAAGGAACACGTCATGAACTGGTAACTTCAGAGGCATGAACTTATCATATATTGGGAAGAGTTTCCGTTTATCATCATCTCTACAACCATGATGTGCATCAGGTCGGTTGAAGTTGCGGCGATATTTTTATTGTCCCTTTTCTCAAGGTAGATTGCCGTCAGTTCGAATAGGCTCAGTCCTGGCTTCAGCTTCCTTCTAACATTTTGAAAATCCTCTTAGCAAATATATTTCTATGTCTGTTCTCTCATTTTCTCAAGCGTAGTATGCTAGCATTGTGAAATGGAATCGAAGAATGGGCTATCTGCAAGAACCCCTTGTTTGATAGCCTCTAAGGTCACTCCATGGCTGTGGTTCGAGACTTCTAAGCATGCTTTGTTGAACCTTGCCAAGTAATCCCTCAAGGGTTTACCTCACTTTTGTCGTACTATTTAAAGGTACGAAGCATTTTTCTCTGGTAGCTTGCTTGTCATGAAGTATGCTACAAAAAGGTCACTGAGTTAAGCGAATGATCTTATCATGTTATGCTCAAGCTTGTTGAACCATACCCTGGATGCTCTTCAAAAGGCGATGGGAAAAGTTTTACACCATATCGCATCTAAGAAACTGTGTATCGCCATGGTGGACTAGAACTGGGTGATGTGGTCATCCATATCAATTGACCCATCGTAGGATTCTAGAGCGGGTAGTTGAGCTCCAATAGGAGTGCTTCGAATTATACCTCGGCTACAAAGGGCGTCTTACCTAGGAGTGTTTTAGTAGTAGGCTCATCTTCAAAACTTTCTCTTATCATTAAAAACCTTTTCATCATGTCTTTAATTACTTCGAATGTGTGCTCCTTATTGGAACTGAGTTAGGTGTCCTTGGTGATGAGGGTATGCACGTTGTCTTCGCGAGCCTAAGTTGAGTCGGGGCTTGTGACTCCTATCTTAGCATGTCACTCGTCCTCCATCTAGTAGCTTAAGATAACTCAAGCTGAGTGATGGGATGGTGTGCATCCTCGCGAGATGCTTTGTGCATCTCTCACTTGGCTTTTGGGGGTTTTGAGCCTCTAATATTCATTTGGGTGAGGTCTTGAACTGTAGGACCGTTCCCTGGTGAAGATGTTAACCCGTGGTGGTGTCTTAGTACACCTATGGTCCCTTTCGACCGGCTCCTCCTTGTGTCTAGATGACAATCAGGACGGGGAGGTGCCTTGCCATGTGCTGAAGGCATGTTCTCCCAAGTGTAAGTCCTTCAAGCTCTCCAGCTCTGTGATCCTAACTTGGAAGAGGGCATTGGACTACTTATTTTCCATATTCTTGTGCGCAAGTCGTTTACACAAGCTTTCTAACTCCACGATGCATCTTGGGTCCACAAGGCCATCATCTGTGATCGCTAGTTAATCGGCGTGCAATGGTCTAGGAGCCCCATGGTCAACTATCGAAGTGGTTCCAAGTTGTAAAGGGGCAGGATCAGTTTCATTCTTACTCCATTGTGGTCCTAGCATTATGTGGGTAAGTGTATTTTTGCAGCGGTAGCTTATAGGTTTTTAGAGGGCTTTAGCAGAGAAAGCGATAGGGAGAAAGAGAGGTTTTAGGCAAGGTTTCAGACAATATTATTTTCCCACATAAAGGTTACAGACAATGGTATTTTCCCATAGATAGCGTCAAAATGTTGTGCGAGCTAGTTTTCCCCAATAGAGATAGTCCTTACAAACATAGAAAAAAAGTTAGAGGGGGTGTCGAGGGGTTACTCGGCGCAACTACTCCTATGCCTAAGTCAATTTGTGGGTAAGGGTAATACGTTTGTAATCAGATAAAAAAACGTCTTCCTTTTCCTTTAGGGTAAATGGGGTATTTATAGCATTTAGGATCATACCAGGGCGAACTTCCTTCTGAAAACTAGCTTGGTATCCAAGGTGAAGGGCATATCTGAGCTAAGCAGTTATAGCTTTGCGAAGTGTGGCCAAGTTGATCATGTCCCCCCTAGTCATAGGGTGTGACTGGAGCACTCATTCTAATTGGAGATTATGAGGCTATAAGGCCGGGCTTGCTAATTAGTTGAGCTTATGAGCTTAGCGAGCCTTTCCGAGGTGTGGATTCATGAGGAGACCTCGCGCCTTGTTCCTTAGTGGTGTTACGGGTCTTGTTACCTGTCCAGGAGATCAGGGTGTCACGTGTAGTAGACCCTTCCTAGTCCTATTGGGATTATAAGGTTTCGAGGTCCAAAAGAACGAGTGGGTCGATAGCTAAGTTCTACTGTCAATTGGAAGAATTGGGCTTAAATATTTTATTTGTCCTATTGAATGAAATTGGATGTTGGACCTAAGAATTAAGTAAAAGCCTAATTGGAATTTAATTTAAACTATTGTGTCTTCTAAATTCCTACATAGGCCTACTAGGTATATCCTAAGGCTAATGGGCTCAAGAAATGTTACATGAGCCCATTAAATAATTCAATAACTAGAAAATTTATAATGGACTCAAATGTTTTAGAGATAAACCCAATTAATGTAGGTAATGATTTAGCCCATATTATGAAATTTAATTCATAAGGCATAATTAGGTAATTATTTTGATTTAAGACCCTAAAGCTCTAAGGAAAATCAATTTGAAAAATTTGTGACTTATTCATATTAGAATAGACCAAAATAGTTAAATCAATTTATTCAACCCTAAAGAATAAGCTAAGCCCATATTAGCAAATTTCTACCTTATTTTAAGTTTCAATAAGCTAATTGGACTCAAATTATTCAACTCTAGCTCAAAAGCATATAATTAGGCTCATTATTATGTGAAACACATCACATCAAATTTTCGGGTGTTACGGGATTGATAAATGAACATGGGAAAGACATGTTCTGTTCCGTAATTATTATTATTTAATATTATTTATTTATTTATAATATATATACGTATATATCTAATCTCTATTTCAATACATGACTACACTTATTCACATGCCTATTACTCTGAGAACACAAAAATGGATTTTTGTTCGTAAATCGTTGGGTAGTGGAATAAAATAGCATCATATTGTAGCATATGAATAAAATAGTTGAAATGAAATAAATGAACCCAGAAAAGGATACATATATATGCTTATAAATCAAGAACATGTAGCAAGGACCATTTGACCTTTGTCAATATTCAATTCCATTAACTTAGCTTGGCACATGTAATATTGTTGGGAAATTTATCAAATTGCGCTTGCTGCGAGTTATAAATTTTCTAAGAAAGGATTACATGGTGATGTCATGACGTGGTACACATTTGATATATTATATTTATTTTTCTCATATTTTGTTAAAACTAACAAATTAAAACTAAACGCACACCTCATCTAACATGTCCAGTACGAATCATACACATGCATACATACATTTTACTAAATCAATAGAATAATGTTAATCATGTACCATAAGTCACAAAATTGTGTTAATTCGTTGAAAAGTATATTCATAATGGATGATTATCAATTCACTTGCATCAACCATGGTTAATATATATACTAATTAATTAAATTTTAGCATATGAACATGTGCATGTATTTTTATTTTTTATTTTTTGGTATTCCACATATGTACTATATATTAATTCCGATTCAACATAAATTATAAAATTTCAACTCCCTAAAACATACCATTACTGTAAGTTCTAATCCGACATCTACTAGTTTATTTGTTTACGATTTTACATATACTTTCATTCTCTGCCTTAATAAAATTATTTTATATTTGAATTAAAATTTGGTTAAGTAATCAAAACCAAATTCATACACACGTAATATGGTTTGGTCAATTTAGCTAAATCTACAAAGTCACCAACATCGTCAATTGGAAATTGTCATCTTTGTCCATCAATTTATCGCCATACGCACTCAAATCATTTCAACATTTACCTTATAAGTTTGTTATAATACAAATTCAAAGCCACACATTCTTCACACAAAAACCAATATGGTAAAGAAAAAAAAAAATTCATCATATTTATCTCATCGAGTAATTTAAAAAAAAACATCATATAGACATCATCAATTTCTATACTTGTATACTTAATATATGTTTTATCAAAAAATCAAATTAAATTTTAGATCTCGATTTAATCGTAAATCAATATTTATATTTATCTATAGAAATTTGTATACTTACAAAGAGTGCAGAAATTATCGACTCTAATCTTCAATTTACTATTACTGAAATGATTTATAGAAACTTCTTTCATTTAATTCCGACATTGATCTTGATTCTTACTCTTCAATATTTCTTATTTTTGGTGAAATATTGATGATGGAATGAATGGGTTTTTAAAGTTTAATAGGATGTGTCTTTATATTTTAAAATATGTTGAACTTGGATTTTTTTTTTCTTTTGAAGCTAGAATCTAGGTGGAAATTTGTGGAGTAAAGGAGAGAGTGTGTAAGGATGAAATAGGTTGTAATTTTAAGAAATTAGGTACAGAAATAAAATTTAGGTAAGCTCAATCTGGTATGTATTAATGATTTGCTGAATTTGGAAATCTTGAATAGGAAATTAAAGTATTGATATCTCCATTTTAATTGAATCCGTTGACTAACCAATTATTCATGTTATTACAAATTTATTTAATTTACCTAAGTTTGGTTATTAACTTAAATTCAAATTGAGATTCAAAATTATCTATATTTCTGTGATAATTAATTAACGCTTATCTAATTAAAGGACAAGTAATAGGGGTATTTCATCCTCCCCCCCCCAAAAAAAAAAAAAAGAAGTTTCGTCCTCGAAACTTATCTCATTGCTCAAACAGGTCAGGATATCTCTATCTCATTGAGTCATTGGTCTCCCAAGTGGCCTCTCTCTAAGTTTAACTACTCCGTTGCACCTTGACATAGCTAACTGTCTTCCTTCTCAGAGTTTTCTTCATCCAATATCTTCACTGATCTCTCAGCTATCATTAGGTTTGATGTGTCTCCATTACTGCCTCTAGATCGAAATGCACTTTCTTAGTTGTGATACGTGAAACACGTCATGTACACCAAATATATTCGAGGGTAATGCAAATTTATAGGCAACTGATCCAATACCAATGATAGATAAAACATTAACTTATATCCATATAAACCTTTTTCTTACTCTTTAACTTCATTAACTATCTTACCTATGATTCAACTTCCCCTTGACTCCGAATCTAAAAACTCCCTCGATAAGGGATACTTTGAGAAAAACATGATCTTCGACATCATAAATTAAGGGGTCGTCATTTTATGTCTGCATAGCTTTTATATCAATCTTGTGTCATCTTCATCCCCAAATCTTATCAATCATTTGTTGCACAAGATCTAAACCAAGAATGGTTTGCTTATGTACCTCATCCCAATGTAAAGGCGATTTGCAATTCCAAGGACGCCAACTGGGCATGAGGTAGTATGGGTTATTAATGATAGATTAATTAAATCTACACGCTTCATACCTTAGAAGGTCAGGTGTTCACTTGAGAAGATGGCACAATTATATGTTCGAAAGATAGTAAGACTACATGGAGTACCAATGTCTGTTATATCGGATATATATATATATATAGCATATAGACGTGCACACTACATATAGAGCAAACATTTATCAACAATGTATAAATATTTATGAGATAACTAACAATGGGTATAGCAAGCCACCTTTCACTTAGTCTAACAAAAATAAGGAGTTAACTTACCTTATAAAAACTAAAATAGACAAGGCTTAGGTAAATGGGGAGTGCATGGACTTATTTCATGAAATAGAATTATTTTACCTAAGTCATCAATAATCTAATGATCAACCCATTTTATCATATAATTTGTCAAAAAGGAGCTATAAGAGAGCTACAAGGCCATTTAGATTTCAGAATATGTGAATGAAGTATCCTGGTCTTAAAAATCTTGTTGCTAAAGCAAAGACCTTCTTTTGCCATCACTTTAGACTTAAATTTTCTTTCAAGAGCCACATAAGGTGTGGAACAAGAATGTTTTTAAGATCATCTTAAAGAAGAAGAAGCAGATTACATCAGAGATTGAAAATGAACTCCACTTTAACCCATTTCAATATTTATTAAAAGAAAAATTGCACATGGAGAGCTTAATGCAATTTTAAGGAATGAGAATCTATTATTGGTACAAAAAAACAAGAGTGAATTGGCTTATTGATGGTGATAGACACATGTTTCTTTCAAGCTCGTGTTCTCACTAAAAGAACCAAATATAGGATCCTTGGACTAGAGGATGATATTGGAAATTGGGTTTGTTCCAATTTTGATGGAAGACATGATAATACAATCTTATTGAACTCATTTCAGCACAAGTTAATTGTAGGTTGCTAGCTAAAGAACATAGTAACACTAAAAGAAAGGCAAAGGTACTTCAGAAGATAATGTAAAGGCTTAGCTGGTTAGTATACCATACTAAAATCTCGGAAGCATTCAAAAGTATTAAAGCTAACAAGGGCCTTGGTGTAGATTAAAGCACTATATATTAAATTACTATAGATTAAATGAGTTGGACAAGGCATGAGGAGCTTTCAAAGTGAATCTATGGCTCATGGATAATGTAGATGCTAAGTATCAGTCTTGCTAAAGCATGGAATGAATTAGAGTAATGGTGTAAAAAAAGATGACGTAGTCTATTAATGAACGTATAAAAGCATCATTGAGAGTTCCTATTCTTTCCTTAGATGATTGAGACAATGCATGGGTACAAAAGAGTTTTATTAGTGAAAAAATGGAACTAAAAGATGCATATTATACACTCCGAGGTAACGTTGACTATAATAGTGAGACAAATATAAATTAGATATAGAGAACCTTCGCTTATATCAAAATTTGGTTCTCTTTGTGAAGATGCCTAACGAAAGATAATTAACTTAAGAGAAGAATGAATGTTAACCTAATGAGTGTTTTGTCCAATTGAGAAGAAGAATTTGCCATCCATCTGTTTATGAAATGTAACTAGATTAAACAACAATGGAGGAGAGTAATAAGTAAAGTGATTTTGTTACGTTATTAAATGGAAATTTCTAAAATTGGCCGATGAAGAATCCAAAGGTTAGAAAACATGAAAGATATATTTTCATTATTCCTTGAGCAAGTTTGTTTTACTTTACCTTATGAGGTATATGGAAGGAAGGAAATAATTGAATCTTCAAAAATAAGCAAAGTAGTCCATTATGGTTAGACATGGTAATACGTGTTGCGAATGAATATTATCGAACAACACAAAGAATTAATTGGGTGTAAAATTAACAAAAAAAAAAGAATAGAAACTTATAGTATACCACAAACAAATGGGAATGTAAATGTTGATGGAATGTTCAAGAATGGGTCAAATCATATAGGGTTTGCTAGTTGCACTAAAGATGATATGGGCATCTGTCTAGGAGGCTCTTTAACACATGTGAATTTCATTCTCTTCTGGAAATAGAAATTTAAGGGATATATACGATATTACATTTTACTTCTCAAATGGGATGCTCAAACTTGATTATTGAAACGAATTCAAAGGAAGCTATTCATGATGGGATTTAATCAAATCCAAATCCTTAATATGAAAATAGCAGGATCGACACATATGAAAATTAGGGTATAGAACAAAACAGAAACATACTTTGTTCCGTCAAATCATAGCAATTCCATATGTGGGTAGATGATCTTCTAATTATTGTGTACACAAACTCCTTCAATGAGTGATGGGAGAACTCTGTAAAATGAATGAGTGTAAGAGAATGGTAGGGTATACTGGAGGCTCTCACAAATATTTTTATATAGTGCACATGCAACTAGGAACCATAACCCCAGTAATGAAATTTATGGGCAAACTACTAAAAAGTCCATCTATTTCAATAGTAGCCTTAGGATATCTACACATATAAAATATAATTATTATAATCCACACTAATATAAGATGACAAGGCCTCAATATAATATCATTAATTAATCACCAATGCAAGCGCCAAATAATTTAGTTTATTTGTGTTAAACATACAATAATCCTTTATGCAATTACATGTGCATCCATATGACCATATGCGTTAAACCCATGAATGCATGATAGGAGCAATTTATTCTATTCATTTAAGGGCTATTTGGACTCACTTTATACTTATATTTATCAATAATCCAAAGAACTAGTATTTAATGTGCTTAGTTGATTGATTTTAGGATAATTGGAGCTTATTTGGACATATCATCATCAATTGGTGTAGCAACAACATAAAAATAAAAAAAAAAAACTACGAAGTCTTGGATTCAAGGAGCTACCTACTCTCGTGCCTAAGTCAATGCAAAGAAACTTTGTTTGCAGTGTGTTTCCCTGGTTAAGGCATGATCGTATCTAAAGAAGAATGAAGGCCATGGTTGATAACACTGTCTAAAGCACAATTGTGCCTAGCATTCACTTAAAGACCTGCTTGCACTTAGTTTGAAATATATCCACAGTTTGTGTCGTTGGTGCTGGGATAAGCATGTGAAGCATGGAAGGTGTCCATAGTTGGTATAACCATACTTGTCACCATCATATCGAGAGTTGGATGCAAGCAAAGAAGGAGGGCACTGCCCAAGGCGCATCTTGCACCCCGATTGTTTTGCATGGATTTTTCACTTTTTGCTTTATCACCATGTTAGCATTCTCAAGACTATCTGTGTGTGAGAGAGAGAGAGAGATTGTGACACAAAACGTTAAGCAAAAAGCAGAGAATATAGAAGAATATTGATAAGTGTCCAAAGACCCGAATTGTTGCTACTATATTGGGCATATTTTATATGCTATTTGTTTAAATGTTGAGGAAAAGGATCTTTATTGAGTTAATCTTTGGTTTCAGGGACAATCATCAAACAATCGAGCTTCTCAAGGGATTATCAAAGGAAGAAGCCAAGTTTTGAAGATTTTTGGAGCTTTTGCGAAGTTGCCACCCATACACTGGTGACATTCACACCATTAGTGTACTTTTGGAGGAGCGTTTTTTTGAAGAAATTTTGAAGATTTAGCCAAGAATTAAAGGTACACGACCTCTCATACACTAGTTGTGTACATCAGGTCGTGTACATGTGTCAACAGAGGAAAAAGAAGCTACTTTAATGAGTACACTACCCCGATGTACACGGGTCGTGTAGGGGTCGTGTAGGCATTAATGTATATATATACATGCCTTTTTGCGAAATTCATTCATTCAATTCTTAGGTCATTTGATACCAGAACCCTAGGGACGCCTTTGGAGAGCTCTTGAAGGGGGAAAATCGTGCTTCCACTTGAAGATTCTCAACTACACATCTACAAGGGTTTTATCTTGATGATTTCTCCTTTTTCTTCTTCCATTGTGCTTAATATTTGTGTTGTTATCTTTTCTATGGAAGAGTAGTTGTGTAACCCTAGGTTTTGAGAAACCCTAGCCTTCATGTAAAGACTTGTTAATCACTTGAATGTAAATTGATTTTGAGTTTGCTTCATGATATATAATGTTGTTTGTGATAATTTTAGGTCAAAGTTGTTACAAACTCGATTCTTGTTAATATGAAAGAAGATTTCGATTAATGAGTATGATCTCTCATGAGCAAAGGGGTTAAGTAATCCACCTAAAATTAAGGTTTTTCTAACCTTCTATCGATTAGGGTTCATAAGCTTTAAGCGATTCTAAATCGACTTTTGTGACGGAAGAAATTCCCACTTTTGCAATTTAGGGTTAGGGTTTAATTAACTTGAAGAGAGTAATTAAGCTATTTAAGTAACCCGATAGTTCAAAATCAAAGTTCATTCAAGTGAATCCACTTTTAGAGATGAAGGGGGCTAGGGTTGATCAAAACCAAGGGTTTCGTTGTGAATTGTTTATCTTAATTGTGCATATCTTGAGTTAGGGTTCTTGGGTTTATCTTAAATTAGAAGTAGTGATTAGTTTAGTATAAAATTCGCTCTTGGCTTGGCTAGATAATAGTTAAAGGGTAATTACTAATAGCTGCACATTGATCCCTAGGACGATATCCGAGTTAAATTCTACACTACACGATAGGTGCACTGCCTTGTGTGGATCCATAATTTACAAGATTATAAATTTTTAAAACTTAAGAGATTCTACACATCAAATATTCATAATTTGACAAAGAATTGATAGGAAGATAGATTCATAACCTTTTCTCTTAAGGTTTTGAGAAGAAATTCAAAGAGATCATTTACTAAGCTTTTACACATCTGGAATGTAAGAACCTTTGGACTATTCAAGCTTTTTCTTATCATGTTCATATATTACTTCTCTGTTACTTTGATTTGTATTGCATTATCCCTATAGAAGTAATTAAGTAGCTTAAATTTTGTGGAACCTTAAGCCTGATTTATGTAACTCTTACTGCAATTTTAATGAAAGTATTACTGATTTCTTGAAGCTAATAGCTTGTGCTTATGTTCTTGAATTTATATAGTGCACAATATAGGTTCTTGGCTAATGTCATTAGAATCGATTGAGAAATCATTTTATTGAATAGATATAGGTTATTAATGAGAATCAATTATAACTTTAGACATAAAGTAATGCAGTTAAGACCACAGAGAAACATGGTCAATGACAATCAACCATGCTTTACCCGTGTTTCTGTTGAAGATGGTTCACAATTGAAAGAACTAAAGACAGTGAAAAACACGACTAAATGTAGTTATGGTTAATCTCACCGTGTTTAGTCAAGGCTCTCATCAAGATTTCATTGTGCCCTAGAGAAAGAAGTTAGTGGGAAACACGAGGAATTAAAATCAACAGTATTTATGTCGTGTTCCTTGGAAAATGAATGAAATGAAGAAGAACGGATCCATGCTTCTTAGTTACAATAAAGATACAATGAATAGAAAGAAGCACGACCTGATGAAAGATCCCATGTTCCACTCATGTAAATCTAGGTTTAAGAATATTATACATGAGGCATTAGAAGCCCACGTGTTCCTTCCATGCTGTTGTGCGAAAGAATAGTGTTGAAGATATAGTAAGAAGCACGATTGGATACATTATTCTATGCTTAAGCCATGTTTCTGTGCAAATATGAAGATTCAACAGTTACAACTAATATGAAAGGTGCACGATTATATTAAGATGACCGTGCTTGTTCCATGTATTTTTTAAAGACACAATCAAACATTTTAAAATATCTTAGGAACTTAAGTTTATTTGAATTTTAAGGATATATTATACATTTGACAAGTATAAATAGTTATGTAGGGTTCAGAAACACAGCACAATTCATTAGATCATAGATATCCTACATTAGAAACATACTTGTAGAGTCTTCAATAACAGAGCGTCTAAGAGAGAGGATTTGGTCAAGAAGATCATTCAAGATTGTTCTTCTAAGGTGTATTCCTTCCATTATAGTGCTACTCTGTAATAGATGTTTACTGTTTGTAATAGTTTTGCAATGGAGGAGTAGATATATATCATCTAAACAACAAATAACCAAAGATATTGCTATATGTTGTGTACTTAATTACATTTTAGTGAAAGTTCATGTTCTTTTTAAGTCTGATTATGTGTTTTGTAATGCCCTAGAATAAGGCATTACAACCCGCCACGTGTCCCTCTCTTAAAAGAGACACACAAAGACTCTAAATCTAAATTCCACAAAATATAAACATATAAAATCTCCATGAACTCACAATTTAGGGTACCATAGAAGGTACAAAACCTATGAAACTTGTAATTCATAACTTCCAAATAACTCATGTAATATACATTAAACCTAAGTTGGCAAAACCTAAGCCAACAATAATCCAGAAAAGATCTAACTTCTAAATAAAATCAAATAATCCTGTTTAATAAATTATTACATAAAAACCAATACTTCAAATCCTCTAAAAGATAAAAATCAAAATATTGTTTCAAGAATCTTCAAAACTCAATAAATCATTTTCATAAATCTTGTATAACATCTTATTCCTCTGCAGGGTAGTCAGGTCCACTATCGCCATCCCCATGATCAAAATATAATTCATAAACAATATCTCCATCATCTGTACCTGAAAAAGAAAGGAATGAGCGTAAATGCTTAGTATGCTAGTCCACAAACATAATGCAAATGTACCAACATGTATATATTTGTGCAACTTAACTAAATGCAAACAACAGGATTATTATCTTCATTAAGCCTACAAAACAACACAGTTTAGAATCATAGATCTCTGATCACAAACTTGGAGTTCCTTAGACTCTTGAAAAACAACCAGATATTAAAAATGAATAATTCTATACATATATTGGTGAATGGATACTCCCCAAACACCCGCGGCCATACTGCCAATAAATCTATATCTATCGGAATCATCTCCAAGTGCAACTTCACTAGGGACAACAACACACCAGGATTATCAGGGTGCCTCACCAGTATCACTGTCTGCCAGGTCTTTACTAGTCAAAGCCAAAGACATCCAGAAAAACAATTTAAGCTAAATAGAATTTAGTTCATTTATATATTTGTTCCTTTAAGCAACAATAAGAAAACTAAACCTGCCAGCAAATACAGCAAACAAGGAAAGGTCATACTGTTTCCAATTCCAGGAACAATCTCTGCAAATCCTCAAATTCTTAAAAACAATAAGAAATCTCCAAATTTTCTGAATATAACATATAACAAGAACAAGATATAAATCATCACATCAAAACCCTAATTATCCAATTCTCCAAAATTATCTAAAACCCTAACCTCTCAAGAAATCACAACTGCAGAATCTCTTTGATCAATTTTCCAAAAATCCCAAACTCCATGAAACCCTAATTGTGTAAATCCAAAAAGAATAGTAAATTACCAAATGAAATCATTCTTCATTAAACTTATGGATTATCGGAATAAAACTCACCTTAGATTTCTTCAGAATCTAAACTCAGATTTCTCTAACCAAAAATCAAATCAGAACCCTAAATATCACAACTGCTCCAAAACCCTAGATTGGAAAATCTATAAGAACAGGCATGATCTATCTAATATATATCTTTGCATATCAAATCCGTTATACCAAAATGATAATACTTACTTGTTTCAATCTAATTCTTCGATTGATTCCCAAAAGATTAGATCTTGATGAAACTAGGTTATTCTCCAAAGAACTTTTCAAAATCTAAGCATAAATCTTAAGAAATCGAAACGATATACAAAGAATCTTGATAGATAAAGGCAAGTTACTTACTCTTGATCGAAATCTGATCTCCCTTGATCTTGTTCTCCAAAAACACTCAAACACTCTCAATTCTCTCTCTCTGGTCGAAGGAAGGAGGTTACAAATGAAAAACATGAACCCTAAAGTTCTATTTATATAAAGGATTCTGGGCAGGAAAAGCTGACACTTACACCGGCGGCCTACATACTTACGTTGCGGCTTATGTGCCGGCTTTCTTCCTTCCACAAAAAATCTGAGAGCTTTTCGTCAGCGGCTTTTTACGAACCCTAGAGATAAAAATAGGTATTTGAGAGTGGAGAAACGCAATGGCTTATTGGAGATCACAAGACTTCATCTTTAAGGGTTGTAATCATAACTCTTTACTATTTTTCCTCATTCTATCGTTGGATTTCTTCTTCTGTGAAAAATAGATGTCTTTTTTACCCTAGATCTTGAGAAACCTTAACCCTAATGTAGAGATTAAATTGCTTTGTTAATGGAAGTTTATGTTTTTCTTGAATCTATTCATGTGCTTTCTTTGTTTCTTGATTTAATACGTACACAATATTAGATAATTGTTTGATTCTTATTGATTTGATCGACGGATTGATTGATAAGATAGATCTAGAATGATTAGAGAGGTTTGAATGTAACTCTAGACATAGATTGCATGAACATTCTGCATAAAGATTGAATCTTTTTAAGGAATCATGAATTCTAATACAATTTTGTATAAATCTAATGACGAAAGACATTTCCATTAGACATATAGGGTTAGAATTCAATTAACTTGAAAGAGAGATTGGTGAAATTATGGATTTCTACAATTTAAGAACATAAACAAACCATTAATGAATGTTTTGTAAGGAATTGGAAATAGGATTAGTGGTGAATCAAGATTAGGGATAGTCTTGTATATGATATTCTTTGAAGCGTTGACACTCACTATTACTATGGTTTACTAATTAATTAGTTACTTGGATATATTAAGATCATTCAAATTAAACCACTAGATAGTAGAATTAAGGTAACTACTAATAATTACAGGTCCTGGTGGAACGACTCTTGTGCTTACACCAGTACTACAATCGATAGGTACGTCGGGTAGGATTAGTTGCAACTATGCTTCAAATGATAGTCATACTTGCTTATATATTGATTGAAAGGAAGGATTAGAATAGTTTACTTTTAATTAATCAATTAATTAATCACTAAATGTTGACCATAGTTTGGATTTAGGATATAGGTTAATTAATATTAAAACTCGATCATATATAAACACAAGATCAACTTTTGGAGCTACTGTCAGAGATCATCAATATTAAGAAAGCCTAATACTATTAGTCTAGTCATCACTTTTGTTTTTGTTTACTAGATTTTGTTTTGCTATGTCATACTTGAGCTGATTTTGCTTTTATCCTTTGCAATGCCTAACTAGAAGTTATTCAACAGGCTTGCTAGATTTTGATCCTAAACCAAAAGGATTGTACTTCGGCTTAGAAGGAAGGCTACTAAGGATATTCTTGAGATTTCATCGGTTAAGATCAACGAGGAATAACTGCAAACATCTGAGATGCCCAATGCAAATGACAATTTGAATCTAGTCGAAGAAGACCTTAAGAATCTAGAGAGGATCAATCAAAATATTGGAGTCAATCAAGCTATAGTCCTTCACAGTATAGTGGATTTTTGTAGACCTAAATTTATGTGGAACGAATACTAGTATTGCATATGATAAGTCTTTTACATTCGATTATTTTCATAAGAATTCATGGATTATATGATATGATTTTAGGAAAATTCCTATGATTTTGTGCTTTATGGTTTAAATATTGTTTCTAAGCTCCTAAGATCATAAAAAGAAGAAACAATGTGATTTGAATCAAGATTAGAGCAAAACAACATGAATAAATAAAGACATACTCAATCACGGATACCAAAGACCTAACGGAAGGTAAGAAAACAAGGCAAAAGTGCAAATCATGCCCTCTACTGTACCCACGATTACACTTGCAATTCAAATTAACCCTCAATCGTGCCCTCGAAGGGAAGACACAGCTTAAATCGTGGCCAATATTTGAGCCCGTGATCCAACTTGTGAAAAGTGACTCTATCATTATTGTCAATGACACGTTACCCTAAATAAAAGCGCATGAAGATAAGTATAAAATTCGTTATAAAGAATCTGCTACATCAACAAATAAAATCTTCATGATTTATATGCTATTACCTATAAATAAATGTTTGCAGACGTACAATAATATAATATACTATATGAAACAAATTCCTGACATGGAATAGAGTAATGAGAGAATTTTTAGTGAGAGAAATATTTCTTCTTGCTAGAGATTCATGTTTTTTAGGTAAATTAATATTGAATCGAAAGTTGTTCTTGCAAGATTGTTGGCTTAATCTACAATGCTTATCTTTAATTTCATTTTATTTCTCTTGAATATGTGCTTAATGTTTACATTCATGGAAAAATAATCATTTTAACTTAGGGTTTGTGAATTCAAAACCTGATTCATGTGATTTTAAATGCGTTTTAATTGAATATTGACGGGGTATTTGTAATTAGTAGCTAAAACTAAATTTCTTGGGTCTAACTAAGTGATGCACATTTTAGATCCATGTCTGATTTCAATTGGATAGATTGAGATATTATTTTTTTAATAGATCCAGGTTGCTAATGAAGTTGCTTATAATCATTTGGAGATATGGATGGTAAAGCTTTTTGTCACTTGGTTTTAAATTCATTATGGGTTTTAATAAAAGGATTCTTAATCTTTATGTGGATGTAGGTTGTTGATAACTTGTGAAGAGATTCTGGTGATCTAATCTAGATCTAGAGTTTCTACCTTGAGAGAAGATTTAGCTTATCTTAGTGAATCTAATAATGCAAATAAACCTAGCAAACAACATTCTGAGTTTGTTGAAAAATCACATGATAAGGAATTAATGAAGCAAATCCTAAGTCCTGTCTTGCATTAACAAACTTATATGTTTAATTTGCCTTCAAGACATGTACATAATTAGTTTTAAATTTAGCTTAGCTTTTTTCTATTTTTAATGTTCTTTCGAATATTTCTTTAGCTAGATAATAGATAAAAAGTGAGTATAATAGACGCTAACGATCCATAAGGAATATGACCTAATACTCTCTATGTTATTTTAGTAGGTGTGCTTGCTTATGATGGTTATTGCAACCGAAGTTGAGCAGAACTTATTAGCAATCTTTATAAATTTCTAAAACTTCAACTTCATGTTTGGTTATTTTAAAATGCTAACACAATCCCAAACCAAACCAATAACCCAAACCAGTACATCCCAGAGTTGTTGCAAATAGCTTTGAAATTAAACCAACTATCATCAAATGGTCCAACAATATGTTCAATTTGATGGTTTCCAAGATAAAGATCACAATGCTCATCTTAAACAATTTTTGGAAATTTGTGTTACATTCAAGATTAATGGAGCTTTTGATGATGCTATCTAACTAAGGTTGTTTTCGTTTTCCTTAAGGAATAATGCTAAGAAGTGGTTAGATAGTTTACCACGTCAATCAATCACTACATAGCAACAATTGTTTGAAGAATTCATGAGATAGTACTTTCCTCCTTCAAGAATACCCAAGCTTAATGCTGACATCTCATCCTTTTGTCAAATGGAGTCCCAGACCTTATATGGAGCTTAGGAAAGATAGAAGGAATTGCTTAGGAAATGCTTATACCATGGACTCCTTGAGTAGACTTAAGTTTAGACCTTCTACAATGGTATGAACTATCAAACGAGACAATTATTTCATTTCGTTGTAGGGGAGGAGTCTCGATCACATATCTCCAAAAGAATGCTTGCGTTTGTTTGAGGATATGGCCAACAATCACTACTAATGGTCACCCTCCAGGTTTATAGAGAAGAAACATGCTGAAGTTTTTGAGATTGATGTTGTTACTTCTTTGGCATCTAAAGTGAAATCACTAACAAGAAAGATCGACGGGATATCTATGACTCAAGGATAATAGCTAGGTACCATGGACTCTACTTATATGATTAATTTGAGCAAGTGGATTATATGGGTAACCAAATAAACATCGCTATGATCTGTTTAATAATACATAAAATTAGAGTTAGAAGGGGGCCTCTACTGCAAATGCCCAAGTTAATGTAGATGGTGAAAACTCAAGTGAATTCGAAAGTGTGGATAGGGAGAGAATGATGAGGAGGAAGGATCCACCGAAGAGAGTGGAGAAGATAGTAATGAGGAGGAGAGCTCATCTAAGCCTGAATCTTGAATGTTTTCTGTTTCACTCTTTTTTGTTTTTGGATGTTTTGCCGATAACAAGAGCTTAATATGTTTGTAATCCGTAATGACTCTAACTTTTATGCCGCCTTATGCTACTTTTCTAACTTTTTGCTAGGACTGCCTTACTTTTCCTTAACTTTTTCTTTTTTGTGTTGTTTAAATTGCTTGTACTTTCCCGTGTTAATTTATTTTCTAAGACATTAAGGATAATGTCTTCAGTTAAGTGTGGGGAAGGGGTTTCAAAGAAGGTTAATGTCACATATGGCACATGAACTTTAACCAAATATACAATTAAATACTTAAACTTTGAAATTGATAAATTTAGTATTTGAAATTTAAAATTGATTAATTTAATGCCTGAAAGAACTTTTCGAGCACGCCAACAGTACCTCTGTTAATTTCTTTTAGGTACTAAATTGATCAATTTTAAAGTTTAGGTAATAAATTGATTAATTTCAAAGTTCAGATACTTAATTGCATATTTTACGTAAGTTCAAGTACAATTTATGACATTATCCTTTCAAAGAAAGAAAAGAAATGGATAGATGATAGGTTTTTCACTCTATTAATTAAGGGCTAAATTGTGTTTACATATGCTTTTATGTGTGCTTAAATTAAGGATCTGGTACTTAATTCTTAAATATATTTATTTTAGGTGACCAAAGATAAATTACTAACACTTGGATGAAGATCAATCAATAGGAGATAAAAATAACATGTTAAGGTCTTTATAACACCCATGATTTAGATTATGATCTATTCTAGTAAAAATTTAAAGACAATCACGATCGTGAAAGAGGAGCAAAATGTCTGATAGAACGTATTACGATCCTCATGTTGGTCGTAATGAGGATAGTGATCTACATTGACTTAATTCTAAATATGATGCCAGCCGTGCTCTAATGTGGATCTCACTTTACAACATAGCATTGCAGGTTTGACTTATTTGAAGAAATTAAAGTCACAAAAATCACAACCCATACAACGATCATAGTCATCAAAGAAATATATCCATATGATATGCTACGAGTAACATCATGCCCATGATTTGCCTTAGATACATGATTTTTTGGCATATCACGGCCTAAGTCACAACTATAATAGAGTATACAACTTGCGTAATTTCCATACTAGATGCTATTTAACCACTTCTTGAAGAGGGATAAAGGCCAATTGAGATGATGATATAATATTTAGTTGTGTCTAGTCGCTTAGAACATATAAATAGAAGATCCAAACATCGTATGTTATCGAATCATCATTAATTAGTCTATTGTGTAATTCGTACTTGTTAATGTTTTGTTGTTAAACATTGTGTCAAATTGTAAGGATTTCCTTAAAGATTTTGGAGAGCAAACAAGAGGAACTCCATTGTAATTCGTGCAAGCAAAGGATCCGACATTGTGCAAATAATAAAAGGGTTGTATCCATGTTCACTTATTATTGTTCTTGTATAGTTTCTGCCATGTTATGTTGTATGATGCATGAATAGTGTAAATTAGGCTTGTGACACCACAATTTGATGTGTATTAGCACATTTTTATTGTTAAACATTATTAATTTTCTTGATTCTTGTAGTTGGTCTTCAAAGTACTATAATTCTATATAGTGTACGATATGGGATTAGGTTAGATTTCTTCGGGAATAGATTGAGAAATTTTCTTGTTGAATAGATCTAAGATATAAGAAGAGGTTACTTGTGATTCTAAAGATAGGATCATGAAATCTTATGCATGAAATTTATGTTAATATAGAATTCCTGGCTTTAATGTAATTTTAGTTAGCTATTAACTAGGGAGAGATTCAAGTGGATAAGGCTAGATTTAAACATCATTTATCTTGAGAAAGACATTGATTTATCAACTGAATTCAACAGTTAGGGAAAATAGCAATGATTTTTTTATTATGGATAAGGTACATGTTTAATCTAAATGGTGAAGCAAGTCTAAGTTGTGTATTATGTTGCATTAGTAAAGTCATTCGATAATTGCAATAGTGAATCATTAGATGTAGGACTTAAGTAGTGTAATAACTAACATACAAAACACTTAATTAAGTTATTTGCCTAGATAATAAATAAGAAGAGGACTACTAGTAATTCTCGATCCCTGTGGGAGACAATTCGATACTTTATCCTTATATTACGAGTGATAGATGCACTTGCTTAGCAATGACTATGTTTAGGAAAAAGATCATAGGACAATTAAATTATAAAACTCAGTCACAAATATGCACATCAATAGAGTAAACAAGCTTAATTGTTCATAATTGTTTCAAATCTCGCCTATCTAAGCAAACTTTTTAGGAAAATATTGAAATGGTATTAAATCATTGTGAATGCCTTACAATTATTCGAATTAGACCTTTAAGTAATTGATTATGATCTCTTACATTTGAACTTTTATTACTTTACTAAAATTTCATGATGAAATCTAGGTGAATTAATCTTGTTATTTAACCTAGGAATCTAAATTTGGGATTAACTTAAGGTCCCTGGTAAAGGTTAATCAGTTGACTTCTAAGCTTAATGGGTAGTATACTCTTTCATTCAGTTACTTTAGAAGCATTGAAGTCCTTTGTGAAGGTTCAAGTGAGACTTATAACTTGATGATTTCCCTTCCCTTTCATCAATGATATATAACATAAATAAAATAAAATTTAAAAAGAGACTTAAGTTGGTAAAGGTGGGCTTTAGTATCTCAGAAGAGTAAAGTTTGACCCCTCTATTAATGAAAGAGAATCCATTGAAATCAATTAGCATGTACATGCCTTGGTCCCTTACAAGATAAAGATTCAACTCTGTTGCTAATTGAAAAAAAAAATGAAATGAGCATCAAAGTTAGTTGATAAGGGTGGGTCTTGATCCATCGAAAAAGCATGACGTATTCTCTATTGTCAACTATTAAGGAAAATCTTGAAAATAGTAATAAGCATAATAAGGTAGAAAAATTCATGATATGAGTGCCTTCACATGGGAGCATAGTGTTTGGAAAAGTGATTGATGAGGTTTATACTCTTTTTATAAGGGGATGAAATTTATTAAGTTTTTTTACTTTGCTTGATTTTTGTTTGATTTTAACTTTGGAAGCTGGTTAAAATAAAAAGGGTGAATGTTAATTTACCTATATTACCTTTGGAATTCTAGTTTTGGTAACATGAGTACATGTATAGTGAGATTGAGTAGAGTAATAAGTGCGATGATCATTGAAGTTGCTTAATAGGATGAAAGGATGAGTGTGAAGCAGTAAAAGTTGAGCATGTTTTGAGTTTAAAGTACCATTAATGATTTGTTTTTCCTAAGTCTTAAGTCAGGAAGCATTTTCTTGTTTCTCATTAGATTGTTTGCTTGAGAATGAGCAAAGTTTAAGTATGGGGAAGTTTGCTATGAGCAATATACTCTATTTATTTAAGAGCTATTTAGACTCACATTGTACTTATGTTTATCAATAATCCTAACAACTGGTACTTAATGTGTTTATGAGTTGATTTTAGGATTTGGACACTTTATCATCAATTAGTGAAGAAAAAACATGAAAAATCAACAAAACTACAAAGTCTTGATTCAAGGAGCTACCTATGCCGGTGCCTAAGCTAATGCAAAGAAATTTTGTCACAGTGCATTTCATTAGTTAGGGCGCTACTGTATTTGAAGAAAAATGAAGGCTACAGTTGATGATGCTATCTAAAGTACAGTCGTGCCTGGCATTCACCTGAAGACCCACCCATGCTTAGTTTGAAATATATCTTCAGTTTATGTCACTAGCACAGGGACAAGCATGCAAAGCATGGAAGATGGTCCATAATTGGTATTAGCATCCTTGGTGCAATTGTACAAAGAGTTGAATGAGAGCAAAAAAGGTGGGCACTGCCAGATGCACAACTGTGCAAAAGGGCGCATCTTGCACCCTTATTGTTTTAATTACATAGATCTCTCACCTTTTGCTTTATCTCCATGTTAGAATTCTTATGACTCTATATGTGTGTGTGTGTGTGATTATGGCACAAAACCTTAAGCAGAAAGCAGAGGATACAAAAGAATATTTGGAATTTAATAGAGAATTGATGGGAAGATAGATTCATAACCTTGTCTCTGGGGTTTTTGAGAAGAAATTCAAGGAAATCATTCACTAAGCTTTTACACATCCAGATTGTAGGAACCTTTCTATTATTCGAGCTTTTTCTTATCATGTTCTTATATTACTTTGATTCGCGTTGCATTATCCATGGAGAAATAATTAAGTACCTTAGATTTTGTGGAATCCTAAGCCTGATTCATGTAACTATTACTGCAATTTTAATGAAAGTATTATTGATTTCTTGAGATTGATAGCCTATGTTTGATTCTTTTTAAATTTATACAGTACACGATATAGATTCTTGACTGATCTCATTAGAATCGATTGAGAAATCATTCCATTGAATAGATCTAGGCTATTAATGATAATTGCTCATAACTTTAGAGATAAAGCAGTGAAGTTCTTTTGCAATTGATTGATTAGTTTAATGAATTTTGGATCTTAATGCGATCTTAAGTTGCTATTGATCTAGGAAGAGAATACAATCGATAGAATTAGGGTTAAAGTTTAGTGATCTCGAGAGAGACACTAATATACTTAAGGAATTCTACAGTTTAAGAAATGAATAAGAATTATTTAAGGATTTAGTGGATTACATGATAAGGTTTAGCAGCGAAGCAAAGTCCAAGTGTTCTTGAAATTGAATTATCTTTTAAGTGAATTAGGTTGTGACTCGATAGTGATAATATTAGCAATTAGTAGTAGATTTAGTAAATTAATCTCTAAAATCACTCAATTTTAATGGTTAGATTATAGAAACAAGATGAGTAATAATACTTGCTAAGAACCTCAAGAAAAACGACTCTATACTTAATTCCTATGCTACTATGATAGGTGCACTTGCCTAAGTGTTGACCTTAGTTTGGATTCAAAATATAGGTTAACTAATATTAAAACTTGGTCGTATAAACACACAATCAATGCACATGAGTTGAGTCCAAATTCTAATAATCTCCCACTTGGACTATATATTCATGTGCTTGGGTACATCTCTTAATGTTATATAAATACACATCTAATTTAGTAGCTAGCTATCAAGGAGCGCCATCTTAACCAATCTTGTCCATTACAATCTTTAATAGATGGATCAATGGAGTTTTTGCTAAAATCAATCCCCGGCTAGATCCATAACCATCATATATACAAAATCAACTAGATGATCTGGATTGAGTATGGATGTGTAGCATAGAAGTTACATATCGTTTATGATCAATACATATCTACTTCTAACTAGTCCTTCCAAAATGAGGTCATTAAGCAAATACACATTCAATGTGAAAAATAGAATATTGAATATCTGAATAAACCAAATACAAATGTCATGGTATGAGAAGAAAACTCAAATGAGTGAAAAACACAAACTCCCACTAAACCTTGGCATCTTCTAGCAAAATGACACCCATATGATCAACATGCTCAATAGAACTTTTGGTGCCGATTAGTCAATGAATGTACTATCATAGAGTCTGTATCTATACGATTTATTTGATTAAACCACTTTGAACCCTTTCTTTTACAACAAGAAACTCAATGTCAATGAGCTTTGACTTTGGCGAACTCCTGTTGTTATTTGAGTAAATGACTGCCACCCTTCTATCACAAAATAATTCAAGTGGTCACTCATTCTCATCAACCATATGCAATCTCAAAATAAAATTAGAAAGCCAAACAATCTAATTAGTTGCCTCATAACAAGCTACAAATTATGCTTCCATAGTAAGAGAAGCAATAGGTGATTACTTAGCACTCTTCTATCTAATAGGTCCATTTGCTAGTAGAAAAATATAACTTGGGGTAGACTTTCTACTATCATGGCATCCTGCAAAGTCAGAATATAAATACTTAATGACCTCAGCTTTATTCAACTTTCTATATGTGAGCATGTGATCCTTTAGCTTTTGAAGGTACTGCATAAACCCGTTTAGTTGCAACCCTATGGTCCTTACTTCGAATTGCTTTGGTATCTTCCAAGCATCTCATAAATAAAATGCAAGATCTAGACAAGTACAGACTTGCGAGTACATCAAATTCCTTATTATGTTGAATAAGAAATTTTCTCTATAGCTTTTAGACTCAAAATCATTCTTAGGGCATCGAATTTAAAGTAAATTTACCATCTTTACTCATAGGGATATCATGTGGTTTACAATTCTACATACCAAATTTTTGTAGGATCTTCTTAGTGTAAGTCTTTTATGATAATCCTAGGATTTAACAAGAACAATTTTGGTAAATTTGATTTCCTAATACAAAAGAAGCTTCATCAAAATTCTTCATTTCAAAGTTTTTTGAAAGAAAACTTTTAGTCTTTAGTATCAAACATACATCACTACAAGCAAGCAAAATGTCATCCACATGCAAAATTAAAAAATAACTTTACCCCTCCAGACTTTTTGATACATACAATTATAAAATGCATTTACCTCAAAACCAAATGATAATAAAACTTGATGGAATCTTTGATACCATTGACGCGAAGCCTATTTGAGCCCATAAATGGATTCCCTCAATTTGCAAACCATTTACTTGGAGTCATTATCATTCAAACTCTTGGGTTGCACCATATAAATCATTCCATTATGGTTTCCATTGTGAAATGCTATCTTGACATCCATTTGATGAAGCTTTAAATCTAAATTCGCTATAAGTACCAAAATGGTTCTCAAAGAGTCCTTTAAAGAAACTAGAGAAAAAGTCTCTTTATAATTGATCCTCTCACATTTAACGTAACACTTAACGGCAAGATATGCTTTATATCTTTCCACATTGCCAAGTAATTCCCTTATGGTTTTGCAAAACCATTTACATTCAATGGGCCTCAAACCATCTAACAATGGCATAAGATCCTAAACATCATTGTCCTTTATGGACTTCAACTCTTCATTTATGACATCAATCCATTATGAGTATTCAAACTTTCAATGGTTTCTTGGAAGGTCATCGGGTCATCTTCCCATGAGTTAATGATTTCCTAATTTTCATTAAGAAATACAACAAAATCATCCGATATCACACTTCTTTGCTCTTTAGTGGACCTCTTTAGAGGCACTGGTTCTTAAGGTTATTGAACAGTTAAGAGAAAGGGGAACATTATCATCAAATATTCTTGGACCTACTAGGAGTATACTCCTGACTTGGTGTCAAAATAACAAAAAGGAAGAGAAACATAATGCTGCTTGGTACTATGTTCTTGACTTGAAGCCTAAACAATAGGTAATGTAGTATGTTTCTCTTCATCTTCTGCCTTAACCTCAACATTCTCAATGAATTGCACATTTATAGTCTCAAAGGTTACTTTGTTGAAGGAATCATAAAATTATCGCACATGATCTCTTGGCATAACCAATAAAGTGATAGCCTATAGTTTTAACTTCAATTTCCTTTCATTAGGCCTATAATATTTTGCTTTAGTTGGACATCTCTAAACCTTAGGTGCTTAAGGATAAGTTTCTTACCCATTCATAACTCATATGGGGTTTTAGTGATCGCTTTATTTAGTACTCTATTGAGAATAAAGACTGTAGTCTTTAATGCTTTACCCATGAAGAGTCGGTAATTTTGTATGATTAATTATACCTATTACCATATACTTAGGGATCCAATGTTGTCTCTCAGGTACCTCATTTATGCTAGGTAAACCCAGGCATGGCATACTAAAGAATGATGCTACGCTCCTATAAGCATTTCACAAATGGCCTTAGACATTGTTCACATGAACCGTCATTTTTATTGTAATATTCACTTCCTCAGTAGATTTAACATATTTAATCCTTTTTCTTACTTTAATTTCAATTTCAACCTTAAAAGTTTTGAATATGTCCAAAGCCCATGACCTCTCATGAATTAAGTATATATAGCCACAACAAGAATAATTATCTATGAGCTTAATGAAGTACCGTTCCATGAGGCCATAGGAAATGACCCACATATATCCGTATGTATTCGTTTCGAGATTTCCTTAACTCTCGTGGCTTCCACCCTTTTCTTCTTTGTTGTTTTACCTTTTATATACTCAACTCATGATTGTTTATTATCCAAATAGTCAAGTGCATTAAGTATTCCCTCAATCACAAGCCTATTGATTCACTCTTTGAAAATATGCCCTAGTCGCTTGTGTCATAGTGCATAGAAATTCTCATTAATTTTCGCTAATGCCTCTTGAGTTGACATGCAAGGTTTCATATGTTAAATTAACATTTTCAAGCATATATAGAGTGTCCATACAAGATAAAATACTAGTACCCACTAAATTAGAATTTTGAAAGAGACATCATAGTTTTCTAACAAATGACAAAACATAACTGTCTTGTCTAAAACAAATTCAAACCAAATTCCATCTAAAAAATGGTGCAATAAATGTCTCTTTTAAATCTAAAAAAAAAAGACATTAAGGACAATTTGAACACTCTAATCCCTTGAAACTCAACTCTACTACCAATACCATCCCTTATATAGATGAGTTTGTCATCATTACTTGGTTAGCATTAACTAGTAACTCTGCATTAGATATACTTATGTGAGTAGTAGCTCTTGAATCTAGCCATAAAGTATATCTAGGCACTGAAACTAAATTGACCTCTGAACAAACAAAAGCTAAAGGCATATCTTTCTTCATGCGCCAAACGCAATACTTAGGGCAATCCTTCTTCACACAAGAGGCACCTTACAAAACAAAACACGTTATATCATTAAGCTTCTGCCTTTTCTTCTCTAAAGCATTCACAGCCATATGCCCCTTCTTTTCATGGAACCCTTAGAGGTAGAAGCAAAATTAGTGCTATCGTCTTCTTTTACCTCATCGTATCCTCCTTTACACCAAATGAGAGATGAGCTTATTAATTGTCCATTTTTCCTTCTAATAATTGTAGCTCACTTAAAAATAACCAAATTGAGGAGGCAAAGACATCAAAGTAAAACTCAATACTACTTCATCAAGAAGCTCCAAATGCAATGCCCTTAGCTTTAATACTCTATGAAGCTTCTTAATAGCATATTCTCTAGTGTTTCTTAAGCAATTATACTTTATAAAGACTAATTTAGGCAAAAAGCGTAATGATTTATGCTTTATTGCTTTTCATAAAGTGCTACTCATTTGCTTAAGGAACTTCACTGCACTTGACTATTTGATAAATCTATTTTACTCTACTCTATTCATAGGAATCTAAGCTTTATCTGATACATTTCTAGGTAAATTCCTATGAATCTTATGCTTTTATTATTTCGATGTTATTTTTCAGCTCTTAGAATCAAAAGAAGAAGAAACAAAGTGTTTTGGATCAAATTAGGAGCAAAACAACAACTGTGCAAAGCAGAACTTAGCCAAGCCCTGCAAAGGACTCATCGAGGGCAAAACAGCAAGGCAAAACAACCCGTCATCGAGCCCTAGACTTCATGATACAGCTTTTGTCGCTCCACAGTGTTGAGCCCTAAATTCAACCAGCGACCAAAGCTGGATAGAAATCACACCTTTGATTAGAAAAGGACAGCTTTCTTCAAGCCAACGCTTAAGCCTTCGACGAGCCTGATGATCCCGTGGTTGAATCTGATAAGAACTCTAGCTTTTTAATAGGATACCACAGCTTAGATTGAGCCTTAGCATTCAAGCAACATTCGAGCGCTTGATGTATCCCACGAAAAGTGACCCTATGAGCTGGCATCCAAGATGTGCGCATGAAAATAAAAAATGAATTCGGTTATATAGAATCTGCCACGTCAATATAAAATCATCATGATTTTTGTGTTTGGTCCTATAAATAGACGTGCACAGGTATGTGATATGTATGTTGTAGCAGTAGTATGTAGAGTGTAGAATATCTTTTGTAAATATTTCTAACGTAGTATAGAGAGAGAATTTTTAGGCAAAAGAACTGTTCTCTCTTGCTTTAGAAATCTCAAAGTTTTCTAAGTAAATTCATTATAAACCCGATGTTTGTTTTTGCAAGGACTTGTGCTTGATTTTGTAATTTCATCTTTAATTACATATTATTTCTTTAGAATTTATACTTAATATCTATATCCGTGGAAAAATAATCATTTAGCTTAGGGTTTATGAATTCAAGACTTGATTCTTGTGATTTTGAAGTGTTTTAATAACTATCAACTAGGTATTTGTAATTAGTAACTAAAAGTTATTTCGTGGATCTAAATGAGTGGTACATCTTTTAGATTTATGTCTAATTTTAACTTAATAGATTGAAAGATCATTCATATAAATAGATTTAGGCTACTAATGGAGTTGTTTATAATGACCTTCAGAGAGGTATGGTAAAACTTTCTATTGCTTGTTTTTTTAAATCCATTAGGTTGGTTTTAAAACAAAAGATTTTTAAACTTTATGTGGATCTAGACTGCTGATAACTTGTAAAAAGATTCTAATGGTCTGGTCTAAATTTGGAGTTTCTAACCTTGAGAGAGGCTTTAACTTACCTTAGTGAATTCGAAAATGCAAATATACAAATGTACAACTCTATGAGTTTGTTGAGAAATCACATGATAAGGACTTTTTCAAAACAATTCCTAAGGCTTTTTTCTTGCATTGACAAGTTTATCTTACAATTTGCCCTAAAACGTGTATATATTCATTAACCTTAGTATAACTTATGTATTTATTATGTTATGCTGAATATTTTTTTAGCTAGATAATAGACGAAAAGTGAGTACGATAGAAGCCAACGATCCTTTGGAATACGACCTAATATTTTCTATGCTACTTCGATGGGTGTGATTGTCTAATATTGGTAATTGCGACCAAAGTTGAATTAAACTTATTAGCTTTATAAATTTTTTAAAATCAACTTTGTATCCATTGGATTAACATGTCTATACGACTAACCAAGTCATTTCTGGTGCCATTATCGAGGATCAATGTTGAATTTATGAAAATGAAGCTCAATAAGGCATTATCTGAAGATTTTTCAGCTGTTAGACTAGTCACTAATCTTGTGATAGTGTGAACAGTTTTTTTTTCTTTTGTTTTGTTTTTGTTTATGTGAATATTCTTTTATTTATAGTTTTTCTGTAAATATGTCTTGTATGTAGCTTTTCTTCTCTTTTTGTGAATATCTTTTTCTTTTTGTTTCTATAAATACCTCAACCTCTTTTATTTTTATTTTTGTATATATGTACATATTGTATATATTTTTGTTCTGTTTTTATTTTATTTTATTTATTTATTTTGCATATAGCCTTTTATCTGTTTGTGAATCTGCCTATTGAGTTCTTTTTAGTTTTTCTGTACAGTTCTATTTGTTTAGTTGTTAGTAATTCTTTCATTCTTTAATTCGTTTCTTCTTTTATTCTTCTTGTATATAATGTTTTTTCTGTTTGTTTTATAGTTGCTATTTAGTCTTTTGTTTGTTTGCTATAACATAGTCTCGTTGTGGACTAATTCTTTTAAAATAAAAATGTAAGATTATGACTAGGAGTCAATTTCACTATTTATTTCCCTTTACTTTAGAGCCCTAACATAGAGGACGAGTTAGTAGGACAGTAGCCAAAGAGCAAGGAATTTTCTGGGAAAATATGGCCAATAGAATAGATCTTGAGAATAGCAAAGGACAAATGTAAGAGCAGAATGACCCTGTGAGAGTGAATCAGCCTAGGACCATGTTAGAATTTCATAGACCTACTTTAGATGGGGCTAATACCAACATAACTAAACCTAGGGTTGCTATTAATTTTGAAATTAAACCAAATGTGATCTAAATGGTGCAACAGTATGTCCAGTTTGACGAACTACAGGATGAGGACCTAAACACCCACCTACAGCAGTCTTTAAAGATCTTTGATACATTTAAGATCAATGGAGCCTTTGATGATGCCACTAGACTCAGGTTATTTCTTTTTTCCTTGACAGAAAATGCTAAGAAGTGGCTTAATGGACAACCTAAAAATTCTATAACTACCTAGCAACAGATGGCTGAACAATTCATGAGAAAATATTTCCCACCCTCTGGAATAACCAAGCTTAGAGCTAAGATAGCTTTGTTCCATCAATTGGAATCAGAAACTTTGTATGGAGCTTTTGAAAGATGGAAAGAGTTTCTAGGTAGATGCCCACATCATGGATTACCTGAATGGACCCAGGTCTCAGACTTTCTATAATGGGTTGAATTACAGTACTAGGCAGCTCATGGATGCAGTAGTCGGTGGAAGCCTTAACAATAACTCCCTTAAAGAGCAGTTAAGTTTTTTTAAGGATATAGCCAATAACCATTATCATGGTCATCTAGGAAGGCTAGGAAGGAGAAATTTAGAAGTGTGTTTGAGTTGGACATTCTGATAACTTTAACTTCCAAAATTGAAGCCTTGACTAAGAAGGTGGATGGTTCGAGTATGGGAATGGTCACGTCAATATGCTTGATGGAAATTTTGGACAAATTTCTTATGGTATGACTTCTGGTAGTGTTAAGTTTGTTGAAATTTCAATGGTCCTAAAAATGATCATTTCAACAATACTTACAGTCATGGTTGGAGGAACCACCCAAATTCTAGGTAGAGTAACAACAACAATTTTCAAAATCCCAATTTTTCTCCATAAAATCTTCAAAAATAAAGTAAAGGATCATCTGTGTCAAATCTAAAATCAGTATGTTTGGAAGAACTTATTCCTTGGTTCATCAAGCTCCCTGAGGCAAAGCAACAAAGCATTGATACTGCATTGAGAAATCATTCTTATGTTATTCATAATTTAAAGACACAGTTGGGCCAAATTTCGGAACTCCTCTTAGAAAGACCTCAAGGATCATTACCTGTAAACACAAAAGTTAATCCAAGGGATCAATCCAAGAATTGAGAAAGAGAAAGACTCCTAGGATGATTCATCCTACCTTTCTTTTTGTTGAGAAAGTTGTTAAATCTTATGTTGTTCTAAGTTGAGAAAAATGTTAGATGTTCGTTTTCTTTTTCAAACATGTTTTGAATGTTTGTGGTGAATGTTTGAGGAGGACAAGTGTTGTCTTAGGTAGAATTTGTTTTCTGTTGGATGAATGATGGTTTGTAAAAACTTTATTCGGGTCGTATTGAAACTCGATTTGATGTTATGAATGATCTTTGGATGATGATTTTGACATATATGAATGTGTTTTTATATAATTCTTTGGTTTAATAAATGAATAATAGGATATGATTGAGTTTATGGATTAATCCACATTTTAAATCTATTTTAAGTGTTTCACATGAGATCCGTCTGATAAGTTTGGTGTCGAGCTAAAACCCGTGACATGCAAAGTTTAATAAATTTTGAGCATAGTTTCAGTCGAGGCTTTCCTCGAGCCCTCGACTTCAGGCCTTGATTATCCTAATTCTTTATTCTTTCTATAGGTTTTAAATAAAGGTCTGAATTTAGGCCTCGATTCTTTTATTTTATTTATTCTTTATTTTTTAATAAGTCACAGCTTATATTAAAGTCTCGACTCTTTAATTCTTTTTGTTCTTTTCTTAATAGATGTCACCGCGACCTTAAAGTCAAGTCTAAAATTTGAATCGTGATGCGTTTAATATAAAAAGATAAATATTGTTCTTTCCCTCTTTTTCATTACTCCATTAAAAAATCCTTATGAACCTAACAAAATCACTCTATACCCTCAGTGCGTTTTGCTTTCATAAAATCACTCAAAACTATTCATTTTTAGTATTTTAATCACCAAACTACTAAGGTAAGCTCGTCTCCGTACTTTTTCCTTTATTTGTACTATTTTATCTGAGGTCAAATGTTAAGTTAATTTGAATATTTTTAAGGTTTCAATTTTTACGTGTTTTTGCTATCTATTATTTCTGATGGAAAGAAATTTACTTGATGATAAAGCAAGTTGATATAGTTGTTTTATACATCTTTATAAGTTAGAATTTTAGTTCTCTCAAGTAATCTGTCACATACTTCGTTGTGACTCTTGAGCTTCATTGAAGTTCTAAATGCACTTAGTTTGTTTTCGATTATTTGAAAAAGATAATTTTATTTTTAAAAGTAGTAAAATGAAGTTAGAACAAGAATGTGGTTGAAGTTAGTTTGAAATTCTTTTTGAAAAGGTTTTTAAACAAAGTGTCCTAAGATTGTTCTTCAAAGAAAATTGTTCTGTTTTTAAAATATAATTAATAAGCTAGGGTAGAATTTATTTCATTTCATTTCTCTAGAATTCGAAAACAAGCTTATGTTGCTTGTATTGTTCTGGCAGAAATGGCACTTAAAAGATCACAAACACAATCCAAAATACAATCTAAAAAGGATAGACTTGATTCTAGGTCTACAGTCCAAGTAAGCACCCAACCACAAACCTCAGTAGGCTTAAATGCTGAACAAAGGGAAAAATATAGTTTGTATCTGGTTAAGAGGAAAATTGTTGAAAATGTTGTATTAAGTTGGATGTGTTGAGAAGTTATGGGAGGGGAGCAAACTTTAGAAGATACTTTGAAGATCAAACTTAGGAAAGAGTGTTTGAAATAAGAGAAGAAGTTTTTGGAGAGGTTATCATGGCTTTCATGGCCAATTTTAGAACTAGATTTCAAGTGCCATATATGGGAGACTCAGTACCTATTTATGCATTTGGAGAGGACAGGACGGTTATCATGAGGCAATTTATAGCTGCCATGGACTTATATGATGACGAGGAGATCCTTTATGAAGATGAGTTCAAGAAGCTTCCTATATTAGTGCCAAAGGAAGAATGGAAACAATTTGCAGTTGAAGAGATTGAAGGTAGATTTAGACCTTCTAAGACTACTACTGACTCAAATTTTAAGATCTCTAGTGCTAGGATGTTGCACTTCTTGCTCACTAGGAGCATTTTCTCGAAGCTTGAAGGAACATCTACAATTGCAAAGGCTGAGGTACACCCTTTGTTCAGCATGGTGAGAGGAAGACGAATGAATGTTGGTATACTGATGGCTTAGAAGATTAGAACTCAAGCTAGTTTATAAGGCAAGGGAATATTCTTAGGTGGCTTAATTACTAGAATTTTGAGGAATTTGAAGTTATGGCCAGAACAAGGGCCCAAAGATTTAGTATGTAGATTTAGAGAACTTTGAAGGAGGTCTTTTAGAGATTGGAACTTGGTAGAAGCAGGAGCTCAATCTACTACTGCACCAGCAGTAAGAGAAATGGTTACGCCAGAGCATGAGCCTACTATAGCTGCTCTAGTACCACTTGTACCTGCTCAAGAGCCTCCTACCACTATTATTTCAAAAGCACCTACTGTAGAGCAAGAGATAGAGCACACTGATGTGCCTGAATAACCAACAACTCCACTACATCCATCAGTAGCCAGCTTAGATAAATCAGAAGCTAAAGTAAAAGAGATGAAAGAGAAGCTGGTTGA
Organism: Combretum micranthum; assembly: GCA_024138025.1. NCBI lineage: Eukaryota > Viridiplantae > Streptophyta > Magnoliopsida > Myrtales > Combretaceae > Combretum > Combretum micranthum. Next base: position 33,659 of record JAMXBD010000628.1, on the reverse strand, counting down.
GTTTGAAAAGAAATATGATGAAGACTTAGGGGGGTTGAACAAAAGTATGAAGCAAATAATTGATATGTTTACAAATGGTTATCAATCCCTTAGAAAATCCAAATCCCCCTCTTCTCAACTTATCCTGGCAGAGTCAGATCATCTTGATGATGATGATGATAATGATGTCAAGTCACCTTCACCATTTACATATATTTCATCCTCACCACACCCTACATATATACCATCCCCGTACGCATCACCTATACATACACATTCTCCACCTTAAACACTGTACCCTCTTCCATACACACTCAGACCCAAACGACACCCATTCCTGACCAAATGGCTAAGTCGCTCCTTATCTTTCAAATGAAGACAATGAAGCCATTCTTTAAACACATGTCTCACCTCTACCATAACCTAATCCACCTATTTTGGAGCCTATTCTTAAGACTGTTTTAGCTCAAGATAAAACATTTTCCAAGACTTTCAAAAGAAAACCAAAGAAATCAAACCTAAAGAGGAGAAAGCTAATTATACATGATGAGTCATCAGATGAGGGTTATAATCCCATCGAAGTAAGCAATTTGCTGGGCAATATTGAAGCAAAAGTAGAAGGAGAGGAACTTAATGATGATGGAGGAGAAGCATAACAAGAAGACAATGTCATAGTCATTAGTGGCATTGACCTCAACACATTACCTCCAGAAGAAGAGGTAGCTCCACCAATTGATCAATTACTAGCAAACCATGATTACTATGAGTTAAAAGCTAAGATAGCTACTGGTATTGATGAAATTTTGAAGAACAAATAAAATTGATAATCTGGAAATTAAGGAGGAATTTTGTAAGACTATTCATGATCAAGTTCATGAGATTGTTGTGAAGAGAGCAGCAATAGATGTAGATAACTTCCCTTTAAGAGAGCCCTTCATTGCAATATTCTACGGAAGGATTGGGCAACCAATCCTCTCTAATGAAGTTCCTGAAATCACGACTCCAACAACTAGCTAGTTATACAAATACTTGACAAATAAATCAAGGAAGAGGAAGATATTCCTCAAGCAATCAACACTATGGTATTGCAAACTATCAATGAGGAAAAGCTCTATAGAGCTTATGTAGATGACTTTTTGGAAAAAGTAGCTGATTAGTGATTACCTCTTAATTGGATATGCTTCCCTTATTTTTGAAAAAGATATATAACCAGAAGATGAAGGAGCTTGGGTCGAATTAAATGGAGAAAAGTTTCATGTAGATGATCTATGGTACTTTCATGAGAACCAAGCTTAATAACGAACAAGCGATAAATAGCTTAAGGAAGATCGCCAAAGAGTAGAGGGGGGAGACCAATAATACCACCAAGAATAGAGGAGGAAAAAGAAAAAAAATTCCCCAAGAGAGAGAGAGGAAAAGCGAGAGCATCTTCAGAAGAAGTATATGGGCCTAGATGAGCAAGAAAAGAAAGATGAAGAATCTGCTCGAGCTTTACAAAAACAATAGGAATAGGAGCAAAGAAAAGCAGTACAAAAATAGAAAAAGACAAAAGCAAAACAAAAGACGAAAAATAGAATGAAATAATATACCTTCTGACTCCCTTATTCATAAAAATTCAGCCTTAAGTTTAGTTCATATTTTGTTTAAATAATTATTCCAAGCACATATATGTTTCATGAATGCTTTCTATTCTTTAAAATTCTTTATTCTTTCAAGAATCTTGTTGTTTTGTTCTTTTCTTCTTTGATAATAAATGTTATTTTTTGTGGCAAAATAAGATTACTTTTATGTAAGATTCCTCAAAATAAAACTCAACCCTCAACCAAAAACAGAGAAGTTCTCTAAAACCTCTAATTTTTTAAATCTTGCTCTACAATTATCTGTTGATTATCTCTTATCTGTTTTATAATGTTTTTAAACATTGAGGATAATGTTCACATTAAGCATGGGGGAAGAGAATCTAGCAAGATTGAGTTGAAGTTGGAGTTCTGTTAAAGAGTAAAGTAACTGCACCTTGATTGATCATTTTTTTCTCACACAAATTAAAGGAAATTGATGAAATGGTTAAAATTTGACTAAAATTTTCAAAAATTTGAAACAAAATCACCAATCAACTCAATAGAGAAGATAAGGAATATCATCATATGATTGGGTTAATTTTACCATGTGTAAATCACTTTACAAATATACATGTGGAGTAGTTTTACTTGTTATTAAATTTAGAAATTTAGAGCTGAAATTAGCTTAAGATCCTTAATAAGATTACCCAATTAATTTGTAAAAGCTTAAATAATTTGTATGTTTTTCAATTTAGTCATTTTAAGAGTTTTGTAATCTCTTATGAAGGTTTAAATGATGCTCATAACTTGATGATTTTTCCTTGTGCTCAATCTAATAAAAATAAAAAGAAAAAAATTAAAATGGAAATCATGTGCTTAGGGTTGAATTGGGCAGGGGTTGGTCCCTAAAAGAGTAATTTCTTGACTCCTCTTTCAATTTTAAATAAGCTAAAAAAAAAGTGAAAAGATAGGGGCAAAAACCCCTTCAAAGGAAAATAAAAAGAAGAAGGCAAAAACCTTCCCCTTTGCAGCTTTAAAGTACATAAATAATCAATAAGAATGAAATGAAAAGCATAAATAAGGAGAAAAATTCAGGGGATAAATTGATGTATATGCCTTCATCTTTGATTATGATGCTTAGAGAGATGATTAAGGAATTGCATACCTATATGTATAAGGGGTAAAGTTGATTGAGTGCCTCTTACATTGTCTGATCTTTTGAGTAATTTTTGCTTCTGAATTCTTAATTAAATAATAAGAATAAAAGTTGATCTACTTAGATAAGTTATGTGATTTTATCATAAGTAACTTTAACACAGTTAGTGAGAATGATTGAATATTTAAAATGCTGAGGTGATTTGAGCTTAATTGATCTAGTTAAATTTCTATTTATGATTTATCTTCCTTTTCAAAAGAGCCTTACCTAGTTTTACTGAATCGATGTTTATTTGATGATGCGCGTTTACCAATCATATCAAATTCTAAAATTTATAAACCCGATGAAATCTACAATTTGAGCTAGGTAAATGTACCTATTCAATATAACATAGATTTTAGGGTGTCGTCCTTAGGGATTTTAAAAACAAGTACTAGTATTGACGATTCTCTACTATTTAGCCTAAGTTTTGAAGTGAAATCTACAATTAAACTACTAAATAAAAGATAAAGCAGTACCTAAGATCAACTAAGTATGTTTTCAAAGATGAATTCAATCACAAGACATGCTATCTACCTTGATCCGCCCTAAACCTTAAAATTCTTATGATAATGGGTTAATTAATGAATCATTCACGCTTTGCACTGTAGGATCTCAACAATTAAATCAATTACCCCATCGAGTTAATCAGTTTCTAACCCTATATGAGATAGTGGAGACCTCTCCCTCACTAACATCACATAAGATTACATGAAAGTACATGATCCTATAACAAGAATTGAATTCTTATGGTAGAAAATTGTAATTCCCCTACCACTAGGTGATATATATAATTTCTCTATTCATGAAGATCTATCTAATTGAATGAAACCTCTTTCAATCCAAAAAGAATCAAGCATGCAATTAATTTTGCGTGGAAATTAATCACAAGATAGTTAAATCACATAAATAGATACAAAAGCATGAACATTCATTAATAAAAAAGCAATTCAATTCACATGGTTAAGGTTTCACAAGATGAAAAGTATAAGAATCTACTCCTCCATAGAATTTACAATAAGAACAATAGATCTAGAGGAAAAAGAAAGAATCATGATAGAAAGAATAAACCTTAATTGATGTCTTATGATCTTCAAATGATGTTCTAGCAAGTTCTTCGTGTTTTCCTCCGTAATTTCACTCTTGGGGCTTAGAAGAATGATCATAAAAATTCTAAAGAAAGAAAATAGAGCATTATTTATAGATTTTGGATAAACCCAATTCAGCATAGGTATTAGCATGGCTAGAATTGAGGCGAGGCTGAAAACTTTTTCACCTCTGATGCATTATGACTTCATCCCTTGCGTTCTTCCTTAGCAATGCTGGAGGTAAGGCTAAAAATTTTTTCACCTTTGATGCTTCTGACCTCACCTCTAGCATTCAGCATGGCCATGCAGAAGGTGAGGATGAAAGAAGAAACTTTGTTCCTCTTGCAAAATTAATTCAAACTTGATTAATTCGCCTTGATTTCTCTTGGATCATCATGAAATCTTTCAAAATGAGCTCTTAAAACCTTGAGATGAATTTTTTACAAAATAAGTGTCATTTTCTCCAAAAAATCACAAAAATTACATAACAATTATGTCTAAATAAGTACAAAAATTAAGCGTTTCATGACACTTATCACTTAAGGATAAGCAAAGGCTTAAGTAGGGTGGTATCACACCCCAAAGGGTACCCTAAACGTGACAGTTCGCCACATTCAATATTTAAACTTAAGTATGAGAACCTTAGTCATCTCATAAGTTTAGACACCGAATGTAAGGTGTACTTTCACTAATATAGAAGACCAATCTTGCAACGAGTTGCTTAAGAAGGCATACATAAACAATTAAGAATGGAAATCACAACGATAAATATAGTTTTAAGTTTTTACATAATTCTAAGAGGCATACCCCCATCAAAATAAGATTTCTATAGTCTGGTAGTAATGTCTTTAATAAATACACATAAGAAAAATCAATTAGAAGTCGATGCCTACAACTAAGATCTATCTTCTCCAAAGAGCTTATTATCTCGAAAAGTAGTACCTGAGTAAAATAACCTCATGGTTGAAGCCACAGGTAAGTGTGTGCTACAAGAGGTAACTATAAGGGGGTAAGCTAACAGGCTTGGTGAGATTCATTACCAAAAACAAGTACTCAACAAATTCAAAGCATAACAAGTTATTTAGGTAAGCATATGAAATGCACAAGCACGTGAGCAAACAATTCATATGATTTTCCGGGGATCATATGTCGAATGGATTTATGCCCTCCATTCAGGGTTAGGTGTGCTATAGGCCTATACGACCATAGTTTTAAAATCAAACCTTTATAGTTATTTCAGGTGCCTATACCACCATAAAACATTGTAGTTAATACTGGTGCCTACTTCACCTCCAAACAGAATTATAGGCACTACGACCTAGTTATTATATATTTGTCCCACCAAACGTATAATAACCAATGCAATGTGATGCAATCATGGTATGCATGTACAATTTATTTATAATATCATGACATATTAGTTGATTCATTAAAGGTGACCATAGCAATTTCAGACACATCAAAATTTAGCTAAACAATCATAAATTATACTCAATTCCCATTTCGATATACTTAACATTCGTTCGTCGAAGGATAATTCACATGCACATTTCCAATTTTATCTTTTCCTAAGTTTAATGCCACTATTTTACAAACAAAATCATAAACACAAATTTTAAATAACGAACTCACTCGGCCATGGCGAATCTCCTTAATCAAAGTAGTCCTTGGGGTATGGAAATTCGTCTTCTTCATTACCTAAACAAAAGAAATACCCACAATAAGTATTTCTTGGAAGTTCTAAAGAAATTTGTCAACTAACTTGCTAAGTTCGTCAAATTTCGTATTCAAGGATATTCCAACTTAAAATGTCCATAACTTTCTCATTTTAACTCGGAATTTCGCATATTATATAGCAATTTCTACCTCTTCATAAAGATCTATCCATTTCTAAGGTTTTTTTCATCATATATGGTTGTTTGGTTGAAAACCGAACTATCACAGAATCATCACGAAAATTCCAATCCTTAAAACAAACAATTTCGAAGCTTTCCTCATTCAAAACCTTTTGATAAATACTTAGTTATCAATATAGTTTGAGAAACTTTATTTCTACATAAGTAAACTCATATTAAACACATGATTCAAGTGTTATTGTCTAATTTTTAATTTTCATCAAGACAATGTCCCTTGATGGTTGGAAAAATCATGTTTTCTACTTTGAAAAGTTTTTAAAATATAGTTTAGAATGTGGATCCATCTTAAAAGATTTCATTTTTATTCTCATTCCTTTACCTTTTATGATGATTACAAAATGATCCTTAGATCTTTCTTTCAAAACTATTCTCACATTTGGACCCTTTTTACTAAATCTATTAAATCCCCTTTTATCTAGGTTTAAAAACTTCTGAGTTCCTAGCGTTTATAGATTTTCATAAAATATATTTTTAAGAAAAACTTATTTATGAAAAGAGGTTATCAAAGTTAAATAATCCTCCTTTAGTTTAAAAGATAAGTCATGATTTTCTTTAAAAAAAAGAAAATTAACAAGGCATAAACTATCATCTCATGGTAGGTTTGTTTTAGTCGAAAATTTTGTTACTTGTTAAGGAAAAACTTTAAGTTTAGTATTCCTTTTTCTTGATGATAATATTTGTTTTGTTCTTTGTAAAATAAGACCTCATCTCTTATTATTCGATCAACACTATGAATCTTGCAATAATATGAGTACACTCATATATCATAACATAGTACACATAAAATAACAAATAAGAGAAATTGCAATAATAAAATCAAGTATTAGGAGTCTTAACTTCATCAAGGCTCCCGAGACAGAATAAATTTCGTCCTACTTATAAATTAAAACGAAAGCGAAAATAACAATTTAAACAAGATCAACAATATAGTCAAGTATTGTCATGTATTGGGAGTCAAGGCTCCCGGGACAAAGAATGAATTCCGTCTTGATTATAAATTAAAACGAATGCGAAAAAATAGATATTTAAATATAACAACAGTATAAAATAAACAACGACATAAAACAACATCATATGATAAGATAGAAAAGATATCTCCAGGAACAAGAATAAAACATGAACATGGTGTTATTTCCATAACATTGAAGTTTAGGAAACACCGCCATGGTTATATTACGTTACATGACATGGTTATATGAAAGAAATAAGAATATTACCTTAAAAAATTTGTAAGAGAAATGGAGAAGAAATGTTGTAATTTTGGTAAAGTAGATAATGTTTGGAGAGGATTTGTTTGAAAATGTAAAAAGGGTTTGTTGGTAGTAAAAGAGAGAATTTAAAGAGAGTGTTTGACAGAGTATTTTAGCATGGTAACTTTATGTTGGAAGAGTGGTGTAAGAAATGAAGGGAGAATGTGATATTTATAGAAGATTGGAAGTGAAGTTGGTGTGGAATTAAATTAAATTAAAAAGAAAAAAATAGATGTAATATATATATGTAGTCGGCCATTGTAAAGGAAAAGGGAAAAATTTTATTTCTTTAATATTTTTGATGATTAAGAGATGTAATATGAGTGGTTGATGTAAAAAAAGAGATATGGAAAATGTAAAAAGTAAAAATAGATGAATGGTAAAAAATAAGGTCCAATGGTAATAAAGTATAGGCATTAAATAATGTAGAGTAGTATTATACAATGAATAGCATAAAATAATGTAGGAGACAAAAATTAATACCGGTAGTAAGAAAATTCACGTATAATTACAATATCATATATTTTTAGTTATCAAAAAATTATAAAACTGATATTTTTGAAATCCTTATAAAATTACGAATCTAATGGTATTAATAAAATATTTTTAAATTCTCGAGCCCCATGACATGCTTTTCGAGAACTATATCCGATTGGGCTAGAAATAAGCCGAATTTTATCTAATATGATATTTTTAAATTTTCTTATATAATTATACACTATACCACACACATTACTCCTATTTATTCTTCTAGGGTTGAAAAATACAGGAATGCCGGATCTAAACTGTTACATTTTAATAGGGAATTGCTGACTTAGGGTTCCCTGTTGAGTTCCTGATTTAAGATTTAAGCTTAAAATTATCGTAAAAACTAGGGGTTTATAGGTGGAGGAGAATTTGATAAGTTTTTTTTTATTCTATTCCATTCATGGAAATCTAGGCTTTATATGATACATTTCTGGGTAAATTCATATGAATCTTGTTCTTTTGTTATTTAAATGTTGTTTTTCAACTCCTAGAATCAAAAGAAGAAGAAACAAAGTGTTTTGGATCAAATTTGGAGCAAAAAAACAACTATGTAAAGCAAAACTTGGCCAAGCCTTGCAAAGGACTCATTGAAGGCAAAATAGCAAGGAAAAATGACCCATCACGCCCTATATCGAGCTCTTAACATGACCCTTGACTTTTGTATTAAGATGATAGAGCCCTGGACTTCATGATACAGCTTTTGTTGCACCACAGTGTCAAGCCTTAAATTCAACCCACGACCAAAGTTGGATAGAAAGCACGCCTTTGATTAGAAAAGCACAGCTTTCATCGAGCCAACACTCAAGCCCTCGACAAACTCGATGATCCCGCTATTGAACATTAGACAAGAACTCTAGCTGTTTAGTAGAATGCCATGGCTTAGATTGAGCCCTGACATTCAAGCAACATTTAAGCGCTCGATGTATTCCACGAAAAGTGACCCTATGATGTGGCATCCAAGACATGCGCGTGAAAATAAAAAATGAATTTGATTATAATGAAACTACCACGTCAACAAATAAAATCATCATGATTTTGTGTCTGGACATATAAATAGAATGTGCAGGCATGCGATATGTATGTTGTCGGCGGTAATCTATAGAGTGTATAATATCTTTTATGAAGATTTCTAATATAGAGTAGAGAGAGAATTCTTGGGCAAAAGAACTGTTTCTTATTGTTTTAAAAATCTCAAAGTTTTCTAGGTAAATTCATTATAAACCCGACATTTGTTTTTGCAAGGACTTGTGCTTTATTTGTAATTTTGCCCTAATTCCATATTATTTCTTCATTTTGTGCTTAATATTTGCATCCATAGAGAAATAATCATTTAACTTAGGGTTTGTGGATCAAAGACCTGATTCATATGATTTCAAAGTATTTTAATGACTATCGACTGGGCATTTGTAATTAGCAGCTAAAACTTAATTTTGTAGGTCTAAATGAGTAGTGCACCTTTTAGATTCATATCTAATTTCAACTAAATAGCATGAGAGATCATTCTTTTGAACATATCTGAGCCACTAATGGAGTTTCTTATAGTGACCTTGAAAGAGGGATGGTGAAATTTTTATCGCTTGTTTTTAAAATTCATTATGTTGATTTTAAAACAAAGGATTCTTAAATTTTATGTAAATCTAGATTACTGATAGCTTATGAAGAGATCCCGGTGGTCTGGTCTAGATCTAGAGTTTCTAACCTTGAGAGAGGCTTTAGCTTATCCTACCAGTGTACAACTCTATAAGTTTATTGAGAAACAACATTATAAGAACTTGGTGAAGCAATTACTAAGGCTTTTTTCTTGCAATTTGCCTTGAAAATATGTATCTATTCATTAACCATAATATAACTTCTTTTTTATTATGTTCTGCTGAATTTTCTTCTAGATAATAGATGAAAAGTGAGTATGGTAGAAGCCAATGATCCCTTGGGATATGACATAATATTTTCTATGCTACTTCGATAGGTGTACTTGCCTAATGTTGGTAGTTGCGACTGAAGTTGAACAAAACTTATTAGCTTTATAAATTTTTGAAAATCAACTTTGTGTTCATTGGATTAACACGCCTATATGACTAACTAAGTCATTTTTGGTGCCGTTGTTGGGGATCTAACTACTCTTTGATAGAAGAAAAGTCTCTAGTATTGCACTCTTCATGGTCATCAAACCATAGTGGTTCGAGCATTCCCATTAAGCCATTCACTTTCATTGCTCGAAAGTATTCTCCTCTATAAGCTCAATAGACCTATCTCTCTAAGTGTCAAGTCCAAATCGATGCAACCTAAATGAATTATGACCTTTTGTTTCCAAAACTTAAAGTTTAAAGCATTGGGTTTTGAAATATTGTAGAAGCATATAAAGCGGGGGTATATGTAATAATTGAAACGAAATAGACAAATAATCAACCACAAGATCATAACCATAAAACAAATGGGGGAAAACAAGGCTAAAACTAATAATGGCTATCCTTTGGTAAGAAAATCGGTGTAATACCAAGTCTAGTCTTCGGATAAAATTGTCAACTTACAGTGATGTTCTTGCTGTAGCGATAAGACTAAATGATAAGTTCTAGTGAAGCATTGCCTGGTCTTCCTTTGGCCGACTAACACTCACAATTAATTATTGGAGAATCAATGGACAACAAATCATGAAGTGGATTTTTAGCCATTAATGTCTCCAGTAAATGTGTATATACTGATCATATTGGCTAAAGGCCATCTATAAACTTTTATGATGCATATTAATAAGAATATAAATTTGTTGATGTGGGAGTCATGGGGATGAACATTATGAATTAAGGCTTAGGAAATCTAAAATGCCAACAAGGATTTAAATTCAATGCGAGGTCGGGAGAGGATGGCACAAATAAGATTAAATGCAGTGATCTCGAAAAATCATAAAGGCACCTCAACATCAGGAATCTTTAATTTTAACCTCATAAAAAGAACAACAACACTACCCATTATAGTTACGAATAGCACGTGGTTTTTTTTTCATTAGAGAACAATAAAAAAAAAAAAAAGTCGAACTCAAATTTAAGATGCAAATGAGACATTGTGTTTTAATTTCAATGGTCCAATTGTTTCCACAAGTTCAAATATGTGAATTATTTAGCCATTTCCACATATTCAAGATGCAGATAAGATTTTTTTTTTAACAAAATATCAATATTATGAATACACTTTCCATGTGACTATTCATGAAAGATTTAAGGCATTATTAAATGATTAATGTTAAATCCTTTGAACCTTAACCATTGAAATTGGGGGAAGAAATGTATTTTACACAAAATACCTTCAATCTTAAAGCATAAAACTTTGGAATCACTAAATCATAACAACGCATACATCGAATGACTCATTACCAAATCATGGCTCTAATTTCACACGTGAACGCTCTAATACCACTTGATGAGATTTAATTAAATATAAATCCTTAATAAGAAAATAACAGGATTAATATATGTGAGACTTAGGGCACATAAGAAAATGGAGGCGTATCTTGTTCCATTGAATCACAACAATTTCAAACGTGGGAATATGATCTTCTCATTACTATATGCATAGACTTCTATTTGTGAGTGATGTGAGAACTCTATAAAATGAGATGTGAGAGAGTGGCTGGGTGATATCGAACACTTTCACTTATATGTTTATATAGTACACATGCAATTAAAGATCATAACCTTAAAAGTGAAACTTATGGACCAAGCATGAAAAAACCTACCTATTTTAGTAGTAGCCATAGGATATCTACATATATAAAATATATTTATTATAACCCCTCATTAATATAAGATGACAATAGCCCTTTACAATATTATTAATTGATCACTAATATAAGGGCCAAATAATTTAGTCTATTTGTGATAAACATACAACAACCTTTTATGCAATTGCATGTGTGTCCACATTCCCATACACTTCACACCTAAAAATACACGACTTAAGTCCAAATTCTAATGATTCAATGCTAACGAAAAGGAATGTTAACTCTAATATCATGTTTGGTACACTAGAATCATCTAAAACATAATGGATTAGAATCGAATAAATGGAATGGAATTGATTGAATAGGGGAATGATAAATATATTTCTATGTTTGGATACGTCTGCAAAATGAATAGAATGGAATGAGTATGTAATCGAATTTATCAAAAATATCCTTTACAGTAAATATGGATAATAAATGTGTGTGTGATAGAAATGTAATTAAAGCAATAACCATTAATAGAGATAAAACGGAATCGTGATTCCGCCTTCTCAAAGCTAGAATCAAATTTCTCTTAGAAGCCGAAATTGAGTTTCTCTTAGAAGATGGAATCGTTGATTTCAAGAAATCATGATTCTGGCTTTTAAAAACACTTCTAAACATGAGAAAGTGAATGGAACTCAGAATCGCGATTCCATTCTAGTCCATTTCAGCATACTAAATGTGTCATAACTTTCTTCTATATATGCATATTATCTATAAAAATGAGATCTAGAGGAGGATAATGGTGAAGCTATTTTAGATGAGTAAATAGAGCAAGGCTATGACACATGAATTAGTTAAATACATTGACCATGTAAGTGCTAACTTACTTTTTACCACCTTAGTCGCTTCTGAAGTTCTTCAAAAACCGCATGGCTCACCAGTCTTGTTTTGTGTTAATATTAAAATGGGCAATATGCTAAATAAATAAGCTTGGGTTGAAGTTTTGTGTGCCCTTATTGTTGTTGTGTTATTTTTCTTTTGTTGTTTTTTTGTTGATGTTTTTTGAGTGAGATTTGGTAATTTATTTTAATATAAGTGATCTCTCCTAAAAAAATGAATAGGATGATCATTGCTTTAAACAGAAGAAAAACATAAAAAAAATAAAACAATAAAACATACATTCAGTGAAAATAAGATATTTTAAAACATGTTAACCATATTTAATTGTTCGCTCATTAATACATAACAAAATAAAAATATTTTCATATTCGATAAATTAGTTAATAATTATTTTAATTTATCAAATCCACATTTTATTTAGTAAGGAAGATGAGTTGAGTTGTCATGGTAGTTATGGGCGTGTATTGTCAACGATATTTAATTATATATTAATCTTTTTGTAGTTATGGTTCTATGTTATTAATGATAGTTAATAAGATAGTAAGCATTTTGATAGTGAATTTTATATGTATCATGATTTTCTTTTTTTTGTCATGTAAAATCACTTCCTTCTTTGTCCATCAAAAGAAAAAATGCAAGGCCTTAATATGAACTACTCTATAGATTATATTTATATTCTAAAAGATTATTTTATGTTTATTATGCTTTTATCTAAAATACCAATTTTTTGAATGCAATGAATAAAATACTGCTTCAAAATAATATCACTTGATACTGTTTGTTTCATCATATTTTAATCATTTTCACATCATATTTTTGTTATTTTCAAATATATGTTTGTTAAGAAAGCAAATGCTGATAAAAAATCACAGTTTTACTCATAAATAAACTAAAATAGATACAGTATAGATATGATACAAATAAACTATAAATGCAGATTTGATATAAATATAATACAAATAAAAATCAAACAATCCAAATAGACCCTAATATTGTGTAGTGTATGACTGTTAATCTCTTCAAAACATAATTTTGTTTTCTTTTTTAATGAATACACATAATATAAATCAATGTCAAATTTGGAAAACTAATCAAAAGTAAATTTTTTTTATTTAAGTATATAATATACAAAATAATGAATAGTTTGATAGAGGAGATATAAGTACTACCTTATAATATGTAAAATAGAACTACAAGCATATAACCCATATTAAGACAGTGCATTATATGAAAAAATAAAGAAAATATAATACAATATGTATGAATACTCCAAGGTAACGTTTGGTATCGGGCTACAAATACATCTTCCCACTATGCATATACTTAACTCCGAACATGACAAATCCATCAATTATGTTTTGTCTTACAACTCAACTCCACAAACGATGCTCATAGAATTTTTCCATACAAAAAATGTGGATTTTAAGGCAAGACATTATTTGTACAAAGAATTCCCACAACCTATGAGTGAGTAACTTCAACGTGGCAATGAAGAAGGAAGAACACGAAAATTATTGGAAGAATTTATATTGTTCACCAAATAGACTTAGAGTGATTTTATTTACATGTTCTTTTCAATCATGTGTGTGGCCCCATTTCATTTCTGACGCAGTGTAAGCATTCAATCAAAGAATTGCAAGAACAGCAAGTCTTTTAGAGAAAAAAATTCTCTAGAATTAGGGTCTCAATTGATAGAATAAGAGTTGTCCATAACAAAAGACTTAAAAGACTATTTATACTCTTAAAAAAATAACAAAGAAAAGCCAAATAAAACTAAGAAATTCGAAAAACTAAAGCCGGATGAAAGCTGCCAACTTTCATAGAAGAAGGCCGGCAGCCTTTAATTGATTTCCTACGGCCTACAATATAAGCCATCCAAAGGCTGGCAGCTTTAAAGCTAAGGCGAGCAGCTTAATGCCGGCTTACACCTGTCTTTCGCCCCTCCCCAAACCCCCCCCTCCCCCCCTTGATTTCTCCTTCTTACTCAAGTACTCATCTGCATTAGTCTCCTCCACTTGGGAAAAACTCGTCCTCGAGTGTTGGTGAAGATTCGGATAGAGTGGAACCTTAGAATCATGGAACAAAGATAAATCCACCACATTAAATGTTTTGGAGATACCCATAGTTTCTAGTAGGTCTACCACATAGGCATCGTCATTTATGCGTTGAAGCACTGCATAAGGATCATATTTCTTTGGCTAAAGTTTGTTGTAAGTGCCAATTGGGATTATCTCCTTGTGCAAGAAAACCATAACCTGATCACCAACCCGAAACGTCTCACGCCTTTTATGTTTATCAGCAGATTACTTGTAGCGTTGATTGGCTTCTTCCAACCTATGCTTAACCTCTTTCTATACATCTACCACTTGCTTCGCCATATGCTTGGCTGGGATATTAATACTTTCTCCCTTAGGTGGCTTAAGTAAATTAAGAGTGTGTTACGGTACCTTAGTGTAGATAAATAAGAAAGGAGATTGTCCAATTACACTGTAAACAGCACTATTGTAAGTAAACTCAGCCTATGGAAGGATGATATACCATTGCTTCGGTCTATCACCACAAAGACTTCAAATCAAATTTCCCAAAGTTCGGTTGTCCACCTCCGTCTGACCATCAGTTTGTGGATGGGTTGTACTGCTGAACTGTAAAGAAGAATCAAACAACTTTCACAATATTCTTCAGAAGTAACTCAGGAACTTGCTATCACGTTCTGAAGTGATGGTCTTAGGAACTCCATGCAAGCAAACAACTTCTTTGAAAAATAACTTAACCACACCAACTGCATCAGTAGTTTTCCTATAAGGAATAAAATGTGACATTTCGGAAAACTGGTCAACAACCACAAAGATGGAATCAACTCCTCTCTGTGTACGTGGCAATCCCAACACAAGATCCATGGACAAATCCTCCCATATATTTTCCGGAACTAGTAAAGGCATGTATAGTCCAGTATTCTTGAACTGACCGTTTGATCTCTAATGAACATAGCACTTTTCTACAAATCTGCTCACATCCCGATTAAGCTGTGGCTAATAAAACCTCTCCTTTACTGCTACTAGTGTCTTATCATACCCCAAATGACTAGATAACCCACCTCCATGTAGATCACTAATCACCTGCTTTCTCAAAGAAGTTCTTAGCAGACACAACTGGTTCTCATGCATCAAGTAACCATCAGATAATTAAAAACCAGAAATAGACAGATTATTTGATACCTGATGTCATATTTCAGTAAAGTCCTCATCATGCTCATACTCATCTTTAAGCTGCTCAAAACCCAATATCTCATGACTCAAGGTCAGCAACAAAGAAGCTCGCTTGTCAAAGCATCTACAACTTTGTTTTGGGCTCCAGATTTATGTCATAATCTGAAAGGAAATTTCTGTATAAATTGACACCATCTCTTATGAATGTCACTGCTAATCCTCTTCTGGATATTCAAGTACTTCAAGGCCTTATGATTTGAATAAAGCACAAATTCTTTGCCAATCATATAGTGTTCCCAAGTTTTTAGAGCACGCACTACTGAGTAAAATTCCTTATCACTAAGCTTCTCGTTGAAAAATGCAATAGGTTTGTTTTCTTAGGAAAGAACAGATCTTATGCCCACCCCACTGGCATCACAATGCACTTCAAATAACTTCTCAAAGTCGGGGAGGGCAAGTACTGGTATTGTACTCAATTTCTCCTTCAAGACTGAAAAGCTAGTAGCGGCCTTATCAGTCCACAAGAATTTCCCCTTCTTCAAACACTCTGTCATGGGTGCAGCAATAGTGCTGAAATTCCTGATAAACCTATAATAAAAAGTTGCCAAACCATGGAAGCTTCGCAGCTTAGAAACATTCTTTAGGGTAGGCCATTCCCTGATTGCCTGTACCTTTGCCTCATCAACTCGTATGCCATCAACCGAAACGACATAACCTAAGAAAAGCAATTTATTTGTCATAAAACTGCACTTCTTAAGGTTAATATACAACTTATGTTCCTATACTGCTATTAGTACTTCAAATGCAATAAGTTCTCATCTTCATAGGAGCTATAGATCAAAATATCGTTAAAATGCACCACTACAAATTTACCTAGAAACGGTTTCAATACCTGGAACATTAGTCTTATGAATGTGCTAGGGGCATTGGATAGACCAAATGGCATGACCATCCATTCGTACAATCGCTCCTTCGTCTTAAAGGTGGTCTTCCACTCATCCCTAGGTCTTATCCTAATTTGATGGTATCCATTCTTTAGGTCGATCTTGGAAAACCATTTAGCCCCATGTAACCTGTTAAGCATGTCATCCAGCCATGGTATGGGAAATTTATATCCCATAGTGATGCATATTCTCCAACTCCCATCTTTCTTGGGTGTTAACAAAGCTAGAACTGCACAGTGACTCAAACTCTCCTGAATTAACCCCTTCTTCAACAGCTCCTCAGCCTCCTCCTTGAGAATCTCGCTCTCCTTCGGGTTCATCCTGTAATGAGGAAAATTAAGGAGACTAGGCCTAAGCACAAGGTCTATCTGGGGCTAGATGTCCCTCAATGGTAGTAACCCAACTGGAATATCATCTGGCATCAACTCCTTAAATTCCTGTAACAAAGATCAAACTAATTCTGGTTGCTTCTCCACTTGCAAACCAATATTATTCATCAGGACTTGCTTTACAATCAAGGCATGCAATTGCCTAGTTTCTTTAATCTCAACTCCACAATCCTTCACCATGAACAAAAACATACTCTTATCTGGTAAAGTAATCTTGTCTTTTAATGGTAGCAAAGTATATTTCACTCCTTCCCTTTCCAACTTATACGCATTACTTTTACTGGAATGTTGTGTATCTACATCATATTGCCAAGGCCTACCAAAAAAGAGGTGACATACATCCATATCAACAACATCACAATACATCACATCATAGTACTTACCTATGGAAAATGGAACCTTACAATGCTCCATCACTTCAATTCTTCCAGCAGCTGACTTAATCCCCCAATGTATAAGGATTTAGATGCTCCTCCACAAGCAATTTCAGTTTTTGTACTGTCTTCTTCCCTATTATGCTCTCCCGACTACCGCTATCAATAATAACTCCAAACACCTTACCTTCAATAGTGCATCTAGTTATGAATAATTGGTAGCATTGGGTATGATCTTCACTCTTTAGAGTCAACATCAACCCCCGAACAACATACACCCCTTCATCTTCTTCCTCATAGTCCTCCTCTTTATCTCCATGGCTTCACAACAAATCCCTTCATCATCCTCTTCTCTTTCCAATATATTAACAGTCTTCCTCTTAGGACATTCATTGGATCTATGCCCTGGTTGACCACATCAGAAGTACTTCCCAACAATCGGCTTCGCATAAGGATTATCTGCTTTCTTACTCTCTTTATTCCGTCCCTCATTTATAGGACATTTTTCCGTAGATTTATCCTCTATAGTTCGCCTGTTAGCACTATAACCACGGGTAGGTAGTTCATCACTATCTTTATTTTTCTCCTCTGACCAAGCAAAGTTTCTATATCCCCTAAACTTCCTTTTGCCACATTCTTGTTCCATCAATTCAGCTTTCAAAGCCAGATTCTTTGCCTCACTCAAAGTGCGAATAACCTGAACCCTAATTCTATCCCGCAAGGCAGGTTTCGACCCCTTTAAATACTAAGCCACCTGTTGGCCTTCAAACTCTACAAGATTGTTGCGTTCTGCTAACATCATGAACTCAGCAGTAAATTCATGAACAGATCTACTTCCTTGCTGTCATCTCTGATATTGCTAGAATAGAATCTGTTTGTAATCTGGCGGTAAGAATTCCATCTTCATCAGATACTTCATCCGGTACCAAGTACGAACCAGACCTTTTCCTTCTTGCTCCCTCCTATATTAGATCCACTCCCACCATGCAGAAGTCATTCCTTTAAAACGACACGCAACCAACCTAACTCGCCTTTAAAGGAGTCTCAACATAATTAAAGAATCTATCAATGTCAGCAACCCAATCTAATAATTCTTCAATTCTTGGGTTCCTATTAAAGTACGGGATGTCAACCTTCAATCGAAAATCTCCACCATCCCTTTCATCATACCCATCTCTCTTATAGCCACCATATCACTGTTTATGAAAATTCTTGGCGTCTTATCATCAAAATCGTTCCTTCTTTGCCCATCATAGGGTAGTTTGTGAGCTACCTGAGGTGGTTCCACATTGCTTTCTTCAGAGTCCTCTTTATAGACATGTTGTCTTCATGCAAGAATCGGTCTATCAATAGGTTCACCACGAGCTACATCATCCATTGGCCTTCTATTGTCATTCCTTCTCCTATTTGCATTAATCCCACAAGCATCTAGATGATCCACAATCTCCTCAAAACGTTCCTCGAAACGCTGGAATATGTGATTCATCCATTGTTCTAAACATTGCTCCAATCGTTGCAACGCCTCGTCCTCTGAGGGCCTCCACTCCCCTGAACACTGTTATGGAGAGCACCGGTATCGCTATCAGTAGCCATCCTACGCCTGTCTTCCACCCCTCCTTCGATTTCTCCAATCTAACTAGAACTCACATTTTGAAAATTTCGCATACAACTTCTCTTCCTTCAATCTGGTCAGAACTAATCTCAAATGTTCTTTGTGCTCCTCTTTAGTCCTTGAATACACCAATACGTCATCAATAAAGACTACCATGAATATATCAAGATACTCCCTGAAGACTCTGTTCATCAAATCCATAATACTGTGCATTGGTGAGTCCAAAAGGCATGACAACAAATTCATAATGTCCATACCTTTGTCCTGAAAGCTGTCTTTTGAATATCTTCAGCTTTCACTCTCAACTAATGATATCCAGATCTCAAGTCTATCTTTGAGAATACTGAAGCTCCTGCCAACTGATTAAACAGATCATCAATTCGTGGCAAAGGATACTTGTTCCTCACTGTCACCTGGTTCAATTCTCTATAATCAATGCATAGTCTCATGCTACCATCCTTCTTCTTAACAAATAGAACTGGAGCTCCCCAAGGTGAAACACTAGGTCTAATGAACTTCTTCTTCAACAATTCATCCAACTGCACTTTAAGCTCAGCAAGTTCTGTAGGAGCCATTCGATAAGGAGCTTTGGATTTCGGTACAGTACCGGGTATCAAGTCAACATTAAACTTACTTCCCTCTCTGGTGGTAATCCAGGCAGATCTTCTAGAAAAACTTCTGGATACTCACATATAATTGGAACATCCGAAAACACTATCTCCTTTTTATCTTCTTTCATCATAACAGCCAAAACTGATCCTCCCCACAATTCATAAGTAGGTAAAACTGGAGGTCTTTGCACTACTAACTTATGAATAAATTGATCACCATTGGGCAAACTGAACTCTACTACCATATTATAGCAATCAATCACCACATGGTACTTTGCCAGACAGTCTACAACCAAAATCACATCAAAATCCAACATATCCAACACCACCAAATCTGCAGGTAGATGCCTACCTTCTATCTCAATATCCACATTCTTATAGATTCTATTCAATACAGACTCACTTCCTAAAGGAGTACTAACAGATATACATCCAAGCATAAACTCAGCAGATATACCACAAACAGACATAAAAGATTCAAAAACGCAAGAGAAACTGGCACCAGTATCAAACAACACATATGCACTATGCAGGAGTATAGGAAACATACACGCAATAGTGTCAACACTAGAAGTCTCACTACGCTGTAAAGTGTAAACCTTTGCCGGTGCTCGCTGCCCTTGCCAGAATAAACTTTGCCATACTGCCCTCCTTTATAATCCATAGCTCTATGTCCCCTCTGCCCATACTTGAGCAGAAAACCCGTGGGATGATTTTGTCCGTGCAGGTTGTTGATTTCTCTCAAGAGATGATTTTGATGATAACAAAAAGAGAAACAAAAAGAGTTAAATGATTCTCATATAAATTGTTTAAGTGTGCAACAATGAATATTAACAATAAAGAATCATTTTAAAAAGTTTATCAGAAGGTTGAAAGTTCTTTAATTAAGCATGATAATACATCAAAAGATAACTCAGAGACTTGAACATAGAGAAAGTAACTCTTCAGAAGGTTACTCAAAAGGTGCGTATAAGATTTACAGTATTGCTTTTAGTCTTCAGAGGGAAACTCAGAAGGTATAAACTGCACAAAAAATCAAGTGTTTTTCAAATCAGATTTAGATATTGAAGACCTAGCTCCAAATGTTGAGTATAAATTGGGAGTTATACTCAATGTGTTCCACAAAGTTGGATTAAATTCACAGGGCTTATTTTTAGAATTTAAAATCAGTTGAAGGAACACGAAAATTCTGTTGAAGGAAATAAAAGTTCAATTCGGAAAGCTCAAACTGATTTTTATTTTATCAAAAGTAAAATTATTTTTTAAGGAGAAAGTTAGTTTGTATAATGAGAAGTATTTACAAGGTCAGAATTTTATGGATAGTGTCCAAATTATTTTTACGCGAAGAAGGAACATAGCATGAACAGTGAATGACGAGCTGTGATTCAACAACGGTCAAGTTCAAGTCCGAAATTTCAGCTTAGAGATAATCATATCAGTTGTAGGATATTCGAATCATCATCTGAAGCTGGATTGCTAAGATAAATTCAAATTTTCAAATTCAAATTGAGTCAATTGATGGATAAATTGAAGCTGATATCTCGGAAACTGAAGAACTGATCCTACGCGCAAGAAATCTAGAATAATTGATCCAATTGTGCTTCTAACCGTTGCAGTATCTAAAATAAAAAAGAAAGAGAACGAGGCAGAAGATATACAGAACAACAGAACAGAAACACGAACGTGAAACTCAGAAGTTCAAAGCATTCGTTCGAAAATTCAAATTTCAATTTTAGTATTCATTGAGCAAATAGTTGAGAAAACTCAATTATTACATTCCTCGTGATTTGTTTTTACTCTTTGTGAGTTGAGAGTTACAAGTAGGCTTAGTTGATTGATTGTTTGTGAGAATCAAGCTAAGTGAATTGTAGCCAAAAGTTTGGCAAATACTTCTTGTAACTTCATTGATTTGATTGGATAGTGGAACACAACCGGTGAGGAGTACCGGGACCCTGGCTTGGAGCTGGAAGAGAGGATTGACGCACGAGGTGGAACCTTTATACATCGATTTGCAATTTCTTCTCCTTATCTCTCTTTAATTTCGTGTTTAATTATTCATGTTTTATATATGTGTTATATGCTCAGAAGGTTAATCAGAAAGTTCATTGCATATAGTTATTACTCAGAAGGTTAATCAGAGAGTAAATTGTTAACATTTTTCTTACTCAGAGAGTTAAGCAGAAGGTTTACAAGTTTGAAAGTGTTGTTTCAATTTTGATCCGAATTTTTGTTTAAACCTTTTATTTGTTAAGATTACTGTTTCAAGTAAGTTTTAAATCCATTACCAAGTGGTGTGAAATTTGTTTAAATTTTGAAAAATAAGTTTTATAACCAATTCACTCACCCCCCCCCCCCTCTCTGGTTATCTTTTCGGGACCAACAATTGGTATCAGAGCAGTGTTCATACACTTTACTTGAGTAATCTTTTTAAATGGCTGATAACAACATTGCTATTAACCGAGCTCCATATTTTGATGGAACAAACTATCTCTATTGGAAAATGCGTATGTCCACTTATATAAAAGCTAATGACTATGGTTCTTGGCAGATAATTGCTTTTGGAGATTCACAAGTGACATTGACTGATGATGCCAACTTCACTAATGAGGAACTAAAGCTCATTGAGAAGAATAATAAGGCTAAGAATCTCTTACTCACTACTATAGCTCCTTCTGAATTTTATTTAATTTCTTCTTGTGAAACTGCAAAAGACATTTGGGATACATTGCCTAAAACATATGAAGGAACTAATACTATTAAGGAAACAAAGATTAGTTTTTTGCTACAACAATATGAATTATTTAAGATCAAACCTTATGAGAAAATAAAAGAAGCTTTTAATCGTTTTACTGCTATGACTAATGAACTAACTTCTCTTAGAAAGAAAATGGATGATTCTGATTTAGTCAGGAAGATACTCAGAATATTACCAAAGTCATGGGATGCTAAAAAGACAGCAATTGAAGAAGCCCAAGACCTGAACAAGCTAACTCTTAGTCAGCTAAGGGAGAAATTACTAGCTTATGAGTCACACATCAACACAACTGAGGAAGCAGAATGAAGTTCAAGAGCAATAGCATTCAAAGCAAGAAAAGCTACAAATGATAAAACTGATTCCAATGATGACAACATTGAAGAAAGTGTTGGCATGCTTGCAAGAAGATTAAGCAAGTTCTTTAAAGGTAAGAAATATAACAATTTCAATAAAACTAACAAATCAAGTGCAGGAAAGAATTATAAAGAAAAGGAAGAAAAGAAAGAAAAGAAGGAAATTGTGTGTTACGAATGCAAACAACCTGGTCACATCAAGTACGAGTGTCCTATATTGAAAAAGAAAATGAAGAAATTCAAGAAGAAAAGTCATCCTATAATGGCGACATGGAGTGACCTTGATGAATCAGAAGGTGAATCAGAGGATACGAGTGACAACGAAGAAGAAGCAAATTTGTGCTTGATGGCTGCATCTGAGGTACATTCTGATTCCGATGAAGATATTAGTGAAAATGATATTTATTCCGAAATGAAAAAGCTACTTAAGGCACTAAAGAAAGCAGATTTAAAAATCACGAAATTAGAAGTAGAAAACAAAGCTCTCAAGAACGAGAAGGACGTTTTGCGTCAAACGAACAAACTACTTATTGATGAAAATGATATTTTGAAAAATGATAATGAGAAATTGTTTGTCAAAACTGATGGTGTTAAGAAAGAAAATGAAGTTTTGAAAACCGAAATCAAGGAACTAAAAGGTAGAGTCGAAGATCTTTCTCAATCAATAAAAACACGTTCAACAAATTTAACGAAAGTGATAAGAAATTGAATATGTTAATTGGAAGTCAAAGACCATCTTTTATCAAACATGGGTTAGGATATGAATCTGGAATTCATCAAACAATTTGAAAAAGATTTTTGTGAAAGAAAATAAACCAGCGAACAACCAAGCTACTGTTCATAACGAGAAAGGCAAGAACAATAACAGCAGAAGGAACATCAGAAGGTATGTTCAACCAAGCTACCTAGCAAAGGTACATCAGAAGGTACAGTATGCTTATAATGATTATCCAACACATCATAATATAAAAGGGAAATCAAAGGTATTATCAACAACCATATGCATGCTCATTTTGTAATAAAATAGGTCATATTGAAAAATATTGTTTCTACAAAAGAAACAAGCTCAGTACACATCAAGTTAAGAAACAAGATAAGACGAGCTTGACTTATCAAGGACCCAAGTTTGTTTGGGTTCCTAAAAAGGTTTGATCACCTTATTTTATTTGCAGGAACAAGGAGCAAAAAAAAAGGAACATGGTACTTGGATAGTGGATGTTCAGGCCATATGACTGGAGATCCTTCCTTGTTCACTAGCATAGTTTGGAAAGAAAAAGGGTATGTAAGATTTGGTGATGACAGCCGTGGTAAAATCATTGGAACAGGTACAATTGGTTATCCCCCATACATGATTGAAAATGTTTCTTTGGTCAAAGGATTAAAACACAATCTTTTAAGCATAAGTCAATTATGTGATAAAGGCTATCAAATGAATTTTGAGAAAAACAAATGTTTTGCATATAATTCTGGAATTAAATTATTTGAAGGATATAGAAAAAGAAATGTATATTTAATTACTCCATCTGATATGAATGTTGAATGTTGCTTTTTGACTATGAATGATAGCATTTATGTATGGCACAAAAAACTAGGACATGTGAATTTCAATCACTTGGAAAAATTATCTAAAAAGAATATTGTTGTTGGTTTACCCAAAATCAATATAAAGCATGATATTAAATGTTCAACTTGTTTAAAGAATAAAATGGTCTCAATTTCACACAAAAGCATCAATTTAATGTCAACTAAAAGACCACTTGAACTTTTACATCTTGACTTATTTGGACCTACTAGAACATTGAGTCTAGGAGGAAGCAAATATGGTCTTGTAATAGTGGATGATTTTTCAAGATATACATGGGTGTTCTTTTTAAAGCATAAATCAGAAACTTTTGAGATTTTTCAAAAATTTGCTAAACAAATACAAAATGAAAAAGGTTTTTCCATTGTTTCTTTAAGAACTGATCATGGTACAGAATTTGATAATGCATCATTTATATCTTTTTTGAAGAACATGGAATACAACATAACTTTTCTGCTCCATATACACCTCAACAAAATGGAGTAGTTGAAAGAAAGAATAGAACAATACAAGAGATGACACGTTCTATGTTGAATGAAAGTAAAATAGCTAAATTTTTGGGCTGAAGCTGTTGCAACTGCATGCTATATCATGAATAGAGTATACATTAGACCTCATACTACAAAAACATCTTATGAATTATTTCGTGGTAGAAAACCATCCGTTTCATACTTTCATGTGTTTGGTTGTACATGTTTTGTGAAAAAGAATGCACATAACCTTGGAAAATTTGATGAAAGATCAGATGAAGCAATTTTTCTTGGATATTCACAACATAGTAAAGCATATCGTGTGTTTAACAAAACAACAAAAATAGTTGAAGAATCTATAAATGTAATTTATTGATGTAAAAGATGATTTTGATGATGATGATGTACTTGCTTTGAGAATAAAATAATGATGTGAATGAGAAGAAGATTGATACAGCTGGTATGAATAATACCGAAATTCTACAAGGATCTGCTGAGACAGAAGGTAAGGCAGAAGGTAACCTAAAGTTAAATTTTGATAATCCTGAAAGTTCAAAGGCTTGGAAATATAAATCTTCACATCCACCAAGTTTAATTATTGGTGATATTGAATGTGGAACTAGAACTAGATCTAAGTTACAAGAGCTTGAAAATCATTTTGCTTTGATATCTGAAATAGAATAAAGTAACATAGATGAAGCATTAAATGATGAAAATTGGATAAATGCTATGCATGAAGAATTAAATCAATTTCAAAGGAATAATGTTTGGAACTTAGTTCCTAGACCTGAAGACAAATCAATTATAGGAACTAAATGGGTATATAAGAATAAATTGGATGAAAATGGTAAAATTGTTAGAAATAAAGCAAGGCTTGTAGCTAAAGAATATTCTCAAGAAGAAGGAATAGACTATGATGAAACTTATGCACCAGTTGCTAGATTGGAAGCTATAAGATTATTGCTAGCTTTTGCATGTTATAAAAATTTTAAATTATTTCAAATGGATGTAAAAAGTGTATTTTTGAATGGTTATATTAAAGAAGAAGTGTATGTTGAACAACCACCTGGATTTGAAGATACATTTAAGCCTGATCATGTTTTTAAATTAAGAAAAGCTTTGTATGGTTAAAACAAGCACCAAGAGCATGGTATGAGAGACTTAGTGAATATCTCATAACTAGTGGATATCAAAGAGGTACTATTGACACTACTTTATTTTTAAAATACTATAATGATGATATAATTGTTGTGCAAATATATGTTGATGATATAATTTTTGGATCTACTAATGAAAAATATTGTCAAGAATTTGCAAAGCTTATGCAGGTGAATTTGAAATGTCCATGATGGGAGAATTAAATTTCTTTTTGGGATTACAAATCAAACAAAAAAGATGGAATCTTCATTCATCAAGAGAAATATACCAAACAAATTCTGAAAAAGTTTGGGTTTGAGAATTCAAAAGAAGCTGCTACACCAATGAGTTCATCTATAAGGTTAGATAGTGATTCCAAAGGTAAGAAAATTAATGAAAAACTTTATAGAAGTTTAATTGGTTCTCTTTTGTATTTGACTGCATCTAGGCCAGATATATTGTTTTCTGTATGTATTTGTGCAAGATTTCAAAGTAGTCCTACTGAAACTCATTTAAAAGCTGTCAAAAGAATTTTCAAGTATATTGCTGGTACTGCAAAATTAGGAATTTGGTATCCTAAAAATGAAAATTTTGAATTAATAGGATATTCAGATGCTGATTATGCAGGATGTAAAATTGATAGAAAAAGTACTTCTGGAACTTGTCAATTTTTGGGAAACAAATTAATTTCTTGGTCTTCCAAGAAACAAAATTCAGTTGCTTTATCTACAGAAGCTGAATATGTCTCAATTGGAAATTGTTGTGCACAGATTCTTTGGCTAAAACAACAATTACAAGATTTTGGATTAAAATATAAAAATATTTCAATTAAATGTGATAATACAAGTGCAATAAATTTAACAAAAAATCCCGTACATCATTCTAGGACTAAACATATAGAAATTAGACATCATTTCATAAGGGATCATGTAAATAATGGGAATATTAATATAGAATTTGTCTCAACTGAAAATCAATATGCTGATATATTTACCAAACCTCTGGATAAAATGAGATTTGAATTTTTACGAAATGAAATTGGAATATGTAATCCTTTTTAATTAATGATTTCAAAAGTTAAAAAATCAAATTTGAATTTTCTTTAAAAAAAATAATATAAAAAACGGAGGAAAATTGGCGGTATTTCTTTTCCTTGGGAACATGCAGGTGAAGTCTATCATTCCAAACGTTCTTCTACTCAAACGTCATCCTCTGAACAAATTAAAAAAAATCTCATCTTTACTCTCTTTTTCTCCATCTTTGTTCTTGATCATCTCATTCTCCATCTTTCTTCAAAAATTCCTAAAATGTCTTCAAGAAAGTCATTTCGTTTAGCTTCTAAAGGTTTTAAAACCAAACCAGTGAAAGGAACCATTTCTGTGGAGGATGATCCTTCAGACTCAGAAGAAACCCTAGAAACTCTAACAAAAGAAGGCAATCAAAGAGAGAAAAGATCAAAGCTTGAGCAAGATAAACATTCCAAAAATGAGGAACCAGAAAAAGAAAGCAAGGTAGAGGATACTTCCTCAGAGGAACCCGTAGCTTCCTCTGACTTCTTTTCAAAGAGTAGCTCAGAGACTACTCATTTTGCTCCCCTATCACAACAAAAAAGGAAGATAGCTCCTTGAACATCCAAGAAATCCCCTCTTACTAAAAGACAGAAACTTACCACAAGTAAGATTCTGGAATGCTCTTTTGTTGATCTTAAATTTTTTAGGGAACATGGTTTTGTATGTGAAGAATGGCTTGGTCGAATAGGATGTCAGAATTTATGTAGTCTTTCTGGTATAGTAGATGGTTCATTGATTCATGAATTTTATGATAATCTACAACAAATGGAAGAATATGTTCTAAAAACAAAAGTAGGAGGAAAAACTTTTTCTCTCAAAAGGACAGATTTGATCAAATGTTTTGATATAAGTGATCAAATAGATGATACAAGGATACTGCCATATGATCGAAAATCATTGTATAAAGAGCTAAATGATGGTGTTGGCGATTTTGTGGAGAAGGACATATTCTCAACTGAGTTTGAATTAAGTGTGCGTTTGCTTCACAAGCTTGTTGTTGACTGCATTCTTCCTAAGAATGGCAGTACAACCACCATTTCGAAAGAGGAGCCCATAGTTGTATTGGCCATGAAGAAAAATCTGAGGCTTGATATGGCAGGGATGATTCTGCGTCATATTTGGAGAACTAGGAATAATAAGCCCTATGGAAATCTGTTAATGAGGATATTTGATTTCAAGAAAATACACATTTCCAAAAATCCCAAAGTCCCTATTTCCTTAAAGAAAATAGGTGAAACTAATTTCAAGAAAATGGGAATTCAAGTGGTAGATTATTTTTGGTTTTCCAAAGATGGCTCGTGGTATCTTAATCCTCAGTATAGCAAAGGTAAATTTGATTGGGAAAAGATTAGATATATCGCTAAGGGGGAGATGGTTTTCAAGCAGAAGGTTCCTCAGAAGGAGCCAAGGCTAAGGAAGATATGGAGACAACATCAAAGAAAAAGGGTAAAGCGAAAATGGTAGAAAAGAAGGGAAGAAAATATTCCATAAGAACAGGGGGCAAGTTCAAGATCAAGGAAGGTGAAAGGAGGGATCATGATAATGACTCAGAAAGTGAATCAGAAAGTATGACTTACCTTGATCCGAGAGGTGAATCTTCACGGTCCTCGGTTCGGATGATAGTTGAAAAGCTCATTAGTGAACACTTCGAGTCAATCAAGCAATCTCTCATAGAATCTATTCTTGATTCTATTAAAGATTTTTGTTTTGATCATGAGCCTAGTACTTTTCATCCTCATCCTTCATCACCTCAAGCTCAACCTGAGTATGACACCCCTGCTGAACAAACCGATCTACCTCCTTCTCCTATACAAGAAGATGTTGCCAGTGATCAACCTTCTTTTGATCAATCCGAGAGTGCAACAATTTCAGCTAAGCCTGCTCTGTCTTCTCTTCCTGCTGAGAATCCTAGCTCTATCTTGGCCATCCTTCCATCTAATCCATCTACAGAATCCTCTTCCTCTTATCAACCATCTAAAGTGGAGGTGATCACATCGGTTCTAAACTTTCTTCAACTCCACAATCTGGTCCCAACTCAATTCCACCAATAATACCTCCAACTAGACAAGTTTTTCGACAAAGAAGAAAAATGAAAGCTCAAAAGAAATGATTTTACCTACCTTATAAGAAAGACAATTGACTTTATTTTCTAATGACTCTGTTTCAAGACTTATATTTCATTTTGGTCTGTAATATTTGAATCTTTGCAGCTCACATGCATATTTCTCCTTTTAATCTCTTTTATGATGCTAACAAAAAGGGGGAGAATAGCTAGAGAAAATTGAAATATTGTTGCTGATGGTTACTGATGTTATGTTTACTATTATGTTCTAATAATTATTTGCTGCTGATGTTGCTGTGATTGTGCGTGCTGATATGAATATTGGGAGTTTATATGCTGCTGAAAAATTGTTATGCTGTATGCTGCTGAAAAATTGTTATGCTGCTGCTACTTGAATTTTTTTTTATCATAAATAGTTGTTTCAACAAAAATATTTTTTTGGGGTTTTGTTATCATCAAAAAGGGGGAGAATGTTGATTTCTCTCAAGAGATGATTTTGATGATAACAAAAAGAGAAACAAAAAGAGTTAAATGATTATCATATAAATTGTTTAAGTATGCAGCAATGAATATTAACAATAAAGAATCATTTTAAAAAGTTTATCAGAAGGTTGAAAGTTCTTTAATTAAGCATGATAATACATCAGAAGGTAACTCAGAGACTTGAACATAGAGAAAGTAACTCTTCAGAAGGTTACTCAGAAGGTGCGTATAAGACTTACAGTGTTGCTTTTAGTCTTCAGAGAGAAACTCAAAAGGTATAAACTGCACAAAAAATCAAGTGTTTTTCAAATCAGATTTAGATATTGAGGACCTAGCTCCAAATGTTGAGTATAAATTGGGTGTTATACTCAATGTGTTCCACAAAGTTAGATTAAATCCACAGGGCATAATTTAAAATCAGTTGAAGGAACACAAAAATTCTGTTGAAGGAAATAAAAGTTCAATTCGGAAAGCTCAAACTGATTTTTATTTTATCAAAAGTAAAATTATTTTTTAAGGAGAAAGTTAGTTTGTGTAATGAGAAGTATTTACAAGGTCAAAATTTTATGGATAGTGTCCAAATTATTTTTACGCGAAGAAGGAACATAAGCATGAACAGTGAATGACGAGCTGTGATTCAACAACGGTCAAGTTCAAGTCCGAAATTTCAGCTTAGAGATAATCATATCAGTTGTAGGATATTCAAATCATCATTGAAGCTGGATCGCTAAGATAAATTCAAATATTCAAATTCAAATTGAGTCAATTGATGGATAAATTGAAGCTGATATCTCGGAAACTGAAGATTGATCCTACGCAAGAAATCTGGAAGAATTGATCCAATTGTGCTTCTAACCGTTGCAGTATCTAAAATAAAAAAGAAAGAGAACGAGGCAGAAGATATACAGAACAACAGAACAGAAACACGAACGTGAAACTCAGAAAGTTCAAAGCATTTGTTCGAAAATTCAAATTTCAATTTTACTATTCATTAAGCAAATAGTTGAGGAAACTCAATTCTTACATTCCTCGTGATTTGTTTTTACTCTTTGTGAGTTGAGAGTTATAAGTAGGCTTAGTTGATTAATTGTTTGTGAGAATCAAGCTAAGTGAATTGTAGCCAAAAGTTTGGCAATACTTCTTGTAACTTCATTGATTTGATTGGATAGTGGAACACAATCGGTGAGGAGTACCGGGACCCAAGCTTGGAGCTGGAAGAGAGGATTGACGCACGAGGCAGAACCTCTATACATCGATTTGCAATTTCTTCTCCTTATCTCTCTTTAATTTCGTGTTTAATTATTCATGTTATATATATGTGTTATATGCTCAGAAGGTTAATAAGAAAGTTTATTGCATATAGTTATTTACTCAAAAGGTTAATCAGAGAGTAAATTGTTAACATTTTTCTTACTCAAAGAGTTAAGCAGAAGGTTTACAAGTTTGAAAGTGTTGTTTCAATTTTGATCCGAATTTTTTTTCAAACCTTTTATTTGTTAAGAATACTATTTCAAGTAAGTTTTAAATCCATTTTAATAGTATAACCAAGTGGTGTGAAAATTGTTTAAATTTTGAAAAATAAGTTTTATAACCAATTCACACCCCCCCCCCCCCCCCCCCCCCCCCCCCCCCCCGCGCCTCTCTTGGTTATCTTTTCGGGACCAATAAAGGTGTTACTCTTATGTCCCAACTTACCACAAGAAAAGCAAGCATTCTCTACCCACTTGCAATCATTCATATCATGTGGTCCATGGCATCTCGTGCATCTTCTATCTGTATTCTGCACTGTGACCTGAAATTTTGAGTAATAGGCCTCTTGCCTTGCCTATATCTTGTGTAAGTGCACCAGCTGTTGGCCTCTTACCTAAAAATATCTGATTCCTCTATGGCTTACGGCTTCTAATCCTGCTCAAACCTTGCTCTATTGTCTTGGCTTTGTTCACCACAGCTGAGTAGTTGCTTAAATCCATCAAATTCACCTTATACTGGATCTCAGGTTCTAGTCCAATGATGAATCTGCTAACCTTGGCCTCTTTACTCTCTTTCAGAGCGTCGGTAGAAATCTCATCAACCTGTGCAATTCTGACTCATATTCTTCCACTGTCATTTTTCCTTGCTGTAGTGTGTAATACCCTTGAAGCATTTTCTGCTTAACACTGTCAGGAAAGAATTCTCTGTAGAAGGCTTGCTGAAACATTTGCCATGTAATTATACCAATCATGTGTCTTCTAGTGCTCAACCACCAGTTGTTGGCTCTCCCGGTCAGCAAATAGGAGGCATATTCCACTTTCTTGTTCTCTGGGATATCCAGAGCAGCAAATGTCTTCTCAACATCTTCCATCCACAACTGTGCTTCGAGAGGCTTACCTGGTACTGGCTCAAACATGCATCAGGTCCACAAATTTGTTCAGACTAAGCACATCTGCATGCCTAACTCCATTTCCTCCATTCCCATTTAACCTTTGTGTCTCCTGTCTCCAAGCTTCAGCGTTTTCTTGGACCATCTGCATGTGCCTCCTCATATCTTGTTGTTGTTGACCTACTACTCCTAACAAAGCATTCACAGCTTGCATAAGTTGTGCAGCATCAACCAGAACCTACTGTCCAATAGGTGGAGGTGGTGGCAAGTATTGATTCTGAGCCTGCTGCTCATCCTGCTGCTGCCCCAAATTCTCATTTTCCTCAGGAATTCTTCTTCTTGGAGGCATTCTAATACAACAAAACACCACGAAATTAGAATAAGGGTATCCGACTCAGATCAAAACTTAAATCTATAAGACAACATCAAACTTAACTAAACAACAAACCTATTATTCTACCGCACTCCTCAAATCTTACTGTCCTAAGGAATCAAAACTTAAATCTATATGATTCAAAACCTATCACTCTGATACCAAATAAGCTGTAACGCCCTAAAATAAGGCATTACAACCCCCCACGTATCCCCTCTTATATAGGATACACAAAGGCTCTATTATCCACAAATTTGTAAAATCATCACCTGTAAACACTCATGGGGTAACTCATAAGATACCAAACCTGTTAAAAATAAAAACTCATACTTCATAAAACACAAACTCCTGGTTCAAGCATAAAATCCAAGTTGACTTCATGGTCAACAAATTCTACATGAACTAAAAACTGTTTACATTAAAATATCTTCATTTAAAACCAACAATGAATCCAACTACAATCCCAAATGATCAAAACATGTCTTCTCTTATAAACTTGGTATATAAAGCCCAACTCTCGGCTGGGTACTCAAGTCCACTATTGCCATCCTCGCTATCAAAGAATAATTCATAACCGGATAAATCATACACTATATCTTCTTCGCCTGTACCTAAAATTTAAAAGAATAAGCGGCGACGCTCAGTATGATAACTCCAATCCAAAAGCAAATGCATATGCACATACAAAAGGCATATAATTCATGCAACTTAAACTAATGCAAACAATCATATTATTATCTTTCTTAAGCCAACAAAACAACATAGTCCAGTATTAGGCATACACTAATCCTGAACTCGGAGTTACTCAGACTCCATTAAAAATCAAACAACTTTTTGAAAATAATAATCATATACATATATGGATGAGTGGGTACTCCCTAAACACTTCGAATCCTAAACACCTAATTCTACCGGAATCACATCAAGGCACGAGTCCACTAGGGACAACCTCACACCAAGATCATCAGGTGCCTTACTAGTATCACTGTCTGCCAGGTCTTTACTGGTTAAAGCCAAGCACAATCAATCATACAACTATTAGCCCGAATAACGATTAAGTTTATTAAAAAATTCTGTTCCTACAAGTATTTAATCAATACTAAACTTACAGGCAAAAACAGCAAGCAAGGATTGGTCGTACCTTTCTAAATTTTAGGAATATAAATCAAATCCTCAGAATCTGATACCAACAATAACAAGGACAACCCGAACTCCACAAACTCCTATATCCACACCAACAAAAATTCCACAAACTCCAAATGTCCTGTAACAACATATATTATCAACAAATATGATCGCATTATCAAAATATCCTAACAAATATGAATTCTCCAAAAACCCTAACCTGAAAAGAAATCGCCGTTATCTGTACCGTTTATTCCAATCAAACTCCACAAACACCAATTATTTCACCCAAAACCCTAATATGCACAACAATAAGAACGTATGAGGATTGTTTAACCCATATTTGTTTGAATCTATCATAAGGAGATAAACTTACCATTTTGAATCGCTAAAACCTGATTTGCATTCACCAATTCATAGATCTCACACGTGCTAGGGTTTCCTCACAAGAACCTTCATGCAAAATCCAACCCAAACCCTAAGAAAACTTATACAATTTCATATTTAATCCATAAGAAAAGATTAACATCACTTACTTTGGATCAAAAACACCCTCCGGATGATTCTCCAAGCCTAGATCTCCAAGAACACTCCAAAACTCTCTTATACAAAGGAGAAAATGATAAAAAGAAATCTGTTGAA